>CM066321.1:210782277-210932277 GCA_033807775.1 Saussurea involucrata
CTTGGGTGTTAGGTGTAGCACCTTTGTTTGAGACCCGTTTAGATCTGGGTCTTTTCCGATTGGATTTACGAGAAGCATTGGAATTAAAAACATGATATGTACCAAACCAATCAGATGTATGTCTACACACAATCAAATCATTCACTCCACATAAAGAACAACAAACATAATCACGCGAAAGTTCAATCAATTGCTGAACATTATCAAGTTTGACTGGAAATTTAAAACCATGTCCAACAGAGTTATATAAACCAAAACCATGATTGTTGTTATTTTTCCTAATAATCGAAAAAGGAGTAAATGACCTGTTCTTCTCAGGACGCGACTTAGCCTTCTTCTCTACCCACTCTCTCCGAACTGCTTTCCCCCAACCCGTTCTATCTGAAATTACATTAGAGTCATTGTCAGAGGAGTTTGAGTAAGCTGGTTGTTTGGAAGAGCTCTTACCGGTTTTAGCACGTTTCTTTGACCGACGTTTAGATTTAGATTTGGAAATGGTCGCAGAAACGGTTTTAGAATTAGAACATTCACCTTTTTTAAAATTAACCGGTTCGGGTATTTTTTCTAAGAATTGAGTGTGACTAGCAAGCTTTGGAGCAAAATTAATCTTAGAAAATTCATCATCATGACAAGCAGAGGAATTCATAAACTCAGAAAACCTTCATCCAGAGTCAAGTGGGGTTTCGCCATCAGAGTCGGACGAGGAGTTATCCGCAAAGGGATTATCAAAAACTAGCAAAAGATTCTTTTGAACAGAATCGGGTTGAATCGCCTTACCTTTATCTTTAAAGCTCAAATCTGAATCATTTGTGTCATCAGACACTCCTATAAAAGCTTTACACGAGGAACTATCCGAATAAATCGGAGCGAAGTCAAACGAGATTGTTTCAGGAGTGACAGGCGTCATTGGAGAATCCACTGGATTTTCCTTAGCCATTCTCAGCGTTAAAGCTTCTGTCGCCAAAGCGGACAGTTGAGAAGTCAACTTAGCAATCTCGGTTCGATAAGCGCTCTTTCAGATTCGGGTAATGTCTCGGGTTTGTTCTTTTTGAGCTTATCGATAGTAGCTAACAGTACAATCCTTTCGGTTTCATAAATGACCTTATCTCTCGCAATCGATTCTTCAAGTTTGAAAATTATGTTTTCCAAAATCAGAGGTGGAACATAACGTTTGAACTCTGATTTCTCGTTAGAATCTACATCTGGTGTTGCCATAACGGGAACCGGAGTTTCAACTGTTTTGGCAAGCGAACAGATGTCGAAATAATCGTTGGAGAGATAAGGAGTTTTGCTCTTTAAATATGACGCATTTAGCGTTTCGTACACGAAAGGAATTTTTACATTTATGTTTTTCCTAGGTGGCTCATCTTCCGATTTTGTGTTATTTTCAGAATTAGGATTATCAGTTTTAGGTTTAGCCTCTATTTTTGGTAGAGGAATACCTGTTTTTTTGCTTAATATCCTCTTTCTCCTCATCTTCCGGAGATGGCTTAGTCCACTTTATCTTGTACTCAGGATATTTCTCATCTAGGCCCATGAAATTGAATTCATAAAGACTGGGAACCTTAGACAAGATTTTCTTTAGGTAACACGGATTATCATATCCGAGTCCCCATTGTGAGTTGTAATATTTGAACTCCTTTGGTTTGTTCAAGTGGATGGTTTGTTCAGATTGATCAAGTTTGTAAAGTTTGGATTCAAGATCCTTAAGCTTAGTGGTCAACAACTCATTTTCTTTTTGAATATTCTCTTGAATTACAATGCTCATAGAATACTCCTCCGGAGACTTTTCTAACTTTTGTGTAAATTCATATATTTGAGTCTCGAGGATTTCAGCTCTCTTTGAAATGGCCGAGCACTCAGTTTGATAGTTTTCTATCACACATTTGTCCTCAGCCTTTTCAATAGCTAGCTTGCCTATGGTATCATATTTAATCTTAGCTTCGGCTTCTAGCTTAGAGATTTGGGCGTCTTTGGTTTTAACCTTAAGTTTGAAGGAATCTAAGGTACGCACCATCACTTGCATCTGATTAATTAAGTCAGCATTGGAAGAACTACATACCTGGCACTCGCTTTTGTCTTTCTTCTTGTCGGAAGAGTCATCTTCAGAATCGGATTCTTCCGGATTGAGGCTAGTATAACACATATGAGCTTCCTCGTCTTCGTTCTCTTCATCAGTCTGTAGGAGCCAATGATCATCCTCCACCAGTAGTGCTTTACCAGCTTCTTTCTGCCTTGATAGGAGCATCTTGTTCTTGTAGTACTCAGCATTGCGTACTATAGGTTTCTGGCAATCTTTAGCGAAGTGACCTCGCCTTCCGTAGTTGTAGCATTTAACTGGTTCATCATCAGCTCGTTCATCAGATTTTCCTTCAGATCGCTTCCCTTCATCGTTCCTCTTTCTTCCATCATCAGTCTTGCGCTTGCCTTCGTTCTTGTCTCTATAATCCCGACGCTTTGTGTTTGTAGAGTATCGCTGGTTGTTGTTGGTCGGTTTCTTGAAAAACTACTTCCTAGCATACTCCCGGGATAGCAAGGCAATTGCTTTCTTGATACTATCGAGCTCGGGATTAGAATCACTTTCAGGTTCTTCTTCTTCGTGTTCAGATTCACTTGGCGCTTCCTCTCTATACGAACTGCGTTGAGCTTGCTTTTCTTTCTTGTGTGACATGAGGGCAAGAGGATCTTCCTTCGTCTTCTCACTGGACTTTTGATCTCCCATGACTTTTGATCTCCCATCAGCTCACGTACATCATCTTCATCTTGGAGCAACATCTCATAGAGCTCATGCAGCGGAACACTCTCTAATGATCGGTTGTGACGGACATGTAGAACAAATCTCTTCCATTCAGGTTGAAGGTTGTTGAGAAACTTGATGTTTCACTCGAGGTTCGACTTGAAGATGCTGTTCTTATGCAGATCGTTGAGGAGTGTGCAGAAACGCTCGTAGGTTTCAGTGAGTGAGTCCCCTCGTTTAGCTTTAAAAGATTCGTAGCGGGTGAGGCAGTTGGTTATCTTAATCTGATTACCTTCACGACTGCCTTGCATGATCTTCGCAAGCTGGTCCCACATACCTTTAGTCGTGTCCTTGTAACTGTCGATGCTGCAGTAGATATTGTTGGGAAGACTACATACTAGATAAGTCTTAGCCAGCTTATCTCCATCGGCTTTCCGCTTTTCTTCAACCGTCAACTTGTCGTATGGTTTGGGCACCTTATGCACTGGAGGCCCACCTTCTTGTCCTGGAACGTCCATCAATGGTGGAATAGTCGGACCTTCCGTCAGCGATCAAAGAATTTCTTCATATAGAGGCTTGGTCTCGATGAAGCACATAAACCTATCTCTCCAGACATTATACTCCCTGCGGTACAAGATCGGAAGCTTGAGTTCCGATCTGATAGCTAATGCGTCTTGAGTATTCATT
Organism: Saussurea involucrata; assembly: GCA_033807775.1. Classification (NCBI taxonomy): domain Eukaryota; kingdom Viridiplantae; phylum Streptophyta; class Magnoliopsida; order Asterales; family Asteraceae; genus Saussurea; species Saussurea involucrata. The sequence goes on from CM066321.1 coordinate 210,785,702, forward strand.
GTGAGAACTTGTGTGATCGTAAGACGAGTGGTATGATTCAAAGGTAACGAGTGATCTAACGCACAAACTAACGCACAACTAACGCGAATTCCTAAGGGAGTGGGAACCTAACGCAATTCCTAAGGGAGAGATTGTTAGGTCACGTTAGTGGAATAGAAGTATAGGGACTAATCTTGACATATCTTGTAAATACCTTTCTGGTATAAATAGTTTGCTTAAACCTTGTTTAGGGTTTAATGATCATTATTGCTTATCAGTTTACCATTGCACGGCTCTGCCAAAACCTTTTCTGTTCATGAATGACAAGTGAGATTTATGACTATATTGTGTTGATTCATTGTGATTGTTTGTTAATCTGGGATCCGCAGTAGTGGCAACAACAGGACCATGGACCACATGGTGAATATAAGGTCCATTTTCCACATAGTATGGTATAGTAGGATCTACACCTTCTAAGAAGAGTATCATTCGATTTTTCCAGAGGTTGAAGTTATCTTTACTAAATCGAGGAGGTTTGACAAGAGAGCGATTATCTATGTAATTTGTATTCTGATGATTTGTCATTTTAGAAGATTAGCAAGGAAGAGAAAAAGAGAGGGTATAAGCAAGATCTTGTTTATGAGATTAAACAGTCTGCTCTGATACCACTTGTTGGTCCCGAAGGGTTATACAAGTTTGTAGAAGGAGGGATTGAATACAAACACATATTTTTATCTTTCTAAATTGTTTATTGATATATATCAAACAATTTACAGTTTGTTGCGGAATAAAATCAAGTTAAAAACCTAATATAAACAAACTATGAGAACACACAGATTTCTTGCACTAGAAATAGAAAGAAAAGAAATAAGAAACCTAAGGAGAGTTTTCTAGTCACTAAGTAGTTCAGCGAGGAAGAAAGCCGAGCACTTCAATTGTGAAGTAGGGTTTTCTTTATATACTGCATGCATTTAATGCACGTCAGTATACCTTTACACGTGGCAGCCTCTGATTGGTTGCATGATTTGACTTTAGCAAACATCCTAGTGGCCGCATGGTGAACAATGTAGTTGCAGAGTTGGTTGTACGATTCTGGACAAAAGGGATGTCCGTTCTGACAAAATCGTACGGAGGCGTGCAAGGAGATAAGACAAACATTGCTTGTAGAACAGGCTTCATTATCAGCATTCGCTGAATGAATCTTTATCAGCGAATGATAAAGTTCAGCGTTCGCTGAAGTCTTCTACTTGAAACTTCGCATGGAATGGACAAGTCTTGTCTTCGCTAATGTCCGCATCAGGTCACTAGTAGACTTAGTCACGTGTTCTTCAACTTGGTCTTCGATTTCAGCTTCGAACTTGGTTGACGTGAATCTTGTCTTCCGGGATCATAAGTAAACAGTTACATGATGAACATTCAATGATCATCAGTGAGATTGAATAGGCTCATAGCTCACTGATGTACAATGTTCGCTGAAGTATAAATTAAAGCATGTTTTCCATCAGCGATACTAAACAGACTTAGTATATTTTCATTGATGGCAAAACATTAATACATATTCTACTTACAATTTTCACTAAGTGTTTGTCAGGGTCATTATCAAATCACTGAGGGTTTAGATCAACAACAACAATGAGTGGGATTATGTTTGTTCTGATGACAACTTAGGTCCCCAAAAGTAGTCTATTTATACAAAAGAAAGAAGGGGATGGTTGGGTGGCTTGTAATTGTGAGTTGGGTGGGTGGGGGGCAGAAATTTGAGGATAAAGTGGCTAAGAGGTTAAGCCATCTACACAAAATGACTAAAACAATTAATTTCCCTTTTGTATCATTACTAGACAAAAATATACAAAAAATTATAATATTTAATATCTTACAAGTGTAGAACCAAAACCAATAAATACGTTCACAGTCGTCTATATCTATACGTCAAACATGCAAAGACAACATGATGTTTTGATATGTTCGTAACCCGAAATTGTTAATAAGAGTAAAGGCTCTGAGGTAAAAAATGATGTTCCTTAGACTACTTTTGACAACATATGGTCACAACTGAAAAACATTTGACCAAAAAGGGGTTGTAATCGGTAACCCTTGAGTTAACCCACACAACTCCACATTAAAGGTATCATGTAAAAGACAAATCGGGTACATAATAGTTTGATAAAAGGAAGGCCTAAAAACCCCTACCTCCTTTTTTGTGACACCCTAAACCCTAAACCAGTCAAACACATTTTTCATTCGTTTGTGAAAATATACCACCCGAAACCAACAACACTACATCCATATTGTTGGTCCCGAAGGGTTATACAAGTTTGTAGAAGGGGGGGGGGGGTTGAATACAAACACACGATTTTTACTTTCTAAATTGTTTATTGATAAATCAAAACAATTTACAACTTGTTGCGGAACAAGATTAAGGATTAACCTAATCTAAACAAGTTAAGAACACTAAGTTTCTTGCACTAGAATAAAGACAGAAAGGAGACAAGGAAATTACGAATAATAACCTAACACACAGTAGTAAGGAAGAAGAAGATGGCCCGAGCACTTCATTTTTGAAGTAGGGTTCTTCTTATATATTGCATGCATTTAATGCATAGCAGTGTTACTTTACACGTGGCAGCAGCAGAGTGGTTGCATGTTTTGACCTTTGTAGACAACCTTAGTAGCCGCATGGTGCACAGTGTAGAATCAGAGTTTGTTGTACGATTCTAGACAGAAGGGAGGTCCGTTCTGACATTTCGTATGGAGACGTGCAAGGGAGGTAAGACAATAGTACTTTGTAAGGAGACTTCATGATCAGCTTTCGTTGAATCAGTACTTTATCAGCAAATGATAAAGCTCAGCGATTGCTGAAGTCTTCTTCTTGATACTTCATGTTGAATGGACAATTCTGTGACTTCGCTGATATCCGCATCAGTTCATTAGTAGACTTGTCGCTGGTTCTTGGGCTTAATCTGCGACTTCAGCGTAGAACCTTTGTTGACGTGAAACTTGTCTTCAGGAATCATAAGTAAACAACTAAACTATCAGCGATCATCACAGAGACTGAACAGGCTCAGAGCTACTGGATGAACAGTGTTCGCAGAATATCTAATCTAAAGAGCGAGAGTTCCTATCATCGGTACTGTAAAGTCTTAGTACTTATCAGCGATAGTGAAACTCTAATACATATTGTTTACTTACAATTTTCACTAAGTGTTTAAAGAGAGGGTCATTATCAAATCACTGAGGGTTTGGATCAACAATCTCCCCCTATTTGATTATGACATAGCAACAAAGAAATTTGCTAAGTATGAAAACATAAGGATAAAAAGAACTCATAAAATATTTGTCCCTTTTACTGTTTTCTGGGAACTTTTAAGTACTGATGGAGTAAAGTACATTCGTTGAAAATTTTCTTTTAACTTCGTATAAGATTACAGAGGGAAGTAGAAAAATTACAAGTACAACAAATTTAAATTACAAGTACAAAAGAGGTAAGCTAATAAGGATAGAAGAAATACAAGGAAATCCTATCAGCCTTCAAGAGGTTATTCCTTAATGAGAAGTTCATGAAGGGTCTTTGTTGTTGGGATCATCCAGTCAGGGACCGTTACTCCTTGATCTAATTTATTCTTTGCTTCAGCAAAGATCAAGGGTTTGAGATATCGTGCCTGAAGATCGCGTCTAAATTCACACCAATAGATGAGATCCCTGAGCTGTTCAATGGGAGTGATGGGAAGCTCAGAGACACGTTGAAAAGGTTGTCCTTCATCGTAGTCGAGAAAAAAAGATACCATAAGGCTCGCTTATGACTTTACCAGGGATGAAACGTTCACCAGGTGGCAGAGAGGTATCCAGCGCTGAGAGATCAGGATCAAGACCAAGTACTTCAGCACGTGAAAAACCAATACCTGTTTCATTGCGGATAGGAGGACCTGAATCTGATGGTTTGGACTTTTTCTTTGCAGAGGCCCATCTTCTTTTCGGCGAGTAATCTTTTGGCTTTGAGATGATCAGCGAACTCTTTCTTTGATAACCTGAACTTTGTTGGAACAGGGACTTTGGAGCGAGGGAGGATGATTCGCTGATCCTCGAATTTCTTGATCATTTCTTCTCTCCTTTTCTGATCCTCTTCACTTAGCTTTTGAGGAGCTAAGGAAGGTCTGTTTTTGTGAAAGAGAAGTTGTTCTTCAGGTTCATCGGTCTCAGTGATTAAATCCAAGACCGGGATTATTTCTTCAGCTCTTGTGGCTGAGATTATTGTTGGTGCAGCAATGGGGACTTCCGCTGGATCCTCAAACAGGGGAGAGGACTAGCTGAAACACAACGATTGTTTAAGTAAGAACATGGGAAGAAAGAGATAGAGAAAAGAATGGGGTTTAAGTGTATAGTGGTTTTATGGAGAGGAGAACTGAGATTGAGAAGGGATAGAGGAGAGATGCAGTATAAAGGAAGAGAAGATATTGTACCTGACAAGCTGGCTTAATCTGAAGGATAGCCAGATTGCCTTCTGCAGCGAGGCCTTTGTTTTTGCCTTTGTCAGCTTCAGACGCTGCAGGCTTTGTCTTGGTCGTCTCCCCTGAAGGTTCTTTATTGAAATCCCTTTCACATGGTCCTTCTTGGGCTCAACGAAGAAGTGTTGATTCAAACCCTCAGTGATTTGATAATGACCCTCTCTTAAACACTTAGTGAAAATTGTAAGTAAACAATATGTATCAGAGTTTCACTATCGCTGATAAGTACTAAGACTTTACAGTACCGCTGATAGGAACTCTCACTCTTTAGATTAGATATTCAACGAACACTGTTCATCATCTTATAGCTCTGATCCTGTTCAGTCTATGAGATGATCGCTAATAAGTTAGTTGTTTACTTATGATCCCTGAAGACAAGTTTCACGTCAACCAAAGTTCTACGATGAAGTCGAAGATGAAGCTCAAGAACCAGCGACAAGTATAATCATGAACTGATGCGGATATCAGCGAAGCAAGACCTGTCCATTCAACGTGAAGTATCAAGTAGAAGACTTCAGCAATCGCTGAACTTTATCATTCGCTGATAAAGATCTAACTCAACGAAAGCTGATCATGAAGTCTCCCTGCATGTTACTATTATCTTACCTCCCTTGCACGTCTCCGTACGAATTGTCAGAACGGACTTCCCTTTTGTCTGTAATCGTACAACAACTCTGATTCTACACTGTACACCATGCGGCTACTAAGGTTGTCTACAAAGGTCAATGACATGCAACCACTCAGCGGTTGCCACGTGTAAAGCCATACTGCCATGCATTAAATGCATGCAGTATATAAGAAGAACCTTACTTCAGTTTTGAAGTGTGCTCGGACCATCTTCTTATTTCTTATTGTTAAGTTATTATTCGTAATTTCTTTAACTCTTTCTAGTGCAAGAAACTTAGCGTTTCTCAAGACTTGTTTAGATTATGTTTATCCTTAATCTTGTTCCGCAACAAGTTGTAAATTGTCTTGATTTATCAATAAACAATTTAGAAAAGTAAAAACGTATGTTTGTATTCAACCCCCCCCCCCCCCCCCCCCTTCTACAAACTTGTATAGCCTTTCGGGACCAACAAGTGGTATCAGAGGGGATTTGTTTAATCTCATAAACAATATCTGATCTATACTAAGATTTCTCTTCCTTGCTATTTCTTAAAATGGCAACCAACACAAACACAAACTATATTGACAACGGTTCTCTTGCAAAACCCCCTAGATTCTCCAGAGATAATTTTAATCTATGGAAAAATAGGATTATTCTCTTCTTAGAAGGTGTAGACCCTACTATGCCTTATTATCTTGAAAACGGCCCATATATTCCTGTAAGAATTGATGCTGCAGTTCCATCCGCTGAGAATAGACCTGCTATTCCAGAAAGGCTGATTCCTAAGGAAATTCATATGTGGACTGATGAAGATAAGAAGAAAGTGGCTATCGACACCAAAGCCAGATCCATACTCTCCATGGCTCTTCCTGACGAAGTCTACCATTCCGTCATGAACCTGAAAACCTCAAAAGCTATGTGGGACACAATCTGTGTTCAGTATGAAGGTACTTCTGAAGTCCAGGACTCTCGAAAGATCAACCTGGTAAGACAGTATGAAAGCTTCATTTGTGGTAAGAATGAAACTCTCTCTGAAGTACACCAACGTTTTAACTGCTTAATAATAGATCTAAAAACTGTTGGTAAGGAATATTCTAACTTTGAAGTGCTGACAAAGTTTCTAGAATGTTTACCTGAAAGCTGGGACAGTTATTCTATGTGTCTCAAGCTGTCAAATGATCTAAAATCAATGACCCTTTCTACCTTATATGGCACGATGCTGAATCATGAGCAATCGAGTCATCTTAAGAAGAATCTTGTAAAAGATTCCAAAAGCACCCCTGTTGCTTTAATCTAAGAGTCACATTCCACTCAGCGATCGACTATCACTGTCACTGAGTTGGAAACTAACTCTGAAAGATCATCAGACTCTGACGTTTCAGATAATGATGAAACTCTGGCATTCCTGGCTAATAAGTTCAGGAGATTTGCTAGAAAGAGTAATTTCAAGAAGAATAAACCTCTTGCTATTACTGACAAGCCAAGATCATCAACCCCTGTTGATAAGGCTACTGCTACTTGCTATAACTGTGAAAAGATAGGACATTTTGCTAGCGAGTGCAGGTCAAAGAAAGTCTCTAGACCCTCAGCTTTTCCCAAGAAAAACTTTATTCCCAGGAATAGAGATGAAAAATACAAAAAGCTGAAAGAAAGGTATGCAAAGCTAAAAACCTTTAAGAAGAAAGGCAAAGGCCTTATGGCTGACTATGATTGGGCTACCTCTGACGAAGACGAATCATCTGACTCTGAAGATGATGATGGAGCCAATCTATGTCTCATGGCCAAACTTGAAGATGAGGAAGACAACTCTGACATTCCCTCTACTTCAACCTCTGCAACTCAGGTATCACCTTCCTTCTTTACTAATATTGCAAATATTGATGAAGCTGATAGTCTTCGAAAGATCGATCTCTTGACTAGAAGTTAATATGAAGCCATGAATGGCAAAACTGTGGTTGAAAATCAAAACCTTGATCTCGCTGAACAACTTAAAAAATGTCACCTTCAAATAGAAAATCTTTCTAAAATTGAAGAAGATTTTAAAGATCAAATTCACCTAAATCAGCTAGTCAAAATCGAGCGCGAAGAAGCTATCGCTGCATTAAAAGCTGAAAAAGCTACTGTTGATGGATGGTATAGTTCCTCAACAAAGATCACTGAGATAATCAAGTCTCAGATCCCTCTGAGTGACAAACGTGGTCTTGGTTACAAAGCTGATACTCTAGAACCAACCACTGATCGTTCCATGCTCTTATTTGGAACTTTCGTGTCCTTAGTCGCTGATACTTCATCCTCTCGGTGTTCCTCTTCTAAACCGCCTATCCCTGAGGAAATCTCTACCTTAACTTCTAAAGGTAAAGAAAAAGTTATTTATCCAAAACCTACCTCAGTCTTTAAAAACAAAGGTAAAGGAATTGCTTTTAACCAAAATCCTCAGAAGGGTACCTCTGTACCGAAGCTGAACGCTTCTAAAGCTTAAGTGACTTATCCCTCTGATTCAAAGAATAAGATCTCTGGATTTATTCAACGTGGATCTATTCAGCGATCTACTCCGAGAATAAAAGTGGAAATCATTGGTAAGAAATCCGAAGAATTAAATGTTCCTCCCATTTCAAAAGCCAATAGCTTACTTAGTGCTGGTCCTTCGAATTCAAAATCAAAAGCTCAGCATGCAAATGGTCCTAGAACTACTTTTGGTTATAGGAAATGTTATTATTGTGGACTTACATATCATATTGCTAGTAAGTTCCCCACAGCCACCCAAGATGAAAAGATAGCTAAGGTGAAGATCATTGCCCCCAAGGCAAAGAAGACCACTGAGGTTAAGAAATTAACCAAAGTGAAGACTGACAAAGTTGAATCTTCAAATGCTGCGAAGACTGCCGAACCTTCCACTTCTTCTTCTACCCCCACTGACAAGTGTGTACACATGGTTAAGTGGGTACCCAAGAAAAACTAATCTTCCTTTGTAATGCAGGTTAAGAAGGGTATCTGGTATCTCGATAGCGGATGCTCTAGACACATGACTGGTATGAAGAACCTGCTCACTGAGTACAAAGAAGAGAAGGGTCCCTCTGTAACTTTCGGTGGAAATGGAAAAGGACATACCCGAGGGTTTGGTGTACTATCTAATGGTACAACAACCTTCAGAAGAGTCGCATATGTTGAAGGGCTGAAGCATAATCTTCTAAGCATCAGTCAGCTTTGCGACAAGGATAACAAAGTAATCTTTACTAAGGAATCCTGCTTTGTCGCTGACAAAAAGGAGAAGATAGCTCTCAGCGGTTATCGTTTGGAAAATGTTTATGTAATAAACATGGACTCAACAACCACTGAAAACTCCGGTTTCTTCTCAAAAGCCTCATCTGATGTCAACTGGCTATGGCATAAGAGGCTCTCTCATCTAAACTTCAAGAAACTGAACACTCTTTCTTCAAAAGAGTTAGTCACTGGTCTACCTCAGCACTCATACGCCAAAGAATCCTTATGTTCAGCGTGTGAGAAAGGCAAGCAGACCAAAGCAAGCTTTAAGTCAAAGCAAGTTTCCTCAGTATCATCTCCTCTACAACTTCTCCATATGGATTTGTTTGGCCCTGTTAACAAACAATCCATCGCTGGAAAGAAATATACACTGATCATAGTTAATGAATTCTCTAGATATACATGGGTTATGTTTCTCCGTTCTAAGAGTGACACCCCTGAAGAACTCATCACCTTTGTTCGGAAGATGGAAACCCTGAACAACATGACCGTTCGCTCAATAAGGAGTGATCATGGGACTGAATTCAAAAACAGTTCTCTTGATTCCTTCTTTGAGAGTAAGGGTATTTCTCACAACTTCTCTTCAGTGAGAACACCGCAACAAAACGGAGTCGCTGAAAGAAGAAATAGAACTATTATTGAAGCTGCACGTTCAATGCTCAGCGATTCTCACCTGCCTACTCAGTTTTGGGCAGAAGCTGTCAACACTGCTTGTTTTACGCAAAACAGGTCGCTGATAGTCAAAAGATTTAATAAAATAGCCTATGAACTTTTTCATGGGAGAAAGCCTTCAATTAGCTTTCTCCACATCTTTGGATGTCAGTGTTTCATACTGAACAACAGAGATGCCCTTGGAAAGTTTGATCATAAGGCTGATGATGGAATCTTTCTTGGATATTCTTCAATCTCCAAAGCCTTCAGAATCTTCAATCAATGAAGACAATCTGTTGAAGAAACTATTTACGTCACTTTTGACGAATCTCGTTCAGCAAACTCTAAACCGTCTGCTAATACTGAAGAACTGAATCAATGGATGTTTTCTCATCTTGGTGATTCGGAAAATATTCCCACTCCTCATACTCATAACGTTGAAGATGATAGTCCTACTATCATCCCAAACATGCAGAATAGTGAAGCTGAAACATCATAGGTCTCAGCAGTTCCTTTAAACACTATACCTGCTTCTGAACCAAATGTATCAGACATTCCATCTACTTCTCAGCAATCAATAAATGAGATGACATCTGCACTTACTCCTCTCTTGGCTGATATTCCAGAAGTTGCTGAAGCTTCATCTTCAGCTCCTCCAGTTCAATTTGAGTCAGCGACTTATGCTCTTGCTCAGCGATGGACTGTAAATCACCCAATTGATCAAATTCTTGGTGATCCAAACGCTGGTGTTCAGACTCGACGAAGTGCAGGTAATATTTGTTTATTTGTTAACTTTATTTCTCTGATTGAACCAAAGAAAATAGATGATGCCCTCAAAGATCCAAACTGGGTCAGCGCCATGTAAGAAGAGCTGACTAAATTCGAAAGAAACAAAGTTTGGAAACTTGTTCGAAGACCAACTGACAAAACAGTGATAGGCACTAAATGGGTCTATCGAAACAAGTTGGACGAACATGGAACTGTAACCCGCAACAAGGCTCATCTTGTTGCTCAAGGATACAGACAAGAGGAAGGCATAGATTAAGACGAAACATTTGCTCCAGTAGCGAGACTAGAATCTATTCGTCTATTCTTAGCATACGCTGTACACAAAGACTTCAAAGTATATCAGATGGATGTTAAGTCAGCGTTTCTAAATGGAAAGCTGAATGAAGAAGTCTATGTGGAACAACCTCCAGGATTCTCAGATCCTAAGCGTCCAGGTCATGTTTATAAATTGGATAAGGCACTTTATGGCTTAAAGCAAGCTCCACGTGCATGGTATGACACTCTATCCTCTTATCTCCTAATTGAAAAATTTGAGCGAGGTAAAATCGACAAAACTCTATTTTTCAGAATAGTGAAAGGTCATATCATTCTTGTTCAGATATATGTTGATGACATTATATTTGGTTCTACTAACCCTGACCTTTATACTCGTTTCGCTGATAGAATGAAAGAAGAGTATAAAATGAGTATGATGGGTGAGCTAACATATTTCCTTGGTCTTTAGATAAAGAAAAATGAAAAAGGAACTTTCATTAATCAGGGAAAGTATGTTAAAGATATGCTGAAGAAATTCGATTTAACTCAGAGTTCAGCTCTGAAAACCCCTATGGCACCACCGCTGACGCTAGACAAGGATTCAAATGGAATAACTGTTAATGTCACGCTGTACCGTGGGATGATCGGCTCTCTCTTGTATCTTACAGCTAGCCGAGCCGATATTATGTACGCAACCTGTTTGTTTGCACGATATCAAGCTGAACCTAAGGAATCTCATATGATCGCTGTAAAGCGAATCTTTCGTTACCTTAAGGGTACTATGAACCTAGGTCTTTGGTATCCCAAAGACTCAGGGTTTGATCTAATCGCCTATTCAAATAGTGATTTTGCAGGTTGCAAATTGGATAGGAAAAGCACCACAGGAGGCTGTCAGCTCCTGGGTGGAAAGCTGGTGAGTTGGACAAGTAAAAAGCAAAACTCAGTGTCCACCTCAACTGCTGAAGCTGAGTATGTAGCCGCTGGAAGCTGTTGTTCTCAGGTCTTGTGGATGAGAAATCAACTACTGGACTATGACCTTCAGCTCTCGAAAATTCCAATCTATTGCGACAGCACAAGTGCCATCGCTATAGCCAACAATCCAGTGCTACACTCAAAGACGAGTTGCCGATGAAGAATATGCGGAGCAAAGCAAATGACTTCACTATACGTATCACAAGTGCTACACTCAAAGACGAGTTGGCAAGGGCTGAACAAGAAATGTTATCACATCTGAAAGAATCCGTAACATTAAGCTGGATCCTAATCGACCCGACCCTGAAATGGGCAGGTAACCTATCCAGCATCAAAGCGGTTAGTGCAAGGCAGGAGTGGATGAGTAGCAAGACGATTCTCCGATACGTCTCCGTTTTACCAGGAAGTGAAGCTAACCAAGTGGTGCAATGTAGAATAGAGGTGGTATTGGGGGCTGGTAAAGGAGGTGTGGGATTGCACGTGAAGGAGGTGTCGCTAATATTACAGGACTTGGATTTTAGTTGCCTAAATGGGACGGAGTTTTTGGTAATTGCACGAGGGGCACTTTTGGAAGAAAATAATGTGAAGAGGAAGGTGGTGGATGATGAGGAGAGAGGGAAGATGTATCACAAGTTTAAGCAAATGAAAAGGAAGAGAAGGGAGTGGGTAAAGAAGGAAGAAGAAAAGAGGGAGTTTGCCGTTAAGCTCAACAACCTTCTTATGTTTGTGTCTTTCCTTTTTTCTGTGTATTTTTTCAGTTTATTGGTTCGATAGTTTTAAAAATTAACTGCAATGTAGAATAGAGGTGGTATTTGGGACTCATAGTTTGCATTTTAACACTATTTGAGTCCTCTTTAACGGAATAAAAAATATTCATACAACCAAGCAAGGTTCTAAATGGCGTGAGGCGTGGTGTGGCGGCGAGGCCAAGCCTCAAGTCTTAGGAGCCACGACGTGCCATGACGTTTATCAAGGCGTGACTTGTGGCGGCAAATCTCTATGACATATATACTATTATATATAAAACATATGTTTTGTACTATAAATCGATGAGTCAATGACAATAACCAAGTTAAATTAGATTATATATTAAAAACTAGCAAATAAGACATTAAAAACGTAAAGAAAAATCAAATATTGCGTTATAAAAGACCGCACACCGCTGATACCCCAGTGAAATTACTTCCATAAGATATACCTATCCCAAAGCTATTCTCAATCCTCTTTCTTCTACTTCTGCGGCTCATTCAGTGGAAATCCCCACCGCTGATACCCCAACTGCAACCTCCACCCCTTCTAGAAAAAGGAAACAATCTACTACCCAACTTGGTTCCAAAAGAATCAAGAAAACCAAGGAGCAACCCCCCAACATTTACATGCTGAAGACTCCTCAGCTCATCTTGAAGAGCTGATGGAAAGTTCAGTGGTACGCTCTGCCACAGCTGAACAAGCCACCCCTTCCATCCCAGCTTCAACGTCTCTAAACGCTGAAGTTATAAACTTGGAAATGAACCCACCTCCTTCAGCCTATCTACAGACTGAAGTGATTCTCAGCGGATCCAACGCTGAACCCCGCACCCAACCATCATTCTCATCCTCCATTCCTCTCACCTCTTCTTTGGTCACTCAATCTATTCCCCTATTCTCCTCAACAGCCGTCATCCTCAGTGACACTACTGCTGAACATTTTCAGAGGATGATAGGACACACCACAGAACCTGCAGGTACTTCCAGTCGTCTAGGAAATATTGAAAACGACTACGAAACTTTTTCAGGACATCGAGGTTTCGACAACTTCGCCAACCCGCCTACAGGTATACACAAAATCCCACACACTTCTCTCTCTCAACCCCAAACTTCTGAGCTTTCCTCTGTTCATAAGTTTATAACTTTTTCAGGTCCTAATTTGGGGGATATCAACACCTCCCTGATGGCCCTGGAAACAAAGATGGAGTCTTTCAATAACACTCTAACTGCCAACTCTTCAGCGGTTACAAACGCTGGAGAGAACTTAAAGACTTTAACCACTGAGGTCGAAAAGAAAGCCTCCAAAGCTGATCTGGAGAAGGTGGATGGTAGCATTGCTAAATTTGCTACCACCCTCGCTGAAAACTCAACCGCCACAACCACTCTCTTAACAAACTTCACCTCTTTGTCCAATGAAGTCACATCATTGAAGACAGAGGTTGGTTCTCTTAAGAGTGAAGTTTCCAGGATCAAGACTGAAGTCTCTGCGGTCAAAGAGATTGTTCAGAAAGTGATCGATCGCCTGAACACCCCAACTTCTCATTTCACTCAGGCCGATCGAGATGATCTCAAAAAGATCAGTCCTGCTATTACTGGCCTAGAAGACAGAGTAGCAGCGATTGAAAACTGCATAAGAGTTACTGGCCAAGAAGATAGTAATCCTATTGCTGCTGCTGCTGCTGAAAAGTTCGTTACCTCCCCCAACCATGATGTGGAAGAGGGGGAGAAGCCTAAAGAAGACCTTCCCCATAATGATGAGGGGAGAAAAAAAATAAAGAAGACCTTCCCCATGCTGAGTGGGAGGGTATTGAGACTGAAGCTGATGCTACTTCTTCAAAACCTCAGGAAGTTGAAAACCCTGAGGGAACCGAGAAACCTTCCTCTGTATCTGAGGGGGAGCAACTCGAAGAGCAGACCATTGAAGCTGCTGCTGATGTAACCTCACCCTACGCTGAAGAGGTTGAATCTGATGAAGACGAAGCTGAAGACGATGAAGCTGTCGACATCTCTGATGATGAACCATCTTCTTCTCCAAAGAATGATGATGATGACGATGATGATGATGATGACTACTTTATCGTCAAGCCTGTTCAGAAGACTACAGCTCTCAAACGGATTTCGATAAACGAAGGCCTTGCAGAAGAAGACAATCTGATGATCTTGCTTCAAAAGCCAGTTTGTCAGGTACACTACCTCCTATTCCCTTACACTGCATCCCTCCTCTATCCCTTCTCAATCTCAATCCTTCTATCCATAAAACCTCTATACACTTAACCACATTCTTTTCTCTATCTCTTTCTTCCCCAACTCTGCTTACTTAAACGATCGCTGTGTTTCAGCTAGTCCTCTCCCCTGTTTGAGGATCCCGCTGAAGCTCCTTCGACTACACCAAGAATAATCCTAGCCACAAGAGCTGAAGAAATAATCCCAGTCTTAGATTTAACCACTGAGACTGATGAACCTGAAGAACAGCTGCTCTCTCACCAAAACAGACCTTCCTTGGCTCCTCAAAAGCTGAGTGAAGAGGATCAAGAAAAGAGAGATGCAATGATCAAACTTTCTATTCCTCCAAAGTTCAAACTTTCACAAAAGGAATACCTGGATCACCTCAGAGCTGAAAGGTTAATCGCTGAAAGAAGGGAAGCTGAAGAAAAAGACAGAGAACTCGCCATCCAGCTTGTCCAACAATCGGTGAAAGACCCCGCGCTGAAAAGTACTCCCATTGATGTCCAACGTCAGCTATGGGATGATGCCCAAAGGATTGTTGAAGAAAAGACGAAAGTATCTGATACGACTTTGAAATGGTGTAAAGAAATGTTTAATTATCGATCTCGACCATCCAAAATCATCAAAGTAAACATCAGAGGAAAACTGTTCGTTGACGTTCCTGTTGTTGAAGTTGATGTAGTCAGAGAAGACAAAACCAAGCAAACCTTCTATGCTGCTACTTTAGAGAAGTTTGGTTTCTCTGAATGGTTGGAAGTGAAATTAGCCATTCAGGGATCACGCTCAAAGTTCAAGAGCCATGTCGAGAAAATTTTAAATACTCAGATTGACTTGGTTTCTTCTGTTGTGGATATTCCTCCTTCCACTCTTCTTCCTCCTCAACAAAGAAGAGTCTCTACAAAGGAAAAGAAAGTCTCAGACTCTGGTCCTCCTATATGGAATGAAACAGGTATTGGTTTCTCTCGTGCTGAAGTTCTTGGCCCTGATGCTGATCTCTCAGCGCTTGACACCTCCCTACCACCTAGAGAAACTTTCATTCCTGGCAAAGTTGTAAGTGATCCTTATGGTATATTCTTTCTAGACTACCAAGGAAATCATCACTTTCAACGCATCTCTGAGCTTCCAATCACTCCCATCGAACAACTCAGAGATCTCATATACTGGTGTGAAGTCAGACGCGACATTAAAGCTAGACACCTGAAGCCCTTGATTTTTGAAGAAGCTCTGAACAAAAAGAATCAAGGAGTAAATGTCCCTGACTGGATGATTCCCACATCAAAGACCCTCGATGAACTTCTCATCAAGGAAGAACCTTTTGACGGATAGGATCGCCTTGTAATTCTTTCTATCCTTATCTGTCTACATCTTTTGTACTTGTAATTTTATTTGTTGTACTTGTAATTTTTCTACTTCCCTCTGTAATCTTTACGAAGTTTAAAGAAAAATTTCAGCGAATGTACTTTACTCCATCAGTACTGAAAAGATCCCAGAAAACAGTAAAAGGGACAAATATTTTATGAGTTCTTTTTATCCTTATGTTTTCATTAAATAGCAATTTTCTCTGTTGCTATGTCATAATCAAATAGGGGGAGATTGTTGATCCAAACCCTCAGTGATTTGATAATGACCCTCTCTTAAACACTTAGTGAAAATTGTAAGTAAACAATATGTATTAGAGTTTCACTATCGCTGATAAGTACTAAGACTTTACAGTACCGCTGATAGGAACTCTCACTCTTTAGATTAGATATTCAGCGAACACTGTTCATCATCTTATAGCTCTAAGCCTGTTCAGTGTATGAGATGATCGCTGATAAGTTAGTTGTTTACTTATGATCCCTGAAGATAAGTTTCACGTCAACCAAAGTTCTACACTGAAGTCGAAGATCAAGCTCAAGAACCAGCGACAAATCTACTCATGAACTGATGCGGATATCAGCGAAGCAAGACCTGTCCATTCAATGTGAAGTATCAAGTAGAAGACTTCAGCAATCGCTGAACTTTATCATTCGCTGATAAAGATCTAACTCAACGAAAGCTGATCATGAAGTCTCCCTGCATATTACTATTGTCTTACCTCCCTTGCACGTCTCCGTACGAACAGTAAAAACGTGTGTTTGTATTCAACCCCCCCCCCTTCTACAAACTTGTATAGCCCTTCGGGACCAACAAGAAGAAGTCATCATCATCATCTTTAGGGGATGATGATGGTTCTTCATCATCGATATCGATGGGTTCTTCGTCTTTAGCTTCTTCTTCTTCAGACTCGACCTCATCAGCGTAAGGTTCAGTCACACCAGCAACAGATTCCTTGTGTTGCTCTTCGAGACGCTCCTCCTCAGATACATAGGGAGGTTTCTCGGTTCCCTCAGGGTTTTCAACTCCCTGAGGTTGTGAAGTACAAGTAGCAGCAGCATTTTCATTTTTCTTCCCCTCCGAATTATGGGGAAGATCTTCAGCTTTCTTCTCCCCCTCTTCCACGTTATGAGTGGGGGAAGAAACAGATTGATCAGTAGCAGCAGCAGTCATAGGATTACTGTCTTCCAGGCCAGTAAGTCCCATGAAGGTTTCAATCACAACTATTCTTGCTTCTAGGCCAGAAATAGTAGGACTGATCTTTTGGAGATCATCTCGATCGACCTGAGTAAAGTGAGACTTTAGGGCATCCAGGTGATTGAGTATCTGCTGAAGGAGATCTTTGACCGTGGTGACCTCACCCTTAAGAGTACCAACCTCTGTCTTCAATGATGTGACTTCATTGGACAGAGTGGTGAAGTTTGTTGCCAGGGTGGTGTTGGTGAGGTTGAGATTGTTGATGTTTGTGGAAGTTTCAGTGAGAGTGGTAGCAAAGGTTCCTATGCTGCCATCCACCTTCTCCATATCAGCTTTGGAGGCTTTTTCATCAACGACCTCGGTCAACTTTTTAAGGTTCTCTCCAGCATCTGTAACCGCTGAAGAATTTGTAGAGAGAGTGGTGTTGTAAGATTCCACCTTTGTTTCCAGGGCCTTCAGGGAGGTGTTGATATCCCCCAAATTAGGACCTGAAACAGTTATTAACTTATGAACATAGGAAAGCTCAAAAGTTTGGGGTTTTGAGAGAAGAGTTGGTTGAGTTATGTGTATACTTGCAGGCGGGTTTGCGAAGTTGTCGAAACCTCGTAAACCTGAGAAGTGTTCCATGTCGTCGTCGAGAGTGCCTTGGCGCATGGAGGTGCCTGCAGATCCTAAGTTTGTCTCCATCATCGCATGTAGAGTATCAGCAGGTGAATCATGAACGATGACGGGTGTCCCTGAGAATGTTGGGAAAATTGGTCGAGTGTCCAAAGAATGAGTGGAAGGATTGAAGGATGAGAAGATTGGTTGGGTGCGAGGTTCAGCGTTGGATCCACTGACAATCACTTCAGTCTGTAGAGAGGCTGAAGGAGGTGGGTTCAGTTCCAAGTTTATAACCTCAGTGTTTAGAGACGCTGAGGTCGGAATTGAAGGGGTGGCTTGATCAACTGTGGTAGAGCGTACCACGGAACTATCCATTAGCTCTTCAAAGTGAGCTGTGGAGTCTTCAGCATGTGAATGATTGGAGGGTTGCTCCTTGGTTTTCTTGATCCTTTTGGAATCAAGTTGGGAAGATGATTGTTTCCTTTTTCGAGAAGGAGTGGAGGGTGCAACTTGGGTATCAGCGGTGGGAATTTCCGCTGAAGTAGCCGCAGAAGTAGAAGAATGAGGATTAAGAAGAGATAAGAGAGTAGTGAGACGTACCTCGTTTGGCAGAGGCTTGAAGTCGAGCACCTTAGGGCCAACCTGAGAGAGTCTCAGATCACCCTCTTTTGGGTATTTGTCCCCAAGGCCAAGTTGAAAGATGGCACTTATGAATCGGGGATATGGAACCCATGACGGTCTATCAGCCATATCAACTCTGAACGCAAGGTCATCATAGATGACTGAGGCCCAGTCAAC
Organism: Saussurea involucrata; assembly: GCA_033807775.1. Taxonomy (NCBI): domain Eukaryota; kingdom Viridiplantae; phylum Streptophyta; class Magnoliopsida; order Asterales; family Asteraceae; genus Saussurea; species Saussurea involucrata. The sequence goes on from CM066321.1 coordinate 210,803,645, forward strand.
ATGGAGACCTTTCAGCAATGCATAGCCTATTGCTTGCTGAGGTTGAGCAGCTTGATCAGAGGAGCCGGACTTTGCTGTCATGCAGCATATCAAGTGAGCGAAGATGATGTTCATTTCACTCGGCATTTTGGACTTCTTGATCAGGGTCAGTTTCTTCTCAATCTGCTTGTCCCTCCATGTGTCCCATGTGTAACCCATTGCATCAAAGAATGCAGTGATAGCTTCCCTATCAGCATGGTTTTTGTGGTTTGGGAGAGGGACAAAGGGTTTTTCTTTGGTGGCAGTGGGTAGGCTGAGTGCACGTCGGATGATGGCAGGATTGATTTTGGTTGTGCCAAATTTGGTGTCACAGAGAATGACATCAAGGAGTTTCTTAGGGTCTTTGGTTGATGGAACCTGAGCTCGTCTGGCAGTATACCAGAACTGAGATAGAAGGAATTTATGGGCAGGGGGTAAGAAGGCTAAGGCTTTGAATAAGCAGCAGGTTTGGAGAAAATTCACAGCATCATCCAGATGCCTGACTTGCTTTCGTGGAGGAAAATCGAAAAGCGCATAGAGGTTGTTTGATTTTGAAAATTTTACTTCCTCAAGCATGAACTTGACTTGAGGAGCTTTGGGAAGAGTCAGTTTCTCAGCAGCAGGCGATTTCTCAGCGGTAGGAGCAGCAGTAGAGGATGCCATTTCTGTTTAACATATATAAACATGAAGAAGAGATAAAGAACAATGTCTTAATGTGGAAAGATTTTCCAATAAGATGTTGTTGATTTTTGTCCATTTCATTCAGACCAAAGATGTCTTAATGAAGATTAGGGTTTTCTAGTTTTGACAAAAAAAGACAAGAACTAGTGAATTTCTTATTTTCCAGTTTCCTTTAAAGATAAGGATTCTGGAAAAACATATGAAGAACAAGTTTAAGATTTTTGTTTTAAACTTGAAAAACAACCATGAAGGTTGTGTTCATAAAATCATGAAAGAAAATGATTTCATTTTAAAAGGTTCTTTTGGTTGATCCTTTAAAAACAATAATAAGATCAGAAATAAGTTAAAATAGGTAAATAATAAGAATATTAACCTTGTCGTCGAAAAAGAAGATGAACAGTTTTCTGGAAAACTCGAGTTCAAAATGCAACAGTAGTTTCTTGCTTGGAGAAGAAGATGTTCGCGTAAAGGAAAAATATAAACTCGAAAGGGTTTATATAGTGAGAGTAGAGAGAGAAAAACTCTGAGCGGAAAAGTTTTTCATCATGACACGGACACGTGTTTGCATTTGATTGGATGGTAAACGAAACGTGCAAACGTGTGTCAGAAAAAGAACGTGCCAGGGTTTATCTGTTGTGATGATGTCACAAACGTCCTTACATATTTTAGGATGTCTCTGAGGTTTTGAAAGCTCAGGGACATTTTGAAAACATGAAGCACTGAATAGAAATATCAGTGTTAGTTTTAGAAATTTCAAAGTATCGCTGTTAAAGAAGAAATATTCAGCGATGCAATTTGTTTTGAAATCTTTTAGTTCTAGACGAACGTCAGCGAGTAAAAGAAAAACATACCTTGATATTAGCGAATCAAGTTTTTTCAGAGAGAAGATGATAGAATGGGTTATATAAGTTGGTTTTATCCGGTCGCTGATCAAATGTGAACCTCTGAAGATTTTATTCTTCAAAGTTCAGCATTCCAAGCTCGCTGATGAGAAAGTTAAATCTTCTCTCATCAAGAGGTTTGGTGAACAGATCAGCTAACTGTAAGTCAGTTGGGATAAAATGAAGTTCTATATCACCATTCATCACATGATCTCTGATAAAATGATACCTGATTTCGATGTGTTTGGTCTTTGAGTGTAGCACTGGATTGTTGGCTATAGCGAGGGCACTAGTGTTGTCGCAATAAATTGGAATCTTCGAGAGCTGAAGGTCATAGTCCAGTAGTTGATTTCTCATCCACAAGACCTTAGAACAACAGCTTCCAACGGCTACATACTCAGCTTCAGCGGTGGAGGTGGACACTGAGTTTTGCTTTTTTACTTGTCCAACTCACCAACTTTCCGCCCAGGAGCTGGCAGCCTCCTGTTGTGCTTTTCCTATCCAATTTGCAACCTGCAAAATCACTATCTGAATAGGCGATTAGATCAAACCCTGAATCTTTGGGATACCAAAGACGTAGGTTCGGAGTACCCTTAAGGTAACGAAAGATTCGCTTTACAACGATCATATGAGATTCCTTAGGTTCAGCTTGATATCGTGCACACAAACAGGTTGCGTACATAATATCAGGTCGGCTAGCTGTAAGATACAAAAGAGAGCCGATCATCCCACGGTATGTCGTGACATTAACAGGTATTCCAGAAGAATCCTTATTTAGTGTCAGCGGCGGTGCCATAGGGGTTTTCATAGCTGAACTCTGAGTTAAATCAAATTTCTTCAGCATATCTTTAACATACTTTCCCTGATTAATGAAAGTTCCCTTTTCATTTTGTTTTATCTGAAGACCAAGGAAATATGTTAGCTCACCCATCATACTCATTTTATACTCTGCTTTCATCCTTTCAGAGAAGCGAGTACAAAGGTCAGGGTTAGTAGAACCAAATATAATATCATCAACATATATTTGTACAAGAATAATATGACCTTTTACTTTCCTGAAAAATAGAGTTTTGTCGATTTTACCACGCTCGAATATTTCAATCAGGAGATAAGAGGATAGAGTGTCATACCATGCACGAGGAGCTTGCTTTAAGCCATAAAGTGCCTTATCCAGTTTATAAACATAACCTGGATGCTTAGGATCTGAGAATCCTGGAGGTTGTTCCACATAGACTTCTTCATTCAGCTTTCCATTGAGAAACGCTGACTTAACATCCATTTGATAAACTAGTCTTTGTGTACAGCGTAGGCTAAGAATAGACGAATAGATTCTAGTCTTGATACTGGAGAAAATGTTTCGTCATAGTCTATGCCTTCCTCTTGTCTGTATCCCTGAGCAACAAGACGAGCCTTGTTGCGGGTTACAGTTCCATGTTCGTCCAACTTGTTTCGATAGACCCATTTAGTGCCTATCATTGTCTTGTCAGTTGGTCTTCGAACAAGATTCCAAACTTTGTTTCTTTCAAATTCTATCAGCTCTTCTTGCATAGCGCTGACCCAGTTTGGATCTTTGAGGGCATCGTCTATTTTCTTTGGTTCAATCAGAGAAATAAAGTTAACAAATAAACAAATATTACCTGCATTTCGACGAGTCTGAACACCAGCATTTGGATCACCAAGAATTTGATCAATAGGGTGATTGACAGTCCATCGCTGAGCCGGAGTATGAGTCGCTGACTCAACCTGAACTGGAGGGGCTGAAGATGAGGCTTCAGCAACTTCTGGTATATCAGTCAACAAAGGAGTAGGTGCAGATGTCATTATATTTACTGATTGCTGAGAAGTAGATGGAATGTCTGAGACATTTTGTTCAGAAGCAGGCATAGTGTTTAAAGGAATAGCTGAGACCCATGAAGTTTCAGCTTCACTAGTCTGCATGTTTGGGATGATAGTAGGACCATCATCTTCAACAGTATGAGTATGAGGAGCAGGAATATCTTCTGAATCACCAAGATGTGAAAACATCCATTGATTCAGTTCTTCAGTATCAGCAGAAGGTCGAGAATTTGCTGAACGGGATTCGTCAAAAGTGACGTGAATAGTTTCTTCAACAGTCTGTCTTCTTCGATTGAAGACTCTGAAGGCTTTGGAGACTGAGGAGTATCCAAGAAAGATTCCACCATCAGCCTTAGGATCAAACTTTCCAAGGGCATCTCTGTTGTTCAGTATGAAACACTGACATCCAAAGATGTGAAGAAAGCTAATTGAAGGCTTTCTCCCATGGACAAGTTCATAGGCTGTCTTGTTGAATCTTTTGACTATCAGCGACCTGTTTTGCGTAAAACAAGCAATGTTGACAGCTTCTGCCCAAAACTGAGTAGGCAGGTGAGAATCGCTGAGCATTGAACGTGCAGCTTCAATGATAGTTCTATTTCTTCTTTCAGCGACTCCATTTTGTTGCGGTGTTCTCACTGAAGAAAAGGTATGAGAAATACCCTTACTCTCAAAGAAGGAATCAAGAGAACTGTTTTTAAATTCAGTCCCATGATCACTCCTTATTGAGCGAATGGTCAAGTTGTTCAGGACTTCCATTTTCCTGACAAAGGTGATGAGTTCTTCAGGGGTGTCACTCTTAGAAAGGAGAAACATTACCTAGGTATAGCGAGAGAATTCATCAACTATGACCAGTGTATATTTCTTTCCAGCGATGGATTGTTTGTTAACAGGGCCAAACAAATCCATATGGAGAAGTTGTAGAGGATATGACACTGAGGAGACTTGCTTTGATTTAAAGCTTGCTTTGGTCTGCTTCCCTTTCTCACACGCTGAACATAAGGACTCCTTGGCGTATGAGTGTTGAGGTAGACCAGTGACTAACTCTTTTGAAGAAAGAGTGTTCAGTGTCTTGAAGTTGAGATGGCAGAGCCTCTTATGCCATAACCAGTTGGCATCAGATGAGGCTTTTGAGAAGAAACAGGAGTTCTCATTGGTTGTTGAATCCATGTTTATAACGTAAACATTTTCCAAACGATAACCGCTGAGAGCTATCTTCTCCTTTTTGTCAGAGACAAAGCAGGATTCCTTAGTAAAGATTACTTTGTTATCCATATCGCAAAGCTGACTGATGCTTAGAAGATTATGCTTCAGCCCTTCAACATATGCGACTCTTCTGAAGGTTGTTGTACCATTAGAGAGTACACCAAACCCTCGGGTCTGTCCTTTTCCGTTTCCACCAAAAGTTACAGAGGGACCCCTCTTCCTTATACTCAGTGAGCAGGTTCTTCTTACAAGTCATGTGTCTAGAGCATCCGCTATCGAGATACCAGATACCCTTCTTAACCTGCAAACAAAGGAAGATTAGTTTGACTTAGGCACCCATTTCATCATGTTTACACACTTGTCAGTGGAGGTAGATGGAATGGAAGGTTCAGCATTCTTCGCATCATTTGAAGATTCAGCTTTATCAGTTTTCACTTTGGTTAATTTTTTAACCTCAGTGGTCTTCTTTGCCTTGCGAGCAATAATTTCAGCTTTGGTGGCTGTAGGGCACTTACTAGCAATATGATTTGTAAGTCCACAGTGATAACATTTCCTATAACTAAAAGTAGTTCTAGGACCATTTGCATGCTTAGCCGTTAGTTTTAAATGAGCAGGGCTAGCACAAAGTATACCTCTGGCATTGGAAATGAGAGGAACTTTCAGTTCTTCAGATTTCCTACCAGTTATATCCACTTTAAGTCTAGGAGTAGATCGCTGAATAAATCCAGGGATCTTGTTCTTAGAAGTAGAGGGATATGTCACTGACGCTTTAGAAGCATTCAGCTTAGGTACACAAGTACCCTTCTGAGGTTTTTGGTTAAAAGTAATTCCTTTACCTTTGTCTTTAGAGACTGAGGTAGGTTTTGGATAATTAATTTTCTCTTTACCTTTCGAAGTTAAGGTAGAGATTTCCTCAGGGATGAAAGGTTTTGAAGAGGAACACTGAGATGAGAAAGTGTCAGGGATTGAGGATACGAACATTCCAAACTTAAGCATGGAACGGTCAGTGGTTTACTCTAGAGTATCAGCTTTGTAACCAAGACCACGTTTATCACTCAGGGGAATCTGAGACTTAATTATCTCAGTGATCTTTGTTGAGGAGTTATACCATCCATCAACAGTAGCTTTTCAGCTTTTAATGCAGCGATAGCTTCTTCGCGTTTGATTTTGACTAGCTGATTTAAATGAACTTGATCTTTAAAATCTTCTTCAATTTTAGAAAGCTTTTCTATTTGAAGGTGACAGTTTTTAAGCTGTTCAGCGAGGTCAAGGTTTTGATTTTCAATAACAGTTTTGCCATTCATGGCTTCATATAAACTTCTAGTTAAGAGATCGATCTTTAGAAGACTACCAGCTTCATCAATATTTAAAATATTGGTAAAGAAGGAAGGCGATACCTTATTAGCAGAGGATGAAGTAGAGGGAATGTCAGAATTTTCTTCCTCATCTTCAAGTTTGGCCATGAGACATAGATTGGCTTCATCATCATCTTCAGAGTCAGATGATTCTTCTTCGTCAGAGGCAACCCAATCATAGTCATCCATCAGGCCTTTGCCTTTCTTCTTAAAGGTTTTCAGCTTTGAATACCTTTCTTTCAGCTTTTTGTATTTTTCATCTCTAGTCCTGCGCGTAAAGTTTTTCTTGGGAAAAGCTGAGGATCTAGAGACTATATTTGACCTGCACTCGCTAGCAAAATGTCCTATTTTTCACAGTTATAGCAAGTAGTAGTAGCCTTATCAACAGGGGTTGATGATCTTGGCTTGTCAGTAATAGCAAGAGGTTTGTTCTTTCTGAAATTACTCTTTCTAGCAAATCTCCTGAACTTATTAGCCAGGAATGCCAGAGTTTCATCATCATCTGAAGCGTCAGAATCTGATGAACGTTCAGAGTTAGTTTCCAACTCACTGACAGTGATAGTAGATCGCTGAGTGGAAGGTAACTCTGAGAGTAAAGCAACAGGGGTGCTTTTGGAATCTTTTACAAGATTCTTCTTAAGATGACTCGATTGCTCATGATTAAGCATCGTGCCATATAAGGTAGAGAGAGTCATGCATTTTAGATCCTTTGATAGCTTGAGACACATTGAATAACTGTCCCAGCTTTCAGGTAAACATTCTAAGAACTTTGTCAGTACTTCAAAGTTAGAATATTCCTTACCAACGGTTTTTAGATCTATTATTAAGCAGTTAAAACGTTGGTGTACTTCAGAGAGAGATTCATTCTTACCACAAATGAAGCTTTCGTACTGTCTTACCAGGTTGATCTTACGTGAGTCCTGGACTTCAGAAGTACCTTCATACTGAATACAGATTGTGTCCCACATGGCTTTGGAGGTCTTCAGGTTAATGACGGAATGGTAGACTTCGTCAGGAAAAGCCATGGAAAGAATGGATCTGGCTTTAGTGTCGAGAGCCACTTTCTTCTTATCTTCATCAGTCCACATATGAATTTCCTTAGGAACCAACCTTTCTGGAATAGCAGCTCTATTCTCAGCGGCTGGAACTTCAGGATCAATTCTTATAGGAATATATGGACCATTTTCGATGTAATAAGGTATAGTTGGGTCTACACCTTCTAAGAAGAGAATCATCCTATTTTTCCACAGATTAAAGTTATCTCTGGGGAATCTAGGGGGTTTTGCAAGAGAACCGTTGTCAATATAGTTTGTGTTTGTGTTGGTAGCCATTTTAAGAAATAGCAAGGAAGAAGAGATTAGTATAGATAAGATCTTGTTTATGAGATTAAACAAATCTGCTCTGATACCACTTGTTGGTCCCGAAGGGTTATACAAGTTTGTAGAAGGGGGGGGGGGGGGGGGGTTGAATACAAACATACGATTTTTACTTTCTAAATTGTTTATTGAGAAATCAAAACAATTTACAACTTGTTGCGGAACAAGATTAAGGATTAACCTAATATAAACAAGTTAAGAACACTAAGTTTCTTGCACTAGAATAAAGACAGAAAGGAGATAAGGAAATTACGAATAATAACCTAACACACAGTAGTAAGGAAGAAGAAGATGGCCCGAGCACTTCATTTCTGAAGTAGGGTTCTTCTTATATACTGCATGCATTTAATGCATAGCAGTGTTACTTTACATGTGGCAGCAGCTGAGTGGTTGCATGTTTTGACCTTTGTAGACAACCTTAGTAGCCGCATGGTGCACATTGTAGAATCAGAGTTTGTTGTACGATTCTAGACAGAAGGGAGGTCCGTTCTGACATTTCGTACAGAGACGTGCAAGGGAGGTAAGACAATAGTACTTTGTAAGGAGACTTCATGATCAGCTTTCGTTGAATCAGTACTTTATCAGCGAATGATAAAGCTCAGCGAGTGCTGAAGTCTTCTACTTGATACTTTACGTTGAATGGACAACTCTGTGACTTCGCTGATATCTGCATCAGTTCATTAGTAGACTTGTCGCTGGTTCTTGGGCTTAATCTTCGACTTCAGCGTAGAACCTTTGTTTACGTGAAACTTGTCTTCAGGAATCATAAGTAAACAACTAAACTATCAGCGATCATCACAGAGACTGAACAGGCTCAGAGCTACTGGATGAACAGTGTTCGTTGAATGTCTAATCTAAAGAGCGAGAGTTCCTATCAGCGATAGTGAAACTCTAATACATATTGTTTACTTACAATTTTCACTAAGTGTTTAAAGAGAGGGTCATTATCAAATCACTGAGTGTTTGGATCAACACACACACACACACACACACACACACACACACACACATATATATATATATATAGGGAGAGGTTCATTTGAGAAGTGCTAAATATATGAGAAATAGAGAAGTAATCTTGGTGTAACATCCCAGGCCAACCGTACCAGATATTGTCCGCTTTTTCCACACACCCGGATTCACGGTTTTAAAACGCGTCTGATAGGGAAGGTATCAAGTTCCTTTTATAATGCAACCTTTGTCCCCCCCCCAACCAATGTGGGATCTTACAATCCACCCCCTTGGGAGCCCAGCGTCCTCGCTGGCACACCAGTCCGGTTCTCGGCTCTGATACCATCTGTAACATCCTAGGCCAACCGTACCAAATAGCTTTGTCCACACACCTGGACTCACGGTTTTAAAACGCGTCTGATAGGGGAGGTATCAAGTTCCTCTTATAAGGCAACCTTTGTTCCCCTCCCCAACCAATGTGGGATCTTACACTTGGCCATTCATTCGGTCAAAATTTGCGGCTTTGACCGAGAAGCATCGGATAATTCCTCGCGTGGTCTGCGTGTGGTCTGCACAAGATAGAGGGATAGTTTCGTAAAATACGCGAAACGAGTTCATATATGAATCTGTTTGATTCACATATGAATTATACATTAACATATGAACTCTTTTTAACTAATTCATATATGAACCTTTGTGATTCATATATGAATCAGTTAATTAGTTCATATGAAAATTAGTTAAAAAAGAGTTCATATAAGAATCATTAAGGTTCATATATGAATCAGTTAATTGGTTCAACTAATTCATTTATATGAACCTACAGTTAATTAGTTCATATATGAATCAGTTAATTGGTTCAACTGATTCATTTATATGAACCTACAGTTAATTAGTTCATATATGAATCACAAAGGTTCATATATGAATCAGTTAATTGGTTCAACTGATTCATTTATATGAACATACAGCTAATTAGTTCATATATGAATCACAAAGGTTCATATATGAATTAGTTAAAAAAAGTTCATATGTGAATTACATGGGTTCACATATGAACAGATAGTTCATATGTGAATCACACAGGTTCATATATGAACTCGTCATGTGCTTTTGTAAAAGTTACGAAACTGTCCTTCTATTTTTGGAACAGCCGCAACTTTTGACCAGTCAAAGCCTCAACTTTTGACCAATTAAAACCGATCTTGAACGAATAAATGGCCAAGATTACTTCTCTATTTCTCATATATTTAGCACTTCTCAAATGAACCTAAGGCTATATATATATATATATATATAGAGGCCCACTATTTTGTAAACTTTTTTTCGTGTAAACTTTGGATTTCATAGGTTTTCTTGATGAAATTGTTTATTTTGATGAAATTGTTTCACATCATTCATTTCTTGATGAAATTGTTTCATATATTTGTATTTTTTGTGTAGTTTCATATATATTTTTTTCATTTCTATGAAACTGTTTCATATATTTTCTCAGTTGATGAAACTTTGTCGTTTTTCCTAAAAAAACACAAATATATGAAACAATTTCATCAATAAATGAATGATATGAAACACTTTTATCAAAATAAACAATTTCATGAAACAATTTCATCAAGAAAGCCTATGAAATCCAAAGTTTACACACATTTAGAGGTTTACAATTTATTATCCCCCCCTCTCTCTCTCTACATATATATAGAGAGTCCCCTTCAAATGTAAACTTTTTTTTTCGTGTAAACCGTGTAAACTTTGTAGTTTCATAGGTTTTTTTGATGATTTTTTTTATGCAACTGTTTATTTTGTTGAAATTGTTTCATATCATTCATTTCTTGACGATTTTTTTTAATGAAATTTTTAGTTTCATAGGTTTTTTTTCATTTTTATGAACTGTTTCATACATTTTTCGTTTTCACCTATGAAACTACAAATTTCGCAAAAACATTTCATCAAGAAATTATTGCTATGAAACAATTTCATCAAAATAAACAATTTCATAAAAAAATATATCAAAAAACCTATGAAATCGAGAGTTTACACGGTTTACACGAAAAAAGTTTACATTTGAAGCTCCCTCTCTCTCTCTCTCTATATATATATATATAATACACGGGGACCTTCTTTTGAGAATCGATGAAATGGTGATATGTTAGGACCACAAATGTCCTATTAAATAGAAAGTGATATAAATAATTATAGAGTTTTACTTATAATTGTAAAGGTCTTTTTTGTGATAAATGGGCTTGTTGGTGTTGTTGGGCCTTGGGCTTTAGGCTTTAAGCCCTAGGTATTTAAAGTGTCTTTAGGGCTTATTATGTGGAGAGATCGTTTAGAGCATAATCCTAGTTAGAGAGTTTTCTTTTCAATTCATATTTGTAATACTCTCTAATAATTCAATAAACGATTATTGTTCGATTCATTGTTACTTGTAAAACTAAGATTCACAATTGGTATCAGAGCAGAGAAACAAAACTATTGATCCAAAGGTATTCAATTTTCATTCTTGTTCATCGAAATCCGGCTAAACGGTGTGCTCATAAGAAGTTTCTTGATTTCTCGATTATTTGTCAAACTATCGATCTGCATTTGTTTCAATCTAATCCTTTGAGTCATTAATCGCTTTTGGTACAGTTTCATACTCAAAATAAACGTTTTTGAGCATCAATTTTGAAAATTGAGTTTTGGGTTGAGTTTACTATTCGTCAAGAAATCTAGGTGATTTTCGTAAAATCAAGCTTATTTTGGAGAATATCGCATCGCGTTTGTGTTATTTGGTATTTCTACGCTAATCTTGGTGCACAGGTTCATTAAAAGTCAACTTTGGTTGAATTTGGTTCTGAAAAAAGGTCGACCAGTTCGAGTTTTCCGGATAGCAGCGATTCCCGATTGATCATAAGTTTCGGGTAAGTTCCTATTTCCCGGTAAGTTCAATTCCCATATAGAGTTGTCTGGTTTTTCTCTAATTCCAGGATCCGATAATACCTGATATATATTAATACCCGGAAACCTTATTACCCGGTTTGGTCTATTACTCGGACAGGTCTCTTACACGGGGTTAATACTTTATCGGAAATCGAATCGTCCCCAGATTACTCTTATCCAGAAATCCCCACTCAGATCCGGATTACCTTCCAGGAAAACCCCCTATCCTGAATCCTTTTGTTGATCCAAACCGTCTCAGTGATTTGATGACGACCCTTAGAATTCCTAGGGAAAATTGCACATAACATCTTTATGTATTAGTGTTTCGCCATCAGCGATAACATACTAAGTCTGTTCAGTATCGCTGATGGATTTCAATGTAATATAGCTCTGTGTAATCCCTGAAGACAAGTTTCGCGACAAAGGAGTTCATCGTTGACATCGAAGACAACGCTGATGAACAAGGAAAAGTCTACTCATGATCTGATGCAGATATCAGTGAAACCAAGACAAGTCTACACGAGCGACAATTCAAGAATAAAGCTTCAGCGATAGCTGATTTACATCAGACCTCACTGATGGAAGACCATATCAATGATCGCTGATCATGAAGCTTATGATTCAAGATTTGTTTGTCTTATCCTCTTGCCTACATAGTACGGATGAACATAAGAAGTTTTCTTTTGTCCAAGATCGTACAACCATTCTACCATCTACATTGCTCACCATACCGCCCAAGGCATGTTTTGATAAAAGTCAGAAGCATGGGCCCAACCAGATGCTAACACGTGTAAAGTGCTCCTGCCATGCATTTAATGCATAGGGTATAAATAGGAGCAATACCCCTTCAGTTTGAAGGATCTCTCCTGAATTACTTAGTGCATAGAAAACCTTTGTTTTTCTACATATCCCTTTCTTTCTAGTTTCTTAGTGCAAGAACACTTTGTGATTCTCAAGTTTGTTTAGATTAGGTTTACTTAATCTTATTCCGCAACAAACTGTAAATTGTAATTTGATTTATCAGTAAACAATTTAGAAAACCAAAATTTTGTGTTTGTATTCAACCCCCCTTCTACAAACTATTCCTCCTTATATAACCCCTATGGGACCAATAAGTGGTATCAGAGCAGATTGTTTAATCTCATAGACAAGATCTTGCTTATATTTTTCTATTCTTTGTTATTCTTCAAATGGCATTAAACACAAACACAAACACAAACTACATTTACAATGGTTCTCTTGCAAAACCTCCTCAATTTAGTAGAGATAACTTTAATCTCTGGAAGAAACAAATGATGCTTTTTCTTGAATGTAGACCCTACTATGCCTTACTATGTTGAAAATAGACCTTATGTTCCATCTGTCCCATCTCCTGGTGTTCCTGCCACTGCATCTACTCCTGTCAAAGAAATCTCTAGAAGGACTGATGAAGACAAGAAGAAGGTACCCATTGATACCAAACCTAGATAAATAATATCTTTGGTTCTACCTGATGAGGTTTATCACTCTGTAATGAACCTCAAAATGTCTAAAGCCATGTGGGACACAATATGTGTTTAATATGAACGTACATCTGAAGTACAAGAATCCAGAAACATAAATCTGGTAAGACAATATGAAAGTTTCATTTGTGGCAAGAATGAATCTTTATCTGAGGTACACCAACGTTTTAACTGCTTATTAATTGATTTAAGAACTGTTGGTAGAACCTACTCTAATTTTGAGACCCTGACAAAATTTTTGGAATGTCTTCCTGAAAGTTGGGACAATTATACCATGTGTCTTAAACTCCAAAGGATCTCAAAGATATTTCCTTAAGCACTCTTTATGGCATTTTGCTCAATCATGAGCAATCATGTCATCTTAAGAAGAATCTTGTAAAAGATTCAAAAGATTCTAAAACACACTTGTTGCTTTACTCTCCTTAGATATGATGCCCTCTCAGCGATCCTCTGTTACTATCACTGAGATGGAATCTAATTCTGATGATTCATCAGAAACTGACATGTCAGAACTCGATGAATCATTGGCACTCTTGACAAATTCCTTCAGGAGAATTAAACCTCTTGCTATCACTAACAAGCCGAAATCAACTCATATTGATAACTCAACTACTACCTACTATAACTGTGAAAAGAAAGGACATTTTGCTAGTGGATGTAGGCCAAAGAAAGTCTTCAAACCTTCTTCATTCTTCAAACATTCTTCAACCTCCAAATCTAGAGATGACAAATACCTTAAGCTTAAAGAAAAATATTTGAAGTTGAAAAACTTCAAGAAGAAAGGTAAAGGTCTAATCGTTGAAGAACATGAATGGGCTGATTCTGATGAAGAAGATGAGGCCAATCTCTATCTAATGGCTCAAATCCAATAAGTGAAAGAAGAACCTGCCGATTCTTCTTCTACATCTTCCACTTCTCAGGTATCAACCTCTTCTAACCCTGTTCTCATTGACGCTGATAGACTTCATGCTATCTATTCGCTGACAGTTGATCTATATAATGCCGTGAATGACAAAACACAAGCTCAACAACAAAATCTTGATTTAGCTGAACAACTTAAAAATTTTCAGTTACAGATCCAAGAACTATCTAATATAGAAAAAATTTAAAAGATCAGGTCTATGTAAATCAACTAATCAGCATTAAACGCGAACAAGCTATCGCTGAACTGAAAGCTAAGAAAGCTACTATGGAAAGATGGTGTAAATTCTCAGCAAATATCACTGAGATAGTCGGTGCTCAGATCCCTATCAATGACAAAATTGGTCTTGGTTTTTGTGCTGGCAAAGAAGAACCAAGCAAAAAGCGTTCAATGCTTAAATTTGGAATGTTCGTTTCTTCCATCCCTGACACCTCATCATCTCGGTGCTCTTCTTCTATTGTTCCCATCCCTGAGGAATCTCCTATAAGTCCCAGCCTCAAGGATAAAGGAAAATCAGTTTTTCAAAATCCTCAAAAAGGTACCAAAGTGCCAAAACTGAAGAAGACAAAATCAAAACTTTCAGCAAATCAACATTTCACTTCAAAAGCTAAGATCCCTGAACATGTTCAGCGATCAACCCTTAGAATAAAGGTTGATGTAAAGGCTATGAAATATCAAGAACCTAAGGTTCCTCCGATATATGATGCAAAAGGCATTCTTGGTATAGGCCCTGCTCACTTAAAGCCTTCGACAAATTATGCCTATGGTCCTAAAGCTACTTTCAGCTATAAGAAATGCTGTCACTGTAGACTCACTGACCATATTGTTAGTAAGTGCCCCACAACCACCAAAGCTGAGAAATCATCTAAGGTGAAGATGACTGCCTCCAACGCAAAGAAGATCACCAAAGATAAAAACATACCAAAGTGAAAAATACCACTAAGGTTAAGAAATTAACCAAAGTGAAGGTTACCAATGACGCTGAGACATCAGATGCTGTGAATATAGCTGATCCTTCCTCTTCCACTGACAATTGTGGACCCATAGTAAAGTGGGTACCAATTCAAACTTAATCTTTCTTATGATTGCATGTCTCAAAGGGTATCTGGTATCTTGATAGTGGATGCTCTCGACACATGGCTGGAGAAAAGAACTTGCTCTCTGAATACAAGGAAGAGAAAGGTCCCTCATTGACTTTTGGTGGAAATGGGAAAGGCTATACCAGAGGGTTTGGTGTACTCACTAATGGTACAACTACCTTCAGAAGAATCTCTTACGTAGAAGGACTGAAGCACACAATCTTCTTATCATCAGTCAGCTATGTGAAAAAGACCTCAAAGTATGCTTTACTAAGAAAGCATGTTCTGTCACTGACAAGAAGGGAAAACTTGTCCTCAGCGGTTATCGCTTGGAAAATGTTTATGTCATAAATATGGACTCAACAACTACTTAGAATATTTGTTTTCTATCCAAAGCCTTATCAGATGTCAACTGGCTAGGGCATAAGAGGTTCTCTCATCTAAACTTCAAGACGCTGAACACTCTATCTTCAAAAGAACTAGTCACTGGCTTACCTCAGCACTAAGGAATCTCTTTGCTCAACATGTGAAAAAGGAAAGCAAACTAAAGCTAGTTTCAAATCAAATCAAGTGTCATCAGTTACAAATCCTCTCCAGCTCCTCCATATGGATTTATTCGACCATGTCAACATACAATCCATCGCTGGAAAGAAATACACTCTTGTCATAGTAGATGAATTCTCTCGCTATACATGGGTGACGTTTCTCCGTTCTAAGAGTGACACTTCAGATGAAATCATTTCGTTTATAAGAAAAACTGAAGTTCTGAATAGTATGGCGGTTCGCTCAATAAGGAGTGATCATGGGACTAAATTCAAAAACAGTTCTCTTGATAACTTCTTTGAGAGTAAGGGTATTTCTCACAACTTCTTAGCAGTGAGAATACCTCAGCAAAATGGAGTCGCTGAAAGAAGAAACAGAACGATCATCGAAGCTGCTTGATCTATGCTCAGCGATTCTCATCTTCCAACTTAATTCTGGGCAGAAGCTGTCAACACTGCCCGTTTCACTCAAAATAGGTCGCTAATTGTCAAAAGATTCAACAAAACTGCCTATGAACTTTTCCATGGGAGAAAGCCATCTATCAACTTTCTTCATATCTTTGGTTGTCAGTGCTACATCTTAAACAACAGAGATACCCTTGGAAAATTCGATCCCAAAGCTGATGACGGAATATTTCTTGGATACTCCTTAGTGTCCAAAGCCTTCAGAGTCTTCAACAAAAGAAGACAAACTGTTGAAGAAACCATTCATGTCACCTTTGATGAATCTCGTTCTGCAAATTCTAAACCTACTGCTGAAAACGAAGAATTGAATCAGTGGATGTTTCTCATTATAGGGAACCCGAATCTTTTATTTCAATCTCGATCCTCAGGTCAATAACCCAATCGCTGATGATGATCCTATCATCATTTCTAGCATGCAGAGAAGTGAAGCTGAATCCTCCTCATGGGTATCAATTAATCCCTTAAACACTTTGCCTCCTTCTGAACCCTTTATTTCTGAAAACCCATCCACTTCTTCTCAGCAATCAGTAAATGAAATACAATTTGAACCTCAACAATTACTGCATGATATACCGGATATGCCTGATATGTCAGATATACCTTTTGTACCTGACAATATCACTGTTGAAGCCTCTTCTTCAGCACCTCCAGAAGTTCACTCAGAGCCAGAGTTTCAACCTCTAGCTCAGAGATGGACAGTGAATCACCTAATCGAACAAATTCTAGGTGATCCCAATGCCGGTATTTAGACTCGACGAAGTTCAGGTAACATCTGTCTCTTTGTGAATTTTATTTCGCTGATTGAACCAGAAAAGACCGATGATGCCCTTAGAGATCCGAAATGGGTCAGCACTATGCAAGAAGAGATGACTGAGTTTGAAAGAAACAAAGTTTGGAATCTCGTCCCCAGACCATCTGACAAAACTGTTATAGGCACCACATGGGTGTATCGAAATAAATTAGATGAATTTGGAACTGTAACCCACAACAAAGATAGACTAGTTGCTCAGGGATACAAACAAGAGAAAGGCATAGACTATGATAAAACCTTTACCCCAGTGGCTAGACTCGATGCAATTCAACTTTTCTTAGCTTATGCAGTTCATAAGGACTTCAAAGTTCACTAAATGGATGTTAAATCAGCATTCCTCAATGGAAAACTGAATGAAAAAGTTTTTGTTGAACAACCTCCAGGGTTCGCTGACCCTAAGCATCTAGAATATGTTTATAAACATGATAAGGCCTTCTATGGTTTAAAAGAAGCACCTCGTGCATGGTATGCCACTTTATCTTCTTACCTTATTGATGAAAATTTTGAACGTGGAAAGATTGATAACACTTTATTTATCAGAAAGATCAAAGGTCAAATTATTCTTGTTCAGATATATGTCAATGACATTATATTTGGATCTACTAACCCATCTTTGTGTACTCGATTTGCTGAACGAATAAAGAAATAATATAAGATGAGTATGATGAGTGAACTAACATACTTCCTTGGGCATCAGATTAAGCAAAGCGATAAAGGTACATTTATTCACCAAGGTAAGTACGTTAAAGATATGCTGAAAAAGTTTGATCTCACTCAAAGCTCAGCTATGAAAACTCCTTTGGCACCTCCGCTGAAACTTAACAAGGATCCAAATGGGAACCCTGTTAATGTCACTGCCTATAGAGGAATAACCGGCTCTCTTTTGTATATTATAGTGAGTCAACCCGATATCATGTATTTTACCTGTCTTTTTGCACGATATCAATCTGAACCAAAAGAATCACATCTAATGGCCGTAAAGCGAATTTCAAATATCTGAAGGGTACACCCAACCTAGGTCTTTGGTATCCCAAGGACTTAGGGTTCGATCTAACTGCCTATTCAGATAGTGATTTTGCAGGTTGCAAATTGGATAGAAAAAGCACCACAGGAGGCTGTCAGCTCCTAGGTGGAAAGCTGGTGAGTTAGACAAGTAAAAAGCAAAATTCAGTGTCCACCTCAACTACTGAAGCTGAGTACGTAGCCGCTAGTAGTTGTTGTGCTCAGGTCTTATGGATGAGAAATCAGCTCAGAGATTATGACCTTCAGCTATCAAAGATTCAAATCTATTGCGACAACACTAGTGCCATCACTATAGCAAACAACCTTGTGCTACACATAAAGACTAAACACATTGAAATCATATATCATTTTATCAGAGATCATGTGATGAAAAGAGACATAGAACTTTACTTCATTTCCACTGACTACCAGCTCGCTGATATTTTTACCAAACCTCTTGATGAGACAAGATTCAACTTTCTCATCAGTGAGCTTGGAATGCTAAACCTTTAATAATAACTCTTCAGCGGTCAAGCATTATGTCAGTAATACATTTATCTTCATCGGTCAAGCATTATGTCAGTAATACTCATCTCCTTATCTCTGAGTAAATGTTCTTTGATACTCAGGTATGTTTCTCTATCCTAACTTACTGAAGTTTTCTTCAGCTACATATCTTTCAAAAACCAAGTTAATCACTGACACTTCCTATGAGTGATTATTTTGAAAAATAAAAGCTCATCATTGATATTTCTCATCAGTGATTCTTATAAAAACAAAATCTTTCACTGACATTTCTTATCAGTGATATCTTTTGAAAAATGAAAAGACACTCTTTTGTGTGACGTCATTCTAGATGATAAACCATGGCATACATTTTCTCTGACACGTTTGTCCGTTACACTTCTTGACCAATCAACTTCATGGGACGTGTCATTGTCATGATGAGCCTTTTTTCCCGCTCGTCATTCTTTTCTCTCTCCTCTCTCACCTATATAAACCACACTCATTTACTTTTCACTAGCTCTTTACGCGCACAAACTCTCTCAAGGCAAGAATATTCTGAGCAAACAAAGAACTTAAAGAACTCTCAAATTTTCAGGTTCTTATTCTTTAAAACTTATGCACATTGTAAACAAAAACCTCTTTTTGATATTAAATCTTTGTTAATAAAGATCAAAAACCTGTTTTCCTTCTAACAATCATCTTTTTCATGATTTTCTTCGAAAACCTTACAAAGGTTTTTAAGGTTTAAAACTGTTTTTGAACTTTTCTCTCTCTTCATAAATGTAACTTCCGTTTATTTCCCAAAAAGGAAACTGATAATATACATTTTTCTGCCATTTTCATCTTGTTTAAAACTGGAAAACCCTATTTTACAAGTTTCTTTCCCAAAAAGGAAAATGGTAAAACTTCATTTATTACTTTTGGAACTTACTTCTAAAAACCTTCCATTCAAAGAAACTTTCTCTTTTCTTCTCTTTGTTTGCCTAACAAATAGAAATGGCATCTCAAGCAACTTCCTTCGTGAAATCCAAGAACGTCAAGTTTGAAATGTCAGCTTTCCAGTTCACAGGGAGCAACCACCTTGCACTACTGACATTCCCCAAAGACAAGTCATCCCTACATCTAATGGAAGTAGCAAATTTGCTGAAGAACTCTCCCATTCACTACGCACTGACAGTCTCTCCTCCGGCCCACAAAAATCTCCTACAACAGTTATGGTACACTGCTGAACGCACTGAAAAGACTCTTCCATCAAGGAAAAGTGGCATGGTTATCTCTTTCCAAATCGAATATGGTGAAGGAAGCATTACCCCTAATGACATCCGCTCATGTCTCAAACTACCCGTCAATAGACCCTTCGCTGACACTCCCTATGATGAAGACCTCATTCGTTTCTTTGATCTCATGGAGTATTAATGGGAAACAAAACATAAATCCATGGACAAAAGACTAATGGAGATCCTCAAGGCCAAAATGCCATCTGAGCTAAACTATCTCTTCACCCACTTCATCCAGTGCATGGGTGGGAAGACTGGGTCAATAGACTAGGCCAGCCGGGTTGCTTTGGACATCGGCTACTCGATCATCACTGACCGCAACGTGGATTTCTCCAGGCTCATCTTCGATGACCTGATGATCAATGTTGAGAAACCTGAAAGGGAACTCAAAGTCCCCTATGTACGATTCGTCTCAGCACTCATGCAACACTTTCTCAAGGTGCTCTACCCGACCGGGGGTGATTATCAACTCCCGAAGCCCGGGGTTCGCATCCTTGACGTGGAGCGGGTTGATAAAGAGGTTAGTATTATTGAACTCAAACGACGTCTCTACCCCACTTCTTCTCTTTCGTCAACAATGCCCATGGTACTACCCCCCATGGCTTCCCAAGCTGCAACAACCACATCTTCCTCGAAGAGGAAACAATCTGTAGCCCCTCCTGGTAAATCCAAAAGACCAAGAGATCTTCTAAGGAGAAGCCCCAACAGCAATCACCAACAACAACAGGGCTTGCCTCTTCACAGACAACCCTGTAAAACTTCGTGGTACGCCCCACCACCCCCGACACCACTAGATCTACTTCAGCGATTCCTACTACCGTTGAATCTACGCTAGCATCTACCCCACCGGTCTCAGTGCCTTAAAGAATTGCAGGCTCAGTTCATGGTACCGCCAATGCCTCTCCGTCACCAACCACTACCATCTTCTCTTCCATCGTTTAGTCTCCAACTATTTCCTTGGTCACCCAATCTTCTGCACCATCAGCTTCAGTTGATGACACAAGCTCATCCCTTCTCAAAGATTTAATGGGAGAAAATATATGACCTGATGGTCGTCCTCTCGAGGATCTTCAGGATATACCTGTGTCCCAGACTCGTCTCGAGCGGGACATAGAGTTCTTCAGAGGGAATCAGTTTGATTTCTTCCCTACCCCATCAGGTACATCAACTTCCCTACCACCTTTTTCTAAAATATCTAAGCCCGAGCATGCAAGTGCTCAACCTTCTTTTTATATTACAGGTCCTACGTTGGAAACGCTGAATACCTCGATCAAAGAGGTCAGCGATCATGTGGCCACACTCTCCAACGATCTCAACGTCAACACTACAGCCATGAACGCTGCCGGCTAATCGCTCAACCAACTCACTCTCTCCTCAAAATCTGAGAACTCTCAGTTGTCGGCTCTTACAGAGGAGGTGACCAAAATAAAGACGGATGTTGCTGCCAACACCACCTCTGTTCAATCCCTGAGCAACACCGTTAGCTCACTCACAGCCTCTGTCATCGACCTATGCACCAGTGTCAAAACAAACAACGGCCCCCTCGCTGATATTATTGCCAAGTTAAAGGAACCAGTTCCTGCTTCCACTCCCTTCTTCACCGACAGCGATAAGACAACCTTGGACATGGTGGCCAATTTTGTCCTCGAGGCTACTAAATCCATCCCTGTCCTAAAAGCCAGGGTGGAAAAGATGGAAGATGCTCCTTCCACATCTGCAGTAGTGAATACTGAAGTTGCAGATGCTTCTATCAACCCTACCCCCACTGATGATGACAAAGAGAGGGAGATGAATAAATAAGACCTCTCTCATGTTGAGGGGGAGGATCTTAATAAAGACATTTATCCATCTTCTTCAACCACTGAAATAGCGGAAATTCCCTCTGATTGAGGAGGATGAAGAAGAAGAAGATGATGATGAAGAATTGGACTTAGAGGACTCCAAGAAAAACTCCGGGGGTGGCGCTGATGATGACAATGATGAAGAATCCATCTTATGGTTCAACCCAGAGCCCATCAGCGCTCCTCCTCTCAAAGAAGTTTGAATAAATGAAGCATGGGGTAGATCTGCTGAGAAGACCCTAACGAAGAAGACCTCCCATGGTAAGCAAGAGAAAATTGCTGCCAAGGGAAATCTAAAAATCTGTTTTACTTCTGAGGGGGAGCAACCTTCTCAGGTGTGTCTCTCCATCATTCCTTTCTCTGCTTCTACCCTCGCCCATCTTCGAGCCCTTCTACACAGTTAACCCCTTTTCTCTATCTCTTCACTCCATACACCTAACTCCTTCTTATTTTTATCCAGCTAGTTCTCTCCCCTGCTTGAGGGACGAGCTGAAGATCAGCAACAAATAATCCCAACGACTACTGTTGATGAAATAATCCCAGCCTTTGTCTTAGAGACTGATGAACAAGAAGAAGAAGAAGAATTAATGACTCATCCAAATTGACCCTCACGACCAATCCATAGGTCTGAGGATTAACTACAAAGAAGAATATCAACAATCATCCAATAGCTAGAGAGCCAACGGCTCAAGATCCTTTCTCAACAAGGTACTACCACTGACGACCTTGGATTCCTGACCCCGAAAGAACGCGAAGAATCTATCAGAGTTGAGAAGATGTATGATTCCTACCAAAACGATGCTAAACTTGCCTTTAAGGGAGCGCAAACCTCAATCGCTGATAAGAAACTGAAAAAGAACCCGATCAGAGTCCAAGAGCAACTGCTGAAAGAGGTTGAGAAGGAAGGCCGAAAAGAGAAAGCTGTTAGTGACTCCCAGTTAGATAGGTAAAGAGAGAAGATCGATCACAGATACCGTCTAAGCAGAATCTCTGTTGTGAACGTAACGGGGAAGAGCAAAAAGAACTCAGTGTTGGTGACAATCCAAGTTATCATAGAAAATGATTCTTCGCAAACAATGTATATGTCTAAGATGGAGCTCTTCGGATTTGATGAATGGTTAGAGATCAGAAATGCAATACAAAAATCCAAGTCCAAGTACAAATCCCATGTGGAGAAGTTCTTGAATTTTTTTGTCAGCAAGGTCTCAGTGAGGGTGGAATTGCCTCCTCATCCTGCTCTTCTTCAAAACCAGAGACCAACGAAGAGAAAACAAAAGTGAGCATCGACTTCTGATGAACCTGCCCATCGAAATGAAACAGGTATTGAATTCTCAAGAGAAGCAATGCTTGGACCACCACCTGACCTATCAGCTCTCGACCTATCACTACCACCAGGAGTTCCCTTCAAACCTGGTCAAGTGTTAGGTGACCCTTACGGAATCATCTTCTCTGATTGGAATGGCATCCTACGCTTTCAAAGAAACTCAGAGATTCCCATCTGCCAATTTGAACAACTTAGAGATATTGTCCACTGGTGTAACTTGTCAAGACTAGGTATCTTTCTCAAAGCCCATGTCTTTAGAGAAGCAAAGCTCAGAAAACAACAGGGAGAAAAAGTACCTGACTGGATGATCACTGAAGGAGACTCATATGATGAAATGCTTTTCAAGGATGAACCACTCTAGCTGATAGATTCTTTTCTTGTAACCTTTTTTAATTTATCAGTATTTCTGTTAGTACTTGTATAATTCTTTCACTTTTACTTTTAAGTTTTCAACTTCCTTTTGTAATCATATTACGATTTAATCAAAGTTTTCAGTGAGAGTACTTTACTCCATCAGTACTAGAAAAGATCCCTTAAAACAGTAAGTGGGACACACAACTATAAGTCCTCCTTATCCTTATGTTTTAATACTTAGCAAATTTCTTATGTTGCTTTGTCATCATCAAATAGGGGAGATTGTTGTTCCAAACTCTCTTAGTGATTTGATGACGATCCTTAGATTTCTTGGTGAAATGTAACACCCGGATTTTCGAATAAGTGAAAGAAACCTTCTTCCCGATCCGTACTTTTGAGCCACTAATTTCTTGATTAGCTTAAACTTCGATGTGTGATTTCATGCGCTTATGTCATCATGGAAGCTAACCATGCATGGGGTTCTCGAGGGTGCATGACCGGTGTCGAGTAAAGACAACTCATTGGAAAACAAAGGAATGCGTTTGCCTTGGAGAAAGACACCAAACAGCAGATGGGGGCAAGCCAGTGACTGTGCCTGGCGACTATGCCCATGGCACAGTCGCGAAGGGCAATGTCGCGATGTGGGACGGATTGGGAAAAATCAAACAGAAGGTGAGGTGTTGGCTGCGACTATGCTTCGCGACAATGCCCATGGCATTGTCGTCGAAGGCAATGTCGCTAGTGGGGGCCGAGGGTCTGGTTATAAGCGGGTTTTAGCATCATTTTTGGTCATTTTCCACCATTTCACAGCTAAGGCCGATTTCACTCTTGTGTATGTGCGATTTTTCTCTCAAAATTTGGTAAGTCCTCTCCTCCCATCATCTCTCCTTATTTATGGTTTTCACCCACCTCATTTGTGAGAGATCCTTCTCCATCTCTAGGTCATTAAGTGCTTATCACACTCAAGTATACTCAAGTGCTCAAGAAGTCTCCTCTTCCATCATTTAGGGTTTGGGTTTTCTAAAAAGACCCTCTAAGGTGAGTTATCTTCACTCTCCATGCTTTATACATGTTTATATTGTTAGATTTCCATCTTAATATCTTCATCTATCATTATTTCATGATTTACACATGTTGACCTAAAATGGGTTTTGAGAAAGTATAAGGTTTTGTTGAAATAAATGGTGGTAGGGGTGAAATGTGTGAACATCCCTTGACATCCAAGTATTATTGTTCTTAATCTACAAGTTTTATCACATAGAATGATTTTGACCATTCTAGGTCAAAATTAGGGTTTTGGAAATATTTGGGGTTTTCAAGGTAATGGTCTTGAACAATAGTTTCTATTATAAAATTGAGTTCAAAACCTAACTTGAGAAATCAAGGTGCTTTGTAAACAATTGTGGGAGTTCCATGATGGTTATTTCCAAATGGGAAGTATGTTTCAATGTTATTATTAAGCTTAAACTTATTATGATTATTATTGTCTGATTATATGAGATTCCTTGTTTGGTCATTGAGTGTAATGGATCCATAGGCACTAGAGTCATAGCATGGAATAGGCATCGGGATCCATGATAAGTAAGATGTGGACCTACATGGTCGGGCATCGTCTCATGGGCAGTAAGGTGTAATTCCAAAGTGCTTATTTGTAGATTTGGAGTAACCCAATGTATAGACCTGGAGTGGTTGAAATTGGGGACTCACAAGTTATAGACTCTTCGGGGTTGCGCTTATTTCCAATAGATTGTTGGTATGTAATTATTGCTACTAATGGTATAGGGTTACCTTGTTCTATACAACTACTTTTGATTATTTAGTTTTCATCAACAGTTAAAGCATTGGATATCAAACGACTCCCACCATGGGGTTCATTATGATTCTATTGTACCTCAATTTATCCTTATTATTATATATTGATAGGTTCTTACTCCCATCGGGTTAGACTAACTCTTTTTCTCTTGGATGTATACTTAGGGCATTCAAGCGGTGGGGCTTCTCGGGCTTGAGTGAAGAGACGTGATGGAGATAGCATTTTTGGAAGTACATAGAGGCGTACATGATAGATTATCAATGCTGAATTTTTGGTAGCAATTAGACAAAACCCGAATGTAATCTACGACATGTTGGTTAGATTATTAGGATGTTGGACCATTAATTTCTCATTCCTTGGTCTTGTCAACGCTATACATTAATTCCCCTTTTGTAGGGTGAATTTGTCTATGTTAGCCGTATATTTTCCACAATTCCACAGGTTTAACATTGTCCCGATTTTAGGGTGTTTCAAGTTGGTATCAGAGCAGTAGTTTAAGTGAACTAGGTATGTCGTTAAGATGCCTAGACTTAAGCTGAAAGAATTAAGTGTGATTGGTGAGCTTGGGTAGAACTCCTAAGATAGGATGGTCTTAGAGTCGACGGAAGTGCATGAGTTAAAAGTTGTGACCTTGGTAATGAGATTTCTTATGTGAAGTATGTTCATAATTTCAATTAGCTACTGCTATTATGAATATACCATTACGTGAGTATGATTAGATTGCTAGTGTTATGATGATTGATGCATGTATTGGTACGTTTCTTCATGTTTAAATTCTTATAGCCTATTTCTCACCTCATTCCCGAATATGTGGTAGATTTCAATGGGTAATACTCGCAGTAGAGTGGATGGCCATGATGCCACGACATCCACAACTGATCAACTAAGGGTGACAACGACAACGGTACCTCTGCTGGCTAACACCGTTTTGGGAGGGGGGCCTAAGCATATCCCTCATCTCGACCTGGAAACATCCGACCCCGTTATGGAAGAGGTAACAGCGGAGACACGAATGATGGACAAAATGATGAAGGCCATGAACAAGGCCATGGCTCAACAGCAAGAGCATTTCTTGAAACTTATAGAAGATAGGGATACGAACAACCGTAAGTACGAGATGGTGGCCGAGAACATTGTAGTGGCCGGATCTGGGGGCACTGGCAATTGAAATCCTACTGATGGTTTGGTGACAACGGAAACTGGGCAAGCGGGGAAGGTTTGTTCCTTCAAGACTTTTCTGAGTTGCAGACCACTAAGTTTAAAGGGGCGGATGATCCGGTTGTCTGCATGAATTGGATTCGAGAAATGGAACAAGCGTTTTGGACCAGTGAATGTGGGGAGAGTCAAAAAGCAAAGTTTGGGTCTCAAATGTTAAGAGGGGCTACTCTTACATGGTGGAATGTCTACTCCGCATCTCTAGAGGCCACGGTATTGGCAAAACTGAGTTAGGCAACCTTTAAGAAGAAGGTGTTGGAAGAGTATTGAAATGAGAGGGCAATGGACCGGATCGAAGAGGAGTTCAAGAATTTGAAAAAGGGAAATTCGGCAGTGAAGGATTACAACCGTTTGTTTATGGACAAGTTGGGATTGGTGGGACATCTGGTTCCGACGGAGAAAGAGAAGATCAAGGCCTACATCAAGGGTCTTCCGTCAGACATCGTGACTATGGTCCGAGTGTCTAAGGCCTCTATCCTTCGTGAGGCGGTGGAAGAAGCTCAATTGGTGGAAGATGCCTATGGTCGGGACAAGGAAGAGGTTGCTAGAGTGCCGGAAAAGAGGAGATGGGATGGGAAGTCCGTAGCCTTCAAGAAGCCAAGGACGTTCGACAACAATTATCGAGGAGCCAACCCAAAGAGGGAGGCTAGGTGGTGCTCTAAGTGCCAAAGCAAACATTTCGGCCCATGCAACTTTGTTCCAGGGAAGTGCTATAAGTGTGGCAAGATCGAACATTCTATCAATTCTTGTCCCGTCAGGGGGACGATGTGTTTCGAGTGCAAGGAGCAGGGTCACATTAGAAGGGACTGCCCGAAGTTGAGAGTGGGACGAAGCAGAGAACCGAAGGTGGAACCTCCAATGGTAACGGGAAGAGCTTTTCAGATGTCAACCGAGGAGGCGAAGGCTTTGACGGACGTAGTGTCGGGTATGTTTCTTCTAAACTCCGTACCTATGCGTGTGTTATTTGATTCGGGTGCAAGTTTTTCATTTGTGTCGCCCTCATTTTGTCAATAGTTGTCTATGCCCACTAGTGGTTTAGAGGAAGCTATAGTAGTAGAAATAGCCGATGGGGGACAAGTAGTAGTTCGGGATATTTTGCGAGGTTGCATGTTAGAGATCGAAGGAAAGAATTTCTCAATTGATTTGTTGCCAATGGTAATCGGGGGATTTGACGTGGTAGTTGGAATGGATTGGTTAGCCGGGAATCAAGCCGAAATCTTATGCGTGAAGAAGTTGATTCGCATACCTTCTTCGGACGGAAGTTGTGTGGTCATTTATGGTGAACGGAGAAAGGGAGATGTAGCAATCATCTCCATATTGAAGGCACACAAATGTCTAGTCAAGGGGTGTACGTCCTTCTTAGCATACGTAATTGATGCTAAGCTAGAAAAGAAGAAGCTCGAGGACGTCAAGGTGGTCAGCGATTTTCCCGACGTATTTCCGGAAGACTTGTCGGGTTTGCCACCGAATCGTCAAGTAGAGTTCAAGATAGATTTGGTACTGGGAGCGGCTCCGATAGCTAGAGCTCCCTACCGTTTGGCTCCATTCGAAATACAAGAGATGATGGCGCAACTCCAAGAGCTTTTGGAGAAGGGATTTGTGAGGTCGAGTTCATCTCCTTGGGGAGCCCCGATCTTATTCGTGAAGAAGAAAGATGGCACTATACGGATGTGTATCGACTACCGAGAGTTGAACAAGGTAACCGTGAAGAACAAATATCCGCTCCCTAGAATCGACGACTTGTTCGACCAACTTCAAGGAGCAGGATGCTTCTCAAAGATCGACTTACGTTCGGGTTATCACCAAGTTAAGGTTAGAGAAGACGATATTCCAAAGACGGTGTTTCGGACTCGCTATGGTCACTATGATTTTCTAGTGATGCCTTTCGGGTTGACAAATGCACCAGCGATGTTCATGGACTTGATGAATCAGGTGTGTAGACCTTTCCTCGATACATCAATGATTGTCTTCATAGACGACATCTTAGTGTACTTCAAAGATGAAGTGGACCACGAGTTTCATTTACGAGAAGTGTTGGAGGTCCTAAGAAAAGAAAAGTTGTACGCGAAGTTCTCTAAGTGCGACTTTTGGTTGAGTGAGGTTCAATTCTTGGGTCACGTAGTTACCCGAGATGGAGTGAAGGTAGACCCTTCCAAATTGAGGCAATGATGAATTGGGAACCTCCTAAGAGTCCGGGTGAGATTCGAAGCTTCTTAGGTTTGGCGGGTTACTACCGAAGGTTCATTCAAGACTTTTCCAATATTGCTTCTTCTTTGACGACGTTGACTCGGAAAAAGGTGAAGTTTGTTTGGACCAAAGAGCAAGAGAAGGCGTTCCGTACTCTACAAAAGAAATTATGTGAAGTACCAATCTTATCCCTACCCGAAGGATCGAAAGATTTTGTGGTCTATAGCTACGCATCCAAATTAGGCTTGGGGTGCGTATTAATGCAAAGGGGAAGGGTGATCGCCTATGCTTCAAGGCAACTCAAGGTGCACAAAAAGAACTACCCTACGCATGATTTGGAGTTGGCCGCGGTAGTATTTGCACTGAAGTTTTGGCGTCATTACCTTTACAGCACAAAATGTACGTTGTACACGGATCACAAGAGTTTGAAGTATGTATTCGATCAAAAGGAGTTGAACATAAGGCAAAGGAGATGGTTGGAGCTACTCAAAGACTACGATCGTGAATTGCTTTACCATACGGGTAAGGCCAATGTGGTCGCCGGCACCTTGAGTCGAATGGAGTATAGTGGGAGTTTGTGCGCCAACCTCTCAAGGATTGACATCATGTCAAGTTTAGTGGAACGGATTAGAGCGGCGCAATTCGAAGCCTTATTGGAAGAAAACCTTAAGAAAGAAGTAATGGTGAAGCAAAGGCAAGTTTTAAAGGAGGATATCCGTGGAGTTAAGTTGTTCGACGGGCGCGTGTGGGTGCCCAAGCTCGGTG
The DNA here is from genome assembly GCA_033807775.1 of Saussurea involucrata. Classification (NCBI taxonomy): domain Eukaryota; kingdom Viridiplantae; phylum Streptophyta; class Magnoliopsida; order Asterales; family Asteraceae; genus Saussurea; species Saussurea involucrata. The sequence continues at coordinate 210,832,471 of CM066321.1, forward strand.
GAAACCGGGAGCTACTCATGGACGAGGTTCATAAGTCCAAGTACTCCATTCATCCCGAAAGTACCAAAATGTATTGGGATTTGAAGTTACATTATTGGTGGCCAGTCATGAAGTTGGACGTGGCGCACTACGTAGAGCGATGTGTGACTTGCTCGCAAGTGAAGGCTCAACATCAACTACCTTACGGCAGTTTACGACCTTTGGAGATCCCAGAGTGGAAGTGGGAGAAAATCACCATGGATTTTGTGACCAAGTTGCCGAAGACTTTGAAAGGTCACGATACTATTTGGGTGATAGTGGATCGGTTGACGAAGAGTGCACATTTCCTAGCAATGCGTGAAACCTTAGCAATGAACAAATTGGCAAAGCTCTATATTGATGAAATGGTCTTGAGACACGGTGTGCCCGTGTCCATAGTCTCCGATCGGGATAGTCGGTTCACGTCGAGATTTTGGCGAGCTTTGCAAGAGGAACTTGGTACGAGAGTGAACTTGAGCACGGCATATCACCTACAAATGGATGGAAAAAGTGAAAGAACTATTCAAACCTTGGAAGACATGTTAAGGGCGTGCGTGATCGATTTTGGGGGCAGTTGGGATACTCATCTACTATTAGTAGAGTTTGCTTACAACAACAGTTATCACTCTAGCTTGAAGGCGGCACCATTTGAGGCCTTGTACGGGAGAAACTGTAGGATTCCCGCGTGTTGGCTAGAAGCGGGAGAAAAAAAATTTGCCGGACCGGAAATCGTTCAAGAAACGAACGATAAAGTCAAGATCATTAGAGAACATTTGAAAGTGGCCCAAGACCGACAAAAGAGCTACGCCGACAAGAAAAGAAGACCGGTAGAGTTCCAAGTGGGAGAGCGGGTGATGTTGAAAGTATCCCCTTGGAAGGGATTGATTCGTTTCAGAAAGCGAGGGAAGTTAAGCCCCCGTTTCCTTGGACCATTCACCATTTTGGAACGTGTCGAGTCACAAGCCTACAAGTTAGACTTACCACCGAAAATGGACGGAATCCATCCAACCTTCCACGTATGTTACTTACGGAAGTGCCTAGCGGAGGAGGAAAGCGTGATACCCTTGTCGGAAATCCGTGTGGACGGCAACCGTTGTGTCGAAGAGCCCGAAGCTATTTTGGAAAGAGCGACCAAGAAACTTTGACACAAGGAAGTAATCATGGTCAAGGTACAATGGAAGCACCATCGGGGTACAAATATAACTTGGGAGGTAGAAGAGGACATGAAACGCCGATATCCACATTTATTAGCATAGCCTAAGATTTCGAGGACGAAATCTCTTTCAAGTTAGGGAGGATTGTAACACCCGGATTTTCGAATAAGTGAAAGAAACCTTCTTCCCGATCCGTACTTTTGAGCCACTAATTTCTTGATTAGCTTAAACTTCGATGTGTAATTTAATGTGCTTATGTCATCATGGAAGCTAGCCATGCATGGGGTTCTCGATGGTGCATGACCGGTGTCGACTAAGGATAACTCATTGGGAAACAAAAGACTGTGTTTGCCTCGGAGAAAGACACCAAACAGCAGATGGGGACAAGCCAGCGACTGTGCCCGACGACTATTCCCATGGCACAGTCGCGAAGGGCAATGTCGCGACGTGGGACGGATTGGGCGAAATCAAACAGAAGGTGAGGTGTTGGCCGCGACAATGCCCAGGGCATTGTCGCCGAAGGCAATATCACGAGTAGGGGCCAAGGGTCTGGTTATAAGCAGGTTTTAGCAGCATTTTTGGTCATTTTCCACCATTTCTCAGCTAGGGCCGATTTCACTCTTGTGTAGGTGCGATTTTGCTCTCAAAATTTGGTAAGTCCTCTCCTCCAATCATCTCTCCTCATTTATGGTTTTCACCCACCTCATTTGTGAGAGATCCTTCTCCATCTCTAGGTCATTAAGTGTTTATCACACTCAAGTATACTCAAGTGCTCAAGAAATCTCCTCTTCCATCATTTAGGGTTTGGGTTTTCTATAAAGACCCTCTAAGGTGAGTTATCTTCACTCTCTATACTTTATACATGTTTATAGTGTTAGATTTCCATCTTACTATCTTCATCTATCATATTTCATGATTTACACATGTTGACCTAAAATGGGTTTTGAGAAAGTATAAGGTTTTGTTGAAATAAATGTGTGAACATCCGTTGACATCCAAGTATTATTGTCCTTAATCTACAAGTTTTATCACTTAGAATGGTTTTGACCATTCTAGGTCAAAATTAGGGTTTTGGAAATATTTGGGGTTTTCAAGGTAATGGTCATGAACAAGAGTTTCTATGATAAAATTGAGTTCAAAACCTAACTTGAGAAATCAAGGTGCTTTATAAACAACTGTGGGAGTTCCATGATGGTTATTTCCAAATGGGAAGTATGTTTCAATGTTATTATTATGCTTAAACTTATTATGATTATTATTGTTGGATTATATGAGAGTCCTTGTTTGGTCATTGAGTGTAATAGATCCATAGGCACTAGAGTCATATCATTGGTAGTAAGGTGTAATTCCAAAGTACTTATTTGTGGATTTGGAGTAACCCAATGTATAGACCTGGAGAGGTTGAAATTGGGGACTCACAAGTTATAGAATCTCCGGGTTGCGCTTATTTCCAATAGATTGTTGGTATGTGATTATTGCTACTAACGGTGTATGGTTACCTTGTTCTATACAACTACTTTTGATTATTCAGTTTCCATCAACAGTTAAAGCATTGGATATCAAACGACTCCCACCATGGGGTTCATTATGATTCTATTGTACCTCAATTTATCCTTGTTATTATATATTGATAGGTTCTTACTCCCATCGGGTTAGACTAAAACTTTTTCTCTTGGATGTGTGCTTTAGGGCATTCAAGCGGTGGGGCTTCTCGGGCTTGAGTGAAGAGACGTGATGGAGATAGCATTTTTGGAAGTACATAGAGGCATACATGATAGATTATCAATGTTGAATTTTTGGTAGCAATTAGACAACACCCGAATGTAATCTACGACATGTTGGTTAGATTATTAGGTTGTTGGACCATTAATTGCTCATTCCTTGGTATTGTCAATGCTATACTTTAATTCCCCTTTTGTAGGGTGATTTTCTCTATGTTAGCCGTATATTTTCCGCAATTCCACGGGTTTAAATTTTTCCCGATTTTAGGGTGTTACATGAAAATTGCAAATAACATCTGTATGTATTAGTGTTTCTCCATCAGCGATAGCATACTGAGTCTCTTCGGTATCGCTTATGGATTTTAATGTAATACCGTTATGTGTAATCCCTGAAGACAAGTTTCGCGACAAAAGAGTTCATCGCTGACATCGAAGACAACGCTGATGAACAAGGATAAGTATACTCATTATCTGATGCGGACATCAGTGAAACCAAGACAAGTCTACACGCGCGACAATTGAAGAATAAAGCTTCAGCAATAGCTAACTTACATCAGACCTCAATGATGGAAGACCTTATCAGCGATCGCTGATCATGAAGCTTGTGATTCAAGATTTGTTTGTCTTATCCTCTTGCACACATAGTACGGATGAACAAAAGAAGTTTGCTTTTGTCCAAGATCGTACAACCACTCTGCCATCTACACTGTTCACCATACGTCCCAAGTCACGTCTTGATAAAAGTTAGAAGCATGCGCCCAACCAGATGCTGACATTTGTAAAGTGCTCCTGCCAAGCATTTAATGCATAGGGTATAAATAAGAGCAACACCCCTTCAGTTTCAAGGATCTCTCCTGAACTGCTTAGTGCGTAGAAAACCTTTGTTTTTCTACATATCCTTTTCTTTCTAGTTTTTTAGTGCAAGAACACTTTGTATTCTCAAGTTTGTTTAGATTATGTTTACTTAATCTTATTCCGCAACAAACTGTAAATTGTAATTTGACTTATCAATAAACAATTTAGAAAACCAAAAATTTGTGTTTGTATTCAACCCCCTTCTACAAACTATTCCTCCTTGCATAACCCCTACGGGACCAACACCTTTTGACTAGGAAACTTCCTGTCTGGATCTCTCATTACCGGAAATCCCCTACCAGACAAACCATCCGGAATCCTGCCTTATCCGATTATCTTTCCACCCGGATTTCTATTTTATCCGGGAAACCTCTTTATCCGAATTTGCCCTTATCCGGACATTATAATCCGGTTTCCTCCATACCCGGATACACTATATTCGGGAACCACCATACCCGGGTAAATCCTATCCGAGAAACACCCTTGTTTGTACAGATTCATTTTGCTACAATATTGAATTTAGCTATCTTTCACTCATAGTTTCTAGCGCTAAGTCTCACTCCTAACTCATCCCACTCAGCACTTTTGTCACTATATTTGGATCATATCTAAGTTGTCTCACGATCATTTTGTTCAAGTAACAATGTCTTAGCCAACCATTTCTGACCTCAAAGCAAAGATTATAGCTCTCGAAGCGAAATTGGAGACCAAGTCAAAGGTCGTTGACAATCTGAGTCTTGAGAATGCATATCTTCAGTCAGATTTGGACAATCTGAGATCAGAAAGCAAGACTTATGAAGATATGTGTACCTTAAAGAACAACAATGATTAGCTCGATAACAGGAATTCTAAACTTGAAAAAGCAGCAAGAAATGGTTCATATCACCGTCTGTATGCTGACCAAATAGATTCTGTTAAAAGAAAGATTTCAGGTCTTGAAAGAGAAGTTGATATGAGGAGAAGTGATCTGACAAGTGCTGAAGCTTCAAAGAAAATATATGAACTTAAACGAAAGGCTGCAGATTTTGAAGCCAGAGAAGAGAAGAACGTGGCGCTTGAAGAAAGACGAAACGTGTTGGAGAATGAAAATCTTGATCTCAAGAAAAGGCTTTCTATTTTCAAGAAATAAAACGTTGATTTTTTAAATGAAAAGAAGAATTTTGAGATAAAGATTCTTGATCTTTCAAAGAAGATATTCGAGGAAAATAAGATGTTTGAGCTTAAAAATGCTAAACTTTCAAAACAAATATATGATTTTGAACAAGTTTTAGTGCTTCAGCGATATAATTTTGAGAATCAACAAAAATCTTTTGAGACTGAAAAGAAAGAGCTTGAAAAGAAAAATCTTGCGTTTTTCAAAGAAATATCTAACTAATGCAACGATGTTGAAAAGGATTTTGAAAGTGAAAGAAAGGTTTTTGAAACCGAAATTCATAAGCTTTCACAGAAATTAAATGGGTTAGCAACTGAGATTTTAAAAGAACAGAAAGTAAAATCTGATTTACAAAAGAGATTTGACTCTATTCTTGAAGAACAAAATGTTTTGTCCGCAAAAGTTACGAAACTTGAAGAAATAAATTTCAAAGTTGTTCAATCTTCTTTTGACAATTCTTCAAGTTCAACTAATACAAATACCTCTACAAAGAGTTTTGTCAAATCAAATGAATTCTCAAAAGATCAGATTCACTCTTCCAATCTATTCTGCAATTCTCGTGTTGATAATACAGATAATCTAGTGTTTCGTAAAGTCAAAATGGTTTGAAAAACGAAATCAACTACAGAATACAGTGACGGAAACACGTCTTATAAATCTTCTGTAGTTGATACAATGTCATTCATTTCCAAGACTGATTCACCTACTCATGTTTATTCTACAACGAAGGTAATCAATCTGAGTCGAGCAAAGAAATGTTGCACTCATTGTAGTATGAATGAATTTGTACATCTAAGTATGTAAATAATTGGTATGGTACTTATAGTATTATTGGTCCCTATTTTACAGTTAAGGCATCTAATCATCAAGGATCCATCAAAGCATGGATACCAAAATCTTTCTGATTTGTTTTGCAGGAATGTCATGTGCGTTTAATTCAGATTACTCATGTCACATGATTGATAATAAAGGTTATTCCATTTTTGAGGGGAGTACTATTTTTTAAAAAGAATGCGAACTTTAAGTGAATTCAAAGACTATGGTAATTCATTCTGAATAATTTACCTGTGTTTGTTTTTCTCTGATTTTAACTTCTATGTTTGCCACGCGTTTTATTTTCTTGACCTAGTTATTTCCATATCTCATATGTTTGTTGATTTTTCGATGGAAATACACTCGCTTAAATTCCAATTTATTCTCATAGTACGTCATTTCTATTGTTGATTCAATCTTATTTGTACTATCAATTGTGACTTGTTCTTCACAATCAAAATTTCTATTCACTGTTTGATTTTTGATCATTATGTGCTTACTGAGTCATTATGTTTAGCGCTTGAATTTGTTCTTTGATATTCATTATCATTTTATATTGACTTATTATTAGCTCAGATCAGGACTCGTTCTTAAAAGTTTTATGATTTCTGAACAAATCAGTTCAGGACTCGTACTTCATTGTGTATTTCAATGTTTTTATTTTGGTGAGTTGATGGAGTGCTAGGGCTTATATTGTTTCTATAGTCTATCCAGAACCGGAAGGACCTACCCAAGAAACACATCCTATTTATAGACATCAGTGAGGGGTCTAGACACTTAGATGAGTTCAGAGTGAAAAGACTATGGTGAGGATGTGACATAACATAAAAGAATATATTGGTCATTACCAAACTGGGTTAGTTATCCGGGTTACCACATTATCTATTCATTCTCGTTCTTTGGAGATGAATATAGAAATAGACATGGACCAGTGTCGATAACTCGTGTCATCCCACCTAGCCACTCAAGTATCTCACAAAAGATGCTTGTTTCATACATTCGAGGAGGTTTAGCACATAATCTATCCATTCCTCAGTCGAAGGTCTTAGATACTGAAAAGGGAAGACATCAGCTCCAGTCTCCGAACTTCATATTCTAATCATTTTGTCTATTAAATTAATTTGTGTCCCAAGTTAAATCAATTTTTGAGCCATATATACATGATTTAATTTCTTTCACACATTCACGAGTCTTTGTGATTCCTCTTGCATATCTTTGTGATATTTCCCGACTAGTTTGAGAAGTAATTTTTAAAAGTTTACTTCAACGATAACTGGAAGTCCTATCAGAGATACCCGGATGGCAACTCTGAACATACGCCACACAATTGATTTAATGGATGTGATAACAGTTACCTTCATAGACGACATCTTAGTGTACTTCAAAGATGAAGTGGACCACGAGTTTCATTTACGAGAAGTGTTGGAGGTCCTAAGAAAAGAAAAGTTGTACGCGAAGTTCTCTAAGTGCGACTTTTGGTTGAGTGAGGTTCAATTCTTGGGTCACGTAGTTACCCGAGATGGAGTGAAGGTAGACCCTTCCAAATTGAGGCAATGATGAATTGGGAACCTCCTAAGAGTCCGGGTGAGATTCGAAGCTTCTTAGGTTTGGCGGGTTACTATCGAAGGTTCATTCAAGACTTTTTCAATATTGCTTCTTCTTTGACGACGTTGACTCGGAAAAAGGTGAAGTTTGTTTGGACCAAAGAGCAAGAGAAGGCGTTCCGTACTCTACAAAAGAAATTATGTGAAGCACCAATCTTATCCCTACCCGAAGGATCGGAAGATTTTGTGGTCTATAGCTACGCATCCAAATTAGGCTTGGGGTGCGTATTAATGCAAAGGGGAAGGGTGATCGCCTATGCTTCAAGGCAACTCAAGGTGCACGAAAAGAACTACCCTACGCATGATTTGGAGTTGGCCGCGGTAGTATTTGCACTGAAGTTTTGCCGTCATTACCTTTACAGCACAAAATGTACGTTGTACACGGATCACAAGAGTTTGAAGTATGTATTCGATCAAAAGGAGTTGAACATGAGGCAAAGGAGATGGTTGGAGCTACTCAAAGACTACGATCGTGAATTGCTTTACCATCCGGGTAAGGCCAATGTGGTCACCGACGCCTTGAGTCGAATGGAGTATAGTGGGAGTTTGTGCGCCAACCTCTCAAGGATTGACATCATGTCAAGTTTAGTGGAACGGATTAGAGCGGCGCAATCCGAAGCCTTATTGGAAGAAAACCTCAAGAAAGAAGTAATGGTGAAGCAAAGGCAACTTTTAAAGGAGGATATCCGTGGAGTTAAGTTGTTCGACGGGCGCGTGTGGGTGCCCAAGCTCGGTGGAAACCGAGAGCTACTCATGGACGAGGTTCACAAGTCCAAGTACTCCATTCATCCCGAAAGTACCAAAATGTATTGGGATTTGAAGTTACATTATTGGTGGCCAGTCATGAAGTTGGACGTGGCGCACTACGTAGAGCGATGTGTGACTTGCTCGCAAGTGAAGGCTCAACATCAACTACCTTACGGCAGTTTACGACCTTTGGAGATCCCAGAGTGGAAGTGGGAGAAAATCACCATGGATTTTGTGACCAAGTTGCCGAAGACTTTGAAAGGTCACGATACTATTTGGGTGATAGTGGATCGGTTGACGAAGAGTGCACATTTCCTAGCAATGCGTGAAACCTTACCAATGAACAAATTGGCAAAGCTCTATATTGATGAAATGGTCTTGAGACACGGTGTGCCCGTGTCCATAGTCTCCGATCGGGATAGTCGGTTCACGTCGAGATTTTGGCGATCTTTGCAAGAGGAACTTGGTACGAGAGTGAACTTGAGCACGACATATCACCTACAAATGGATGGAAAAAGTGAAAGAACTATTCAAACCTTGGAAGACATGTTAAGGGCGTGCGTGATTGATTTTGGGGGCAGTTGGGATACTCATCTACTATTAGTAGAGTTTGCTTACAACAACAGTTATCACTCTAGCTTGAAGGCGGCACCATTTGAGGCCTTGTACGGGAGAAAGTGTAAGACTCCCGCGTGTTGGCTAGAAGCGGGAGAAAAACAATTTGCCGGACCGGAAATCGTTCAAGAAACGAACGATAAAGTCAAGATCATTAGAGAACATTTGAAAGTGGCCCAAGACCGACAAAAGAGCTACGCCGACAAGAAAAGAAGACCGGTAGAGTTCCAAGTGGGAGAGCGGGTGATGTTGAAAGTATCCCCTTGGAAGGGATTGATTCGTTTCAGAAAGCGAGGGAAGTTAATCCCCCGTTTCCTTGGACCATTCACCATTTTGGAACGTGTCGAGTCACAAGCCTACAAGTTAGACTTACCACCGGAAATGGACGGAATCCATCCAACCTTCCACGTATGTTACTTACGGAAGTGCCTAGCGGAGGAGGAAAGCGTGATACCCTTGTCGGAAATCCGTGTGGACGACAACCGTTGTGTCGAAGAGCCCGAAGCTATTTTGGAAAGAGCGACCAAGAAACTTTGACACAAGGAAGTAATCATGGTCAAGGTACAATGGAAGCACCATCGGGGTACAAATATAACTTGGGAGGTAGAAGAGGACATGAAACGCCGATATCCACATTTATTAGCATAGCCTAAGATTTCGAAGACGAAATCTCTTTCAAGTAAGGGAGGATTGTAACACCCGAATTTTCAAATAAGTGAAAGAAACCTTCTTCCCGATCCGTACTTTTGAGCCACTAATTTCTTGATTAGCTTAAACTTCGATGTGTAATTTAATGTGCTTATGTCATCATGGAAGCTAGCCATGCATGGGGTTCTCGAGGGTGCATGACCGGTGTCGACTAAGGACAACTCATTGGGAAACAAAAGACTGTGTCTGCCTCGAAGAAAGACACCAAACAGCAGATGGGGGCAAGCCAGCGACTGTGCCCGACGACTATGCCCATGGCACAGTCGCGAAGGGCAATGTCGCGACGTGGGACGGATTGGGCGAAATCAAACAGAAGGTGAGGTGTTGGCCACGACAATGCCCAGGGCATTGTCGCCGAAGGCAATATCACGAGTAGGGCCAAGGGTCTGGTTATAAGCAGGTTTTAGCAGCATTTTTGGTCATTTTCCACCATTTCTCAGCTAGGGCCGATTTCACTCTTGTGTAGGTGCGATTTTGCTCTCAGAATTTGGTAAGTCCTCTCCTCCAATCATCTCTCCTCATTTATGGTTTTCACCCACCTCATTTGTGAGAGATCCTTCTCCATCTCTAGGTCATTAAGTGTTTATCACACTCAAGTATACTCAAGTGCTCAAGAAATCTCCTCTTCCATCATTTAGGGTTTGGGTTTTCTATAAAGACCCTCTAAGGTGAGTTATATTCACTCTCTATACTTTATACATGTTTATAGTGTTAGATTTCCATCTTACTATCTTCATCTATCATATTTCATGATTTACACATGTTGACCTAAAATGGGTTTTGAGAAAGTATAAGGTTTTGTTGAAATAAATGTGTGAACATCCGTTGACATCCAAGTATTATTGTCCTTAATCTACAAGTTTTATCACTTAGAATGATTTTGACCATTCTAGGTCAAAATTAGGGTTTTGGAAATATTTGGGGTTTTCAAGGTAATGGTCATGAACAAGAGTTTCTATGATAAAATTGAGTTCAAAACCTAACTTGAGAAATCAAGGTGCTTTATAAACAACTGTGGGAGTTCCATGATGGTTATTTCCAAATGGGAAGTATGTTTCAATGTTATTATTATGCTTAAACTTATTTTGATTATTATTGTTGGATTATATGAGAGTCCTTGTTTGGTCATTGAGTGTAATGGATCCATAGGCACTAGAGTCATATCATGGGTAGTAAGGTGTAATTCCAAAGTACTTATTTGTGGATTTGGAGTAACCCAATGTATAGACCTGGAGTAGTTGAAATTGGGGACTCACAAGTTATAGACTCTTCGGGTTGCGCTTATTTCCAATAGATTGTTGGTATGTGATTATTGCTACTAACGGTGTATGGTTACCTTGTTCTATACAACTACTTTTGATTATTCAGTTTCCATCAACAGTTAAAGCATTGGATATCAAACGACTCCCACCATGGGGTTCATTATGATTCTATTGTACCTAAATTTATCCTTGTTATTATATATTGATAGGTTCTTACTCCCATCGGGTTAGACTAAAAATTTTCTCTTGGATGTGTGCTTTAGGGCATTCAAGCGGTGGGGCTTCTCGGGCTTGAGTGAAGATACGTGATGGAGATAGCATTTTTGGAAGTACATAGAGGCATACATGATAGATTATCAATGTTGAATTTTTGGTAGCAATTAGACAACACCCGAATGTAATCTACGACATGTTGGTTAGATTATTAGGTTGTTGGACCATTAATTGCTCATTCCTTGGTATTGTCAATGCTATACTTTAATTCCCCTTTTGTAGGGTGATTTTCTCTATGTTAGCCGTATATTTTCCGCAATTCCACGGGTTTAAAATTTTCCCGATTTTAGGGTGTTACATGAAAATTGCAAATAACATCTGTATGTATTAGTGTTTCGCCATCAGCGATAGCATACTGAGTCTCTTCGGTATCGCTTATGGATTTTAATGTAATACCGTTATGTGTAATCCCTGAAGACAAGTTTCGCGACAAAAGAGTTCATCGCTGACATCGAAGACAACGCTGATGAACAAGGACAAGTCTACTCATTATCTGATGCGGACATCAGTGAAACTAAGACAAGTCTACACGCGCGACAATTGAAGAATAAAGCTTCAACAATAGCTAACTTACATCAGACCTCAATGATGGATGACCTTATCAGTGATCGCTGATCATGAAGCTTGTGATTCAAGATTTGTTTGTCTTATCCTCTTGCACACATAGTACGGATGAACAAAAGAAGTTTGCTTTTGTCCAAGATCGTACAACCACTCTGCCATCTACACTGTTCACCATACGTCCCAAGTCACGTCTTGATAAAAGTTAGAAGCATGCGCCCAACCAGATGCTGACACTTGTAAAGTGCTCCTGCCATGCATTTAATGCATAGGGTATAAATAAGAGCAACACCCCTTCAGTTTCAAGGATCTCTCCTGAACTGCTTAGTGCGTAGGAAACTTCCTGTCTGGATCTCTCATTACCGGAAATCCCCTACCAGACAAACCATCCGGAATCCTGCCTTATCCGATTATCTTTCCACCCGGATTTCTATTTTATCCGGGAAACCTCTTTATCCGAATTTGCCCTTATCCGGACATTATAATCCGGTTTCCTCCATACCCGGATACACTATATTCGGGAACCACCATACCCGGGTAAATCCTATCCGAGAAACACCCTTGTTTGTACAGATTCATTTTGCTACAATATTGAATTTAGCTATCTTTCACTCATAGTTTCTAGCGCTAAGTCTCACTCCTAACTCATCCCACTCAGCACTTTTGTCACTATATTTGGATCATATCTAAGTTGTCTCACGATCATTTTGTTCAAGTAACAATGTCTTAGCCAACCATTTCTGACCTAAAAGCAAAGATTATAGCTCTCGAAGCGAAATTGGAGACCAAGTCAAAGGTCGTTGACAATCTGAGTCTTGAGAATGAATATCTTCAGTCAGATTTGGACAATCTGAGATTAGAAAGCAAGACTTATGAAGATATGTGTACCTTAAAGAACAGCAATGATTAGCTCGATAACAGGAATTCTAAACTTGAAAAAGCAGCAAGAAATGGTTCATATCACCGTCTGTATGCTGACCAAATAGATTCTGTTAAAAGAAAGATTTCAGGTCTTGAAAGAGAAGCTGATATGAGGAGAAGTGATCTGACAAGTGCTGAATCTTCAAAGAAAATATATGAACTTAAACGAAAGGCTGCAGATTTTGAAGCCAGAGAAGAGAAGAACGCGGCGCTTGAAGAAAGACGAAACGTGTTGGAGAATGAAAATCTTGATCTCAAGAAAAGGCTTTCTATTTTCAAGAAATAAAACGTTGATTTTTTAAATGAAAAGAAGAATTTTGAGAGAAAGATTCTTGATCTTTCAAAGAAGATATTCGAGGAAAATAAGATGTTTGAGCTTAAAAATGCTAAACTTTCAAAACAAATATATGATTTTGAACAAGTTTTAGTGCTTCAGCGATATAATTTTGAGAATCAACAAAAATCTTTTGAGACTGAAAAGAAAGAGCTTGATAAGAAAAATTTTGCGTTTTTCAAAGAAATATCTAACTAATGTAACGATGTTGAAAAGGATTTTGAAAGTGAAAGAAAGGTTTTTGAAACCGAAATTCATAAGCTTTCACAGAAATTAAATGGGTTAGCAGCTGAGATTTTAAAAGAACAGAAAGTAAAATCTGATTTACAAAAGAGATTTGACTCTATTCTTGAAGAACGAAATGTTTTGGCCGCAAAAGTTACGAAACTTGAAGAAATAAATTTCAAAGTTGTTCAATCTTCTTATGACAATTCTTCAAGTTCAACTAATACAAATACCTCTACAAAGAGTTTTGTCAAATCAAATGAATTCTCAAAAGATCAGATTCACTCTTCCAATCTATTCTGCAATTCTCGTGTTGATAATACAGATAATCTAGTGTTTCTTAAAGTCAAAATGGTTTGAAAAACGAAATCAACTACAGAATACAGTGACGGAAACACGTCTTATAAATCTTCTGTAGTTGATACAATGTCATTCATTTCCAAGACTGATTCACCTACTCATGTTTATTCTACAACGAAGGTAATCAATCTGAGTCGAGCAAAGAAATGTTGCACTCATTGTAGTATGAATGAATTTGTACATCTAAGTATGTAAATAATTGGTATGGTACTTATAGTATTATTGGTCCCTATTGTACAATTAAGGCATCTAATCATCAAGGATCCATCAAAGCATGGATACTAAAATCTTTCTGATTTGTTTTGCAGGAATGTCATGTGCGTTTACTTCAGATTACTCATGTCACATGATTGATAATAAAGGTTATTCCATTTTTGAGGGGAGTACTATTTTTTAAAAAGAATGCGAACTTTAAGTGAATTCAAAGACTATGGTAATTCATTCTGAATAATTTACATGTGTTTGTTTTTCTCTGATTTTAACTTCTATGTTTGCCACGCGTTTTATTTTCTTGACCTAGTTATTTCCCTATCTCATATGTTTGTTGATTTTTCGATGGAAATACACTCGCTTAAATTCCAATTTATTCTCATAGTACGTCATTTCTATTGTTGATTCAATCTTATCTGTACTATCAATTGTGACTTGTTCTTCACAATCAAAATTTCTATTCATTGTTTGATTTTTGATCATTATGTGCTTACTGAGTCATTATGTTTAGCGCTTGAATTTGTTCTTTGATATTCATTATCATTTTATATTGACTTATTATTAGCTCAGATCAGGACTCATTCTTAAGAGTTTTATGATTTCTGAACAAATCAGTTCAGGACTCGTACTTCATTGTGTATTTCAATGTTTTTATTTTGGTGAGTTGATGGAGTGTTAGGGCTTATATTGTTTCTATAGTCTATCCAGAACCGGAAGGACCTACCCAAGAAACACATCCTATTTATAGACATCAGTGAGGGGTCTAGACACTTAGATGAGTTCAGAGTGAAAAGACTATGGTGAGGATGTGACATAACTTAAAAGAATATATTGGTCATTACCAAACTGGGTTAGTTATCCGGGTTACCACATTATCTATTCATTCTCGTTCTTTGGAGATGAATATAGAAATAGACATGGACCAGTGTCGATAACTCGTGTCATCCCACCTAGCCACTCAAGTATCTCACAAAAGATGTTTGTTTCATACATTCGAGGAGGTTTAGCACATAATCTATCCATTCCTCAGTCGAAGGTCTTAGATACTGAAAAGGGAAGACATCAGCTCCAGTCTCCGAACTTCATATTCTAATCATTTTGTCTATTAATTTAATTTGCGTCCCAAGTTAAATCAATTTTTGAGCCATATATACATGATTTAATTTCTTTCACACATTCACGAGTCTTTGTGATTCCTCTTGCATATCTTTGTGATATTTCCCGACTAGTTTGAGAAGTAATTTTTAAAAGTTTACTTCAATGATAACTGGAAGTCCTATCAGAGATACCCGGATGGTAACTCTGAACATACGCCACACAATTGATTTAATGGATGTGATAACAGTTACCTTTGTGTTTCTGTGTTAGTTGTTTACCCATCTTGGTTACTTAACAGTTTTATCTAATATTTTGCTACTCACCAGGTTCGTCTTTGAAGTTACATGATGCTCAGGATGCTCCTAGTCATCATGAGAGGAGAAATGAAAATATTAAAGATTTAAAGACATAAATTATCATGTTGAGGGGGAGTTTGAAAAACCTGAGGGGGAGTAACTGTTATTTGATTTGAAAAGATTACAAGTGGAGAAAAGATTACAGTTTTTCTATATTGGTTCTTCTATCCCTTATCAATTGGTGGTTGCTACGAACTTGATTCCTCCTACGAGCATATTGGTTCTACAAGTTCTCAAGATCAAACCCAATTTAACGCGCGGTTCAAAGACAGATTCTTTATTTTAAACCGAAGTTGCACTGTGGAATGTCACGTAACTCGCACATTATCTTTCTTGTGTGCTGATATGATTTGTTGAGTTTCTACAGTTGAAAGTTGCTTAATAGTGCATTCAGTCGAGGTGATTATTCATCGAATCTGGTGATAAAGTTGAAACTTTGAAGAATAAGAGCTTTATTCAAGGGGGAGTCTGGAAAGACATGAAGACAAGCAACACCAAAGTTTTTCAGAGATTCAAGAAAGAGAGAAGATCAAGACCTAGAGATATCAAGATCATATTTTTTTTATATATAACTTTAGGGGGAGATTGTTAGGACCATAATGTCATATTAGATAAAAAGTGATATAAAGAACTATAGAGTTTTATTTTTAATTGTAACAGTCGTTTTGTGATAAATGGGCTTGTTAGTGTTATTGGGCCTTGAGCTTTGGGCTTTAGGCTTTAGGCCCTAGGTATTTAAAGTGTATTTAGGGCTCATTATGTGGAGAGATGTTTAGAGCATAATTCTAGTTAGAGAGTTTTCTGTTTCAATTCATATTTGTAATACTCTCTAATCATTCAATAAACGATTATTCTTCAATTCATTGTTACTTGAGTAAAACTGGGATTCGCATGATATGATATTTTTTGCAATATTAATTAACATATATTTGTTTCACAATGTGTCTGCTTCACATGTACTTGGTTCATAATGTGCATAAATTTTACGTGCTTGTGAACAAAAAATACACATAAAAAAGTTTCACAATGTGAAACAAATACATATGAAACAATCTGTTAGGACCATAAATGTCATATTGATTAGAATGTTATATAAAGAATTATAGAGTTTAATTATTTATTGTAAAGTCTTTATAATAATAAATGGGCTTTAGTGTGTTTATGGGCTTAGGCCTTGTTTGTCTTAAGCTCTAGGTATTTAAGGTTTGTTTTCTTAATCTTTAGGTTAGATGAATTGATTATTTGAGTGTGCTTAATAGTTTAAAGAGAGAGAGTTGTGTTCTTCAATCAACTACTTGTAACTCTCTTTAATCTTTCAATACGATTTATTGTTTCAATTCATTGTTACTTGATTATACTGGGATCTACACGTTACCTCAAAAGGTATAAATAGTTTCCTTTTCCTAATGTATTAGGTTAATCCATCATTATTGATTTTAGAGCCGTACTTTCATTGTAAAACACTTTGATTATGAATGAGATGGATGACGAATGATTGTTCATTGTTATTGTTATTTACTACTTGATTATTGTTCGTGATTGCACATTTTGGGATCCACGCGTGGTATTAGAGCAGAGAGATTAAGGTATTGATTCAAGTACATAGTTTTCTAGAATCGCACTGTGAGTTTTCTTGTTTTCTGATTTGCTTTGATTTTTGCAAATTGTTGATTTTCATTCGTGCCAGTGTGTTTCATTAATCGTTAAATTAAGTTTTGTTGAGTTTCCTAGCAAAAATCCAAGTTTTAATCCTTCAATTTGTCAAAATCGTATTTTCTGGCTTCTTGCTATGTTCATCAAAAACTCATAATATTTCCACAAAAAGTGTGTTTTTAGGCTTCATTCGATTTGGGTATTTGTGTTTTTGGTTGCTTGTTGGTCTAATATTTCTCAGAAATCAAATCCTTCAAGTTTGATATTCGTTCGACTCAAATCATTCACACAGACACGTTTTCCGGACACTACGTATTCCGGGTAAGTTTCTTCCGGACAAGTTTTATTATACCGATATTGTTCTTGTTTTCCTGTGTTTAATATATTCTATTTAGACTTGCGTTAGGAAACTCCTTAGGTTTCCTTGTGTTAGATCACTACATCTTGAATCACCTTACAATCTCACGATCACCTAGTGCAATCTACAATGTCTCGAGACGCTCTTGCAATCGGCACAGACTCCAAGCCTCTGATCCTATACCGATGTATTCATAGAGTCCAAGGAAAATTATGAATACAACATGCAAGCCCTGACAGACGGCTCACAGGAGACTCCGATGGCGGATGTTCCAGCCCAAGCTAATGGTACTCTAACAACTACAGTACCAAAGACATATGCTCAGATGACCGAAGACGAAAATACTCAGATGACCGAAGACGAAAAGAACAGATTCAATGGTGAAAAGAATGTAAAGCGTCATCTTGTTCAGAGTCTTCCAAATGACATCTACACTTCAATCGACTGCTTCAAATACACGTCAAACGGCATGTGGGATCAAGTGGCTAAAATGATGAGTGGCATCAAGGTTGGAAATCAACTGAAGGTCAACAGTTGTATCACCCGCTATGACAGCTTCAAGCAAAGAAAAGGAGAGTCACTGACCGAGACCTACGAGAGGTTCTGCTTGCTCCTGAACGATCTTCAGAAAAACAACATCTTGCGGTCCAATACTGAGAACAGCGTCAAGTTTCTGAACAACCTCCAACCTGAATGGAGAACATTCGCCTCTCATATCCGCCACAACCACATCATAGAGCAGGTTCCTATCCATGAACTCTATGAGATGCTTATGCAAGACGAGGACGAGGTCCTAAAAATGATGGGCACACAGAAGTCAACTACAAAACATCAAGTCGATCCCCTGTCCCTCGTGTCTAACAAACGAGGCAAGAATTCTAGCCAGAGATCAAGACGTACACCAGCATCAAGTGAGTGTGAACCTGAAGAGGAGGAACCAGTAGAAAGTGACTCAGAATCCGAACTGAATGAGATCAAGAAAGCCATGGCCTTTATCTCCAAGTCCTTTCAGAAGAAGGCATTCTTGAAGAAACTGTCTTCCAACAATCAGCGCTAGTCCACTACTCCCCACAAGCGCCATGATTACAAAGAGAAGTATGAGGGAAAAAGGAGATCTGAAGAAGCCAAACAATCCAATCAGAAAGAGAAGTATGAGCGCTAACCTGAAGCGAAACCCAAAGATAAGCTAGTAAAGTGCTACAGTTGTGGCAAACTGGGTCATTTTGCCAAAGATTGCCGCAAGCCAATTGTCCGCAATGCTGAGTATTACAAGAACAAGCTGCTTTTGGCCCAATAGAAAGAAGTTGGGAAAGCAATGATGGTCGAAGACGATCACTGGTTGTAGATGTCTGATGATGATGATGATGTTGAAGATGCTCATGCCCATCTATGCTTCATGGGCAACCACACCAACCCTCCAGCTCTCGGAGAATCTTGTCAAGTATGTGCTTCTATTCATCAAGCGTTAATGGATCAGATGAAACTGTTTGTTCAAAAAGTAGAGTCCTGTAATCTTACCACTAACGAACACTTACTTGAAATATCCACTCTAAATGAGATGTTAAACGTTCAAAGTAAGGTTGCAGAGAAACTTACATTTGAAAATGCAAACCTAAAAGAAAAGTGTGCAAACCTTTCCAAAGCACCCAAAGATTTTAGGGCCATAATATCTGACCTAACAGAAAAGCTCGATAAGTCTGAGAATGAGAGCGCTGAGATTGTCTATCAATGCTCTTCACCGAAAATCGATAACAACGAGCTTCTTTCAAAAATAAAGGATCTTGAACTTAAGTTTTACAAACGAGGACAAACTGACCAAACGATTCATCTAAACAAACCAAAAGATTTCAAGTACTTTAACTCTGAATGGGGAATTGGGTATGACAAGCCTCACTATTTGAAAAAAATATTAATAAGTGTTCCTACTCTATATGAATTTAATTTTCTAGGCCTGATAAGACATATCCCACATATCCCCAATATAAGATCAGATGGACGGAACTACTTGATGAGAAGGATAAGGAACTTGAGGAATTAAAACGAAAGAACACTGTTAAGATGCAAATGCCTTTCGGATACGAAGTTTTTAACACATCGTATGAAACAAAGAAATCCAAATATCTTTCAAATGATTATTTTGACGACTATAAAGTTGCCAAGCCCAAAGCATCCCCTAACAAGGATACGGTCCCAACAACTGAACCTAAATAAGAGAAGGACGAGTTTAAACGTTATCTCCCACCTCTTGTTCTTGAAAAGAAAATAGTTCAGTTAGAGGAGTCATTTGAACAAGAAAGAATTAAATTTCAAAAGGAAAAACAAGAGCTTTTATCCAAACTTGAGTGTTTTAATTCTACAAAAACGGAATTTGTATCAGTTGAGGAAAAGGAGGCCCTTTAGACCGAAATCAAACGGCTCACGTCTAAACTGTCTACCTTGGCAACAGAGGTGATGCAAGAGCAGGTAAGCAAGCGTGAACTTCAAAAGAAGTTTGACAACTCAACGATGAAAGAAATGTTTTGTCTGAACTTTCCTCTAACTCTTCAGATACATCTTCTTGTAAAGCTTTTATAGGAAAAATCTCTTCCAGAAAGGGAAAAGAACCTCAAACGGTGTGTTTTGAAAAGAATCTTGACTCTGATTTTCAAAAAGCTTTCACACCTGATTCTTTGCAAAACACAAGTCAAAACATTTCCTCCCATCATTTGACCAATGGTATTCCATCCGAGAGTGAACTTGATTTTTCCGCGTTCATGAATTCTAACGTGTGTTCATATGATGAGTTTCCAAAGTTTGAATTTGATCAACCCCTTCCAAGCCATACTGATTTTCTTTCAAAAACACCTGAACGGTCGGTCAATTTTCATAAGGGTGAATGTTCTACATCCGCCCCTCAAACCCGTTCTGTGAACAATGTTTCCAATAATAAATCTAAATCTAAAAGATGTTTACGGAAACGGAAAACGACCGGTCGCACTCAAAATAGACATCCTTACTACTCAAGCTCTACTGACTATGACTTTAATGATATTTCAGATAGACTTGGTCAGGCCAAAAACGTCAAACAAAAGTAGGTAGCGAAAGGATCTATAGAGAACAAGTTGCAGTCAGAGTCATTTAATTCCATTTTCAATTCTAGGACAAACATTAATAATTGTGATGTAATTGATTCAAGTACTATTGTTGAACAAAGTATTAATTTTCCGTTAAAGATTTATTCAATTCAACAATTACTTCAGTTATCTCATGATTGTATATGTTGCTCCAATTGTGGTTTGAATGACTTTGTCGATAAACAGTATGCATCTGATTGGTTTGGTTCTTATCATGTGTTTAATGCTCGTGGTAAGTTTAAGTCACCCAAACCCAAACCCAAACGTGAACCCAATTAAAAATGGGTTCCTAAAATAGGTGCTACACCTAACCCCCCAGGACCCATTTTCAAATTTGTACCTAAAGCTGTTTAATTCTTTTTGCAGAACGCTCATGTGTGGTACTTAGATTCAGGTTGCTCCAAGTACATGACCGGAAGAAGGGAGCTTCTCATGAACTTCACCGAAAATTTTTGTGGCAACGTGAGATTTGGGAATGACGACAAAGCACCAATCATGGGTTATGGCGACATCGTTCAAGATCAGATTACTATCAAGAAGGTTTCTTATGTCCAAGGCTTAGGACATAATCTGTTTAGCATAGGTCAGTTCTGCGACAAAGACCTTGAGGTCAACTTTAAAGCTAAGAGGTGCAGCGTCCGCACTGAAGACGGAAATGAGCTACTCGTTGGGACGTGCAAAACCAACCTCTACACGATCGACCTCTCCTCTCTGAAGACGGACGAGTCCATGTGTTTGATGTCAAAGGCCAACTCTCAGCAAAACTAGATATGGCATCGAAGACTGTCGCACCTGAACTTCAAGAATATCAAAAAGTTGGTGCTAGGTGGACACGTGAAAGGAATGCCAGAGCTCAAGTTTGAGAAGGACCATCTTCGTGCAACATGTGAGATGGGAAAGATGAAGCGAGCTTCCCACAAGTCGAAGGATGCTCCAAGCACATAAAGGTCTCTCGAACACATCCATATGGATTTGTGTGGACCGATGCGTGTTCAGAGCATCAGCCACAAGAAGTACGTAATGGTCATGGTCGACGACTACTCACGCTACACATGGGTCAAATTCCTCCATTCCAAAGATGAGACCCCGGAGCTGATCATCACTCATTTGAAGACCGTGCAATTGAATCTTCAACAACTTATTCAGA
This sequence comes from Saussurea involucrata, assembly GCA_033807775.1. Lineage (NCBI taxonomy): Eukaryota > Viridiplantae > Streptophyta > Magnoliopsida > Asterales > Asteraceae > Saussurea > Saussurea involucrata. Next base: position 210,853,730 of record CM066321.1, read on the forward strand.
CCATCCGGACGGACAACGGTACCGAGTTTAAAAATCACACGTTGGATAACTACCTCACTTTCGTAGGGATCACCCACACCTTCTCTGTCGCACGCACTCTTCAGCAAAACGGAGTCGTGGAAAGACGAAACCGTACCTTAGTGGAATCTGCTCGCACCAAGCTGTCGCAGTCTAAGTTACTGTTATATTTGTGGGCCGAAGCCGTTGCAACCGCCTGCTACACGCAAAACCGTTATATTCTCAACAAGATGTTCAACAAGACGCCCATCGAGATCATCAACAACCGCATCACGAACATCAAGTACTTTCACGCATTCGAATGCACGTGCTACGTCATGAATGACAAAGACGATCTTGGGAAGTTCGGCCCCAAAGTAGACGAAGGCGTATTAATCGGATACTCGACTCAAGCTCAAGCATTTTGCGTCTACAACAAGCGCACCAAGACCGTCATCGAGAGTGTAAATGTGACCTTTGACGAAGCGGCTGACTTGGCTTCTGAACAACTCAGTTCAGAACCCGCTTTAACTGGTGTGTTTGCTTTCGAACATTCTCGTTCGGGATCTACACAAAATCCGGTGAATTCAGATCATGCCTCTACGTCAAAATCACATCTTTCTGATTTGGATTTACTTTTTGAGCATTTCTATGATGAATTCTTTAACCAAATTAATACAAATGTTCATGAGAATAACAGGATTGGAGCCGCGCAAATTGAGGACTCTATAAATCTTACGGGTCCGTTGATATCAACTAGCTCTCCATCCACATCCACATCTTCTCAAAGCCCCCAAAGCTCAAGTGACACTACATCCGAAGCTGAGCCTACACCTGAAGCTGCTGTCAACATACCTGAAGCTACTATGGATTCTTCTTTTGCTACACGCTTGGGTCAACTCTCTTCCCCGGAGGTTGTCCAGCACCAGCACTACCTACCAGCATGCCATCGTCACTTGAAGCCGTCGTAAGACCTTCCCCCCGGTAACTATGTAGATCCGGACACATCTCACATTACTGCTCAACCGCTTCCACATACCACCAAATGGATACGTGCACATCCCCTTAATCAAATCATTGGTGACTCCTCTACACCAGTCCAGACACGTGGTGCCTCCGCTAACTTCTACCTCTTCTCCGGATTCCTCAGCCGCATCGAGCCTACAACTATTTTCGAAGCATTTAGTGATCCAGACTGGATAATAGCAATGCAGAAGGAGCTCAACCAATTTGAGAGCCTCAAGGTATGGAGACTTGTCCCACGACCAACGAACAAGACAAAAATTGGCACTAAGTGGGTTTTCAAGAACAAGAAGAAGGAAGATGGTGTTGTGGTTGGCAACAAAGCACGTCTGGTGGAAAAAGGTTAACGACAACGAGAAGGAATAGACTACGATGAGACATACGCACTGGTTGCATGCATTGAATCTATCTGCATGTTCCTCGCGTACGCCGCACACAAGAACTTCACGGTCTTCCAGATGGACGTGAAGACTGCATTCCTCAACGGCGTATTAAAAGAGGAAGTCTATGTATCGCAACCGGAAGGGTTCGTGGATGACTCTAATCCTAACCACGTTAATATCTTAGACAAGGCCCTCTATGGCCTCAAGCAAGCTCCACGGGCCTGGTATGACGCTCTTTCTAATTTCTTGTTAAAATCAGGCTTTTCCAAAAATAAAATTGACACTACACTGTTTTTTAAAAAGGAAAAGAATGATATTATACTTGTGCAAGTATATGTTAACGACATCATTTTTGGCTCAACAAACCCTCATGATGAGACATTTTCAAATGTGTATGATGGGTCAAATGAATTTTTTCCTCGGTCTACAAATTAAGCAACTGTCGACCGGGATATTCATTAATCAGTCTACGTACATTAGGAATATTCTCCCGAAATACCAGATGGAACATTCTGCGCTCATGAAAACGCCTATGTCTCCGGGTTCGAGGTTACACGCCGATCCCAGCGGAAAGGATGTGGATACCAAGACCTACAAGAGAATCATTGGTTCGGTAATGTACTTGACGGCAAGTAGGCCAGATATCATGTTTTCTACATTTCTTTGTGCAAGATTTCAATCAAAACCTAAAGAGTCTCATTTAATTGCGGTTAAGCGCATTTTTAGATACTTGAAAGGTACTGCTGATCTTGGCTTGTGGTACTCGAATGAGATAGGTTTTGAGTTAACTGCGTATTCGGATGCTGACCATGTCGGCAACATGTTGGACCGGAAGAGCACGTCGGGTCATGTACAGTTCCTGGGCGATTCTTGTCAGCTGGGCATCGAAGAAACAGCTCTGCGTATCTACCTCCACAGCTGAGGCAGAGTATGTTGCTACCGCGAGCTACTGTTCTCAAGTAATATGGATGTGCACCCAGCTCAAGGACTACGACTTCATGTACATAAAAGTCCCCATCTACTGTGACTCGAAGAACACGATTGCCATATCAAGCAATCCGGTGCAACACGCGAAGACGAAGCACATCGACATCCGGTATCACTCCATAAAAGATCACGTCGAATGAGGTACGATTGAACTCTACTTTGTTAATACTGAGCATCAGAGCATTGGACGAAAAACGCTTTAATTACTTAGTGTCCAAGCTAGGTATGCTAAATCTGAAGGTTTAGTCTGTACGAGTCTGGTACAACTTCTATTCAATAACGAGGAATTGTCACCTCATCATCTGATGTTAACTCTATAGATGGTGAAGTACACACTTCCTCAGTATTAAACTCTATTTGTATCAAATTCATTAAACCTCTGTATTAATAAGTTAGATTTCTTTGGTTTGTTTGTTCGTGTTCTGTCATTTTTGATTTTATTTTCTGCTTTATTTACATTTCGATAACCGTACGTTTGACCGTTTACTCATATGTTCAGGGGGAGTTTATGCACCATACAGTTTCCTTACAATCATTGTTCGAGGGGGAGCGACACACGGTTTTCAATTTTTCTCACTTAGAGTGTTTTTCTATTTTTACGTTGTGTCAAGAGTCTTCCGTGCACAAGTCGAGGGGGAGCACACACGTTTTCTTAAAATATTTGCTTTGGTCATGTGTGCATAAGTGTAGGGCAAGAAAGGTCAAAAAGTCTAATTTTTCAAAACCCACATCTTGTCCGGATAAACTTTTTCCGGGTACCTTCTTTTTCCGGACCTTATCTTTTCCGGATGGAAATGCCTTTTCCGGGTTGCTTTGACCGGATACCACCTTTTTCCGGGTATCATGTTTTCCGGGTCAAAACCCACTTTCCCAGAAAATACGGTTTTCTGGTACTAGTGTTGATCCAAACCCTTTAGTGATTTGATAATGACCCTTAGAATCACTTAGTGAAAATTGTAAGTAAACAATATGTATCAGTGTTTCACCATCTAAGAAAATATACTAAGTCTATTTAGTATCGTTGATGGTAAACATACTTAAAATTATACTTCAGCGAACACCATCAATGAGCCCTGAGCATGTTCAGCCTCACTGATGATCGCTGAAAGTTCATCATGTAATTGTTTGCTTATGATCCCTGAAGACAAGATTCACGACAACTGAGCTCAAAGCTGAAATCGAAGACCAAGCTGAAGAATGAGTGACTAAGTCTACCAGTGACCTGATGCGGATATCAGTGAAGACAAGACTTGTCCATTTCACGCGAAGTTTCAAGTAGAAGACTTCAGCGAGAGCTGAACTTTATCATTCGCTGATAAAGATACATTCAGCGTTCGCTGATCATGAAGCATGTTCTACAAGCAACTTTTGTCTTATCTCCTTGCACGCCCCCGTACAATTTTGTCAGAACGGACATCCCTTTTGTCCAGGATCGTACAAACCACTCTGCAACTACACTGTTCATCATGCGGCCACTAGCATGTTTGCTAAAGTCAAATTCATGCAACCAACCAGACGCTGCCACGTATAAATAGGAAACCCTACTTCACTCTTGAAGAAGCTCTTCCTTCGCTGAGCTTTTTAGTGTTAGAAAATTATCCTTAGTTTTCTAAATCTTCTATCTCTCTACTTTTTAGTGCAAGAATTTTGTGTGATTCTCTAGTTTGTTTAGATTAGGTTTTTAACTTGATCTTATTCCGCAACAAACTGTAAATTGTTTGATATATATCAATAAACAATTTTAAAGATAAAAATTTGTGTTTGTATTCAATCCCCCCCCCCCTTTCTACAAACTTGTATAACCTTCGGGTCCAACAACTAGCGCATGGAAAACCCTAACCCATATAAATAGGCCCTTAAACCCCTTTACTTCTTACGCTTTCTAGAATTTCATCTAAAACCCTCTCGAACTCTCACTTTATCGATCACACGCACATATTACACTTTTGTTCGATTTTTGCTCATCCAAGTAAGTGTTTCGATTCGACCAGTCTTGTTCATGTTTCATCACGTCGTCAATCTAATCACATCGTCGATTTCGACGAACTCACACAACTACAGAGTCAAATCGACTCCAATCGGGGTTAATCGCACGATCTATTTAGCCCTCATGTTTTTAAAACCATCGATATGCTTAGACTCTCTAGTGTTTGTATTTGGTTATGATTGAATCGGCCGCACACTATCTCGATTTTGGCCGAATTCGGTTTTCTGGAACTTGAGTTTTCCGGAACATGAGTTTTCCAGAACTCAATGTTTTCCGGTAATTATATTTTCCGGTTATCGATGTTTTCCGATAATGAACGTTTCCGATGATTTGTGTTTTCCGATACTTAATGTTTTCCGGTAGTTATTTTTCCGGACTTCGATGTTTTCCAATCAAACCCTATTCCGGATAAGGTGTGTTCCGGACAACCTATTTTCCGAACAAACCCTATTTCGAATAAGGTGTGTGTTAGGACTAAAAGTCCTATAAAATAGAAAGTGACATAAAGAAAAATAATTGTTTTATTTAATTGATTGTAAAAGCCTCATATTTGATAATATGGGCTTTGGTGTCTTAATGGGCCATGGGCTTTGACCTTAGGCCATTGGTATTTATAGTGTGTTTTAGAGGAAATTAGGTTAGAAGCTTTGTGAGATAGTAATCGTGCGCCTAATGAGATTAGAGAGAGAGCTTTTCATTCCAACATTGTAACCTCTCCACATTCATTCAATAAACGATTATCAATTGATTTATAATTGTTACGTGATCAAACTGGGATCTACAATTGGTATCAGAGCAAAGAGACAAAAGTATCGATCCAAAAGGTATCAATTTTGAATCTGTGTTCTTCAAAAGTCGATAAAACGGCGTTGTGGTCATATTGATTTTTGGTTTGTTTTGATTCTTGTGATTAAAGTGAAATCAGTGTTTTCCAATCCATTCTATATATTGTCAAACTGATTTCTGCAAATTTTCAGGGTCGAATTCGAAGTTTTAGTTCATCAATTGGTTAAAAATCGATACATTGTTTTTGAGCCCCTGTTTAGAAATTCTCAAAAATTTTAAGGAATAGGTTTGATTCTAGGGGCAAAATCGATTGGTATATGGTATGTTTTTGTGTCTTGGTTGTCTTATTTGTGTTCAGGAAAGGTTAATTCGAGAATAAGCACTTCCAGAATCTTTTCTTCGTAACCTAGGTACGTCGTTCAATTTTTTTTCGACTTGTTTCCCGACCTGGTTGAATCTGGATCTCTAAAGTCCCGATCCCGGATTTATACCGGATCCCGTTCTTTCCTGGACTCATATACCGGGTCTTCCATACCGGATCTTCCATATCGGATCTTCCATACCGGATCTCCTTTCCCGGACTCCCATACCGGATCTTCCATATCGGATCTCCCGTACCGAGTCTCTAGTTCTGGAATCCTTTCTCGGATCCCAATTCCCGGATTGTCTATCCGGGAAACCACACCCGGATCACAAATTCGGAAGTGTTCTGACCCTTCTGTTTTCTGTGATACATCGTCTATTTTTTGTGTATTCTGTGATACACCGTCTGTTTTTAGATCGATATCTTGATTTGTCTCACAATCATATTGTTTTAAGTAACAATGTCCTATCCAACTTACTTTGAGCTCAAAGAGAAAGTTTCTCATTTAGAAGCCCAAATCACTAAGCTAGAAGTCGATGCCAAAATCAAATACGACACTATAGGAAAGCTTGCGATTGAAAAGGCTGAAAATAAGTGTGTTATAGAAAACTATCAATCTGAATGCTCAACCATTTCAAAAAGAGCCGAAACCCTAGAGACCCAATTATCTGAATTAACAGAAAAGTTAAACAAGTCTCAGGAGGAGTACACTAAGATTGTCAATTTTCGGTCAAATGTTCAAAAGGAAAATGCTGACTTGATAAACAAGCTTAAGAACCTCGAATCCAAACTTTATAAACGAGGTCAATCAGACCAAACCATTCATTTGAACAAACCGAAAGAATTCAAATACTACAACGCCCTTTGGGGACTAGGATATGACAATCCTTGTTACCTAAAGAAAATCTTATCTCGTGTTTCCACTCTTTATGAATTCAACTTTTTGGGACTAGATAAGCAATACCCGGAGTACAAGATCAAATGGACCAAAATGTCTCCGGAGGACGAGGAAAAAGAAATCATTAAGCAACAAACTGGTATTCCTCTACCAAAAGTAGGGGAAAAGTCTGAGAATGTCGATCTTAATACGGAAGATGAACAACCTCAAAAGAACATTAACGTTCAGGTTCCTTTTGTTTATGAAAACATAATGCTTCTTATTTGAAAAACAAAACCCCTTACCTGTCAAATGATTATTTCAACATCTGCTCACTTGCCAAAACTGTGGAAACTCCAGTACCAGTTGAGGCAACTCCAGATGTAGAATCTAATGATAAATCGGAGTTCAAATAATATGTTCCACCTCTGATTTGGGAAAACATTATTTTCCAACTCGAAGAATCAATTCTGAGGGACAAGGTCATTTTTTAGACAGAAAGAACTGTACTTTTATCCACTTTACATGAACTCAAACAGAACAAAACCGAGTCATTATCCGAATCAGAAAGAACGAGTTATAAAACCGAGATTGCTAGACTGACTTCTAAACTGTCCGCTTTGGCGGAAGAGGCTCTAACGGAAAGGACGGCTAAGGAAAGTCCCATGGATACTCCGATGAACCCTACCACTCCGGATACCATCTCGGTTGACCCGTCCACTACCTATTCAGATAGTTCCTCGTGCAAAGCCTTTCTAGGTGTGTCTCTTGACACCAAAGACAACACTTTGAGTTTTTCTAATAAAGGTAAGGAGGTTCAAACCGATTTGGTAAAAAGGAATCTTTTCTCTGATTTTGAAATCCTTTCGTTGTTGATTCCTTCCAAAACTTTAACTGTTCCTCATCTGACTCAGTCGATGATGATCCATCTGACTCTGACCAACGGTTCTCGGCGTTTATGAATTCCACGGTTTGTCCTGATGATGACATTGCTAAAATCGATTTTGCACCAAAGCTTGTAAGTCACATTCAACTTTTGGAGAAAATGCCCTCATCGGTAAATTTTGAGAAAGGAGAGTGTTCCAAAAACGTTTCTAAGACCATTTCTTCAAAATATAAATATAAAAGACGGTCAAAAAAACGCTCAAAAACCGATATTTCTCACAAAAGATAATCTTATTACTCTAGTTCTTCTGACAGTGAGCTTAATGATTCTTCAGATAATAATGTTTTTAGAAAAGTAAAAATGGTTTGGAGAAAGAAATCAACTACAAAATACATTGATAGAAACAAGTCTCATAATTCTCCTGTAGTTGATACAAAGTCATTTATTTCCAAGACTGGTTCACCTACTCATGTTTACCCTATAGCTATGCTAATCAGTCTAAACCGAGCAAAGCTATCCTGCACTTATTGTGGAATAAGTGACTTTGTGCATCCAAGGTATGTGAATAACTAGTACGGTACCTATAGTGTTCTCAATCCCCATTTTAAAGTTAAGGCATCTAACCATCAAGGATCCATTAAAGTATGGGTACCAAAATCTTTCTAATGTGTTTTGCAGGAATGTCATGTGTAACACAATTCAGAATAGTCCTTTCACATGACAGCAATAAAAGGTTACGCCAATTTTGAGGGGGGGCATCAGGTATTTGACTTATACATGAATTTTTCAGTGAATTCAAACAACCGTGGTAATTCATTCTGGATAACTTACTTGTGTTTGTTATTTTCCAATGTTAACTTCCATGAATGCCACGTGTTATATTTTCTTGACTTAGTTATTTCCATGTCTCGTATACTTGTTGATTTTTAATGGATATACACTCGCTTGAATTCCTACTTGTGTTTCAAAGTTCGTCATTTCATGTTAATGATTCAATTCTTTTCTGATATATTAGTTGTGACTTGTTCTTCAAAATTAAACTTTCTATTCATTATTTGATTTTTGACTATAATTTGCTTACCGATTCATTCTAGTTCGCGCTTGAATTTGTCCTTTGAAATTCAATTATTTCAATTTATATTGACTTCTGATTACCTCAGATCAGAACTCGGACTTAATTTTTGATGACTTCTGATTACCTCATATCAGAACTCGGACTTCACTTTTATGACTTCTGAATAATTCAGTTCAGAACTCGTTCTTAAATGCTACGACTTCTAGACATGTCACTTTAGGACTCGTACTTCATTGTGTACATAAACTGTTTTTATTTGAGGAATGGAAGGAGTGTTAGGACTTATATAGTTTCTATGGTCTATCCAGAACCGGAAGGACCTACCCAAGAAACACGTCCATTTATAGACAACAGTGAGGGGTCTAGATGCATAGACGGGTTTGGAGAGAAAAGAAAAATGGTAAGGCTGTGACATGACTTAAAAGAATTATTGGTCCTTACCAAACCGATTCAGTTATCTAGGTAACCACACGATCTATTCATTCTCGTTATTTGGAGATTAATATTGAAACAGACATGGACCCAGTGTCGATAACTCGTGTCACCCCACCCAACCACTCAAGCATCTCACAAAAGAAGCTTGTTTCATAAATGCACGGAGATTTAGCACATAATCTATCTATTCCTCACTCGGAGGTCTTAGATATTGAAAAAGGAAGACATCAGCTCCGGTGTCCAAACTTCATTTTCTAATCACTGTGTCTATTGATTTTTAACTTACGTCCCAACTTAAATCAATATTTGAGCCAAACTGCTATAATTTATTTCTTTCACACATGCATGAGTCTTTGTGATTCCCATTGCATATCTTTGTGATACTGCCAGAACAGGTTGAGAAGTAATTTTTAAGATTTTACTTCAATGATAACTTGAAGTCCTATCACAGATACCCCGATGCCAACTTTGAACATAGGCCACACAATTATCTTAATTGTTGTGATAACAGTTACTATTATGTTTATGTGTTAGATATTTACCCCATTCTGGTTATTAAACGTTTTATCTGATATTTTGCTACTCATCAGTGTTGTCTTTGAAGTTACATGATACTCAGGATGCTCCTAATCATCATGAGGGGGAGAACTGATATAGATTCAAAGACACGGGTCATCATCATGAGGGGGAGAAGCGTTATAAAAGCCAGATTATCAAGTTAAGGGCGAGTAACTGTTATGATATGTGTAGAAAAGATTATAAGTGCATGGTTCTTCCCATCCCTTATCAAGAAGTGTTCGCAATAAGTTGATTCCTCCTTCGAGCATATTGGTTCAACAAGTTCTGAAGTTTTTCAAAGCCAATTCAACTCGTGGTTCAACTCGTGATACTATGAAGACTAAGAGCATAATTCAAGAGGGAGAGAAGATAAAGACCTAAAGATTCCAAGATCATATTTTTCTTTATATAACTTTAGGGGGAGATTGTTAGGACTAAAAGTCCTATAAAATAGAAAGTGACATAAAGAAAATAATTGTTTTATTTAATTGATTGTAAAAGCCTCATATTTGATAATATGGGCTTTGGTGTCTTAATGGGCCATGGGCTTTGACCTTAGGCCATTGGTATTTATAGTGTGTTTTAGAGGAAATTAGGTTAGAAGCTTTGTGAGATAGTAATCGTGCGCCTAATGAGATTAGAGAGAGAGCTTTTCATTCCAACATTGTAACCTCTCCACATTCATTCAATAAACGATTATCAATTGATTTATAATTGTTACGTGATCAAACTGGGATCTACAATTGGTATCAGAGCAAAGAGACAAAAGTATCGATCCAAAAGGTATCAATTTTGAATCTGTGTTCTTCAAAAGTCGATAAAACGGCGTTGTGGTCATATTGATTTTTGGTTTGTTTTGATTCTTGTGATTAAAGTGAAATCAGTGTTTTCCAATCCATTCTATATATTGTCAAACTGATTTCTGCAAATTTTCAGGGTCGAATTCGAAGTTTTAGTTCATCAATTGGTTAAAAATCGATACATTGTTTTTGAGCCCCTGTTTAGAAATTCTCAAAAATTTTAAGGAATAGGTTTGATTCTAGGGGCAAAATCGATTGGTATTTGGTATGTTTTTGTGTCTTGGTTGTCTTATTTGTGTTCAGGAAAGGTTAATTCGAGAATAAGCACTTCCAGAATCTTTTCTTCGTAACCTAGGTACGTCGTTCAATTTTTTTTCGACTTGTTTCCCGATCTGGTTGAATCTGGATCTCTAAAGTCCCGATCCCGGATTTATACCGGATCCCGTTCTTTCCTGGACTCATATACCGGGTCTTCCATACCGGATCTTCCATATCGGATCTTCCATACCGGATCTCCTTTCCCGGACTCCCATACCGGATCTTCCATATCGGATCTCCCGTACCGGGTCTCTAGTTCTGGAATCCATTCTCGGATCCCAATTCCCGGATTGTCTATCCGGGAAACCACACCCGGATCACAAATTCGGAAGTGTTCTGACCCTTCTGTTTTCTGTGATACATCGTCTATTTTTTGTGTATTCTGTGATACACCGTCTGTTTTTAGATCGATATCTTGATTTGTCTCACAATCATATTGTTTTAAGTAACAATGTCCTATCCAACTTACTTTGAGCTCAAAGAGAAAGTTTCTCATTTAGAAGCCCAAATCACTAAGCTAGAAGTCGATGCCAAAATCAAATACGACACTATAGGCAAGCTTGCGATTGAAAAGGCTGAAAATAAGTGTGTTATAGAAAACTATCAATCTGAATGCTCAACCATTTCAAAAAGAGCCGAAACCCTAGAGACCCAATTATCTGAATTAACAGAAAAGTTAAACAAGTCTCAGGAGGAGTACACTAAGATTGTCAATTTTCGGTCAAATGTTCAAAAGGAAAATGCTGACTTGATAAACAAGCTTAAGAACCTCGAATCCAAACTTTATAAACGAGGTCAATCAGACCAAACCATTCATTTGAACAAACTGAAAGAATTCAAATACTACAACGCCCTTTGGGGACTAGGATATGACAATCCTTGTTACCTAAAGAAAATCTTATCTCGTGTTCCCACTCTTTATGAATTCAACTTTTTGGGACTAGATAAGCAATACCCGGAGTACAAGATCAAATGGACCAAAATGTCTCCGGAGGACGAGGAAAAAGAAATCATTAAGCAACAAACTGGTATTCCTCTACCAAAAGTAGGGGAAAAGTCTGAGAATGTCGATCTTAATACGGAAGATGAACAACCTCAAAAGAACATTAACGTTCAGGTTCCTTTTGTTTATGAAAACTTAATGCTTCTTATTTGAAAAACAAAACCCCTTACCTGTCAAATGATTATTTCAACATCTGCTCACTTGCCAAAACTGTGGAAACTCCAGTACCAGTTGAGGCAACTCCAGATGTAGAATCTAATGATAAATCGGAGTTCAAACAATATGTTCCACCTCTGATTTGGGAAAACATTATTTTCCAACTCGAAGAATCAATTCTGAGGGACAAGGTCATTTTTTAGACAGAAAGAACTGTACTTTTATCCACTTTACATGAACTCAAACAGAACAAAACCGAGTCATTATACGAATCAGAAAGAACGAGTTATAAAACCGAGATTGCTAGACTGACTTCTAAACTGTCCGCTTTGGCGGAAGAGGCTCTAACGGAAAGGACGGCTAAGGAAAGTCCCATGGATACTCCGATGAACCCTACCACTCCGGATACCATCTCGGTTGACCCGTCCACTACCTATTCGGATAGTTCCTCGTGCAAAGCCTTTCTAGGTGTGTCTCTTGACACCAAAGACAACACTTTGAGTTTTTCTAATAAAGGTAAGGAGGTTCAAACCGATTTGGTAAAAAGGAATCTTTTCTCTGATTTTGAAAATCCTTTCGTTGCTGATTCCTTCCAAAACTTTAATTGTTCCTCATCTGACTCAGTCGATGATGATCCATCTGACTCTGACCAACGGTTCTCGGCGTTTATGAATTCCACGGTCTGTCCTGATGATGACATTGCTAAAACTGATTTTGCACCAAAGCTTGTAAGTCACATTCAACTTTTGGAGAAAATGCCCTCATCGGTAAATTTTGGGAAAGGAGAGTGTTCCAAAAACGTTTCTAAGACCATTTATTCAAAATATAAATATAAAAGACGGTCAAAGAAACGCTCAAAAACCGATATTTCTCACAAAAGATAATCTTATTACTCTAGTTCTTCTGACAGTGAGCTTAATGATTCTTCAGATAATCATGTTTTTAGAAAAGTAAAAATGGTTTGGAGAAAGAAATCAACTACAGAATACATTGATAGAAACAAGTCTCATAATTCTCCTGTAGTTGATACAAAGTCATTTATTTCCAAGACTGGTTCACCTACTCATGTTTACCCTATAGCTATGCTAATCAGTCTAAACCGAGCAAAGCTATGCTGCACTTATTGTGGAATAAGTGACTTTGTGCATCCAAGGTATGTGAATAACTAGTACGGTACCTATAGTATTCTCAATCCCCATTTTAAAGTTAAGGCATCTAACCATCAAGGATCCATTAAAGTATGGGTACCAAAATCTTTCTAATGTGTTTTGCAGGAATGTCATGTGTAACACAATTCAGAATAGTCCTTTCACATGACAGCAATAAAAGGTTACGCCAATTTTGAGGGGGGCATCAGGTATTTGACTTATACATGAATTTTTCAGTGAATTCAAACAACCGTGGTAATTCATTCTGGATAACTTACTTGTGTTTGTTATTTTCCGATGTTAACTTCCATGAATGCCACGTGTTATATTTTCTTGACTTAGTTATTTCCATGTCTCATATACTTGTTGATTTTTAATGGATATACACTCGCTTGAATTCCTACTTGTGTTTCAAAGTTCGTCATTTCATGTTAATGATTCAATTCTTTTCTGATATATTAATTGTGACTTGTTCTTCAAAATTAAACTTTCTATTCATTATTTGATTTTTGACTATAATTTGCTTACCGATTCATTCTAGTTCGCGCTTGAATTTGTCCTTTGAAATTCAATTATTTCAATTTATATTGACTTCTGATTACCTCAGATCAGAACTCGGACTTCATTTTTGATGACTTCTGATTACCTCAGATCAGAACTCGGACTTCACTTTTATGACTTCTGAATAATTCAGTTCAGAACTCGTTCTTAAATGCTACGACTTCTAAACATGTCACTTTAGGACTCGTACTTCATTGTGTACATAAACTGTTTTTATTTGAGGAATGGAAGGAGTGTTATGACTTATATAGTTTCTATGGTCTATCCAGAACCGGAAGGACCTACCCAAGAAACACGTCCATTTATAGACAACAGTGAGGGGTCTAGATGCATAGACGGGTTTGGAGAGAAAAGAAAAATGGTAAGGCTGTGACATGACTTAAAAGAATTATTGGTCCTTACCAAACCGAGTCAGTTATCTAGGTAACCACACGATCTATTCATTCTCGTTATTTGGAGATGAATATTGAAATAGACATGGACCCAGTGTCGATAACTCGTGTCACCCCACCTTCCACTCAAGCATCTCACAAAAGAGGCTTGTTTCATAAATGCACGGAGATTTAGCACATAATCTATCTATTCCTCACTCGGAGGTCTTAGATATTGAAAAAGGAAGACATCAGCTCCGGTGTCCAAACTTCATTTTCTAATCACTGTGTCTATTGATTTTTAACTTACGTCCCAACTTAAATCAATATTTGAGCCAAACTGCTATAATTTATTTCTTTCACACATGCATGAGTCTTTGTGATTCCCATTGCATATCTTTGTGATACTGCCAGAACAGGTTGAGAAGTAATTTTTAAGATTTTACTTCAATGATAACTGGAAGTCCTATCACAGATACCCCGATGCCAACTTTGAACATAGGCCACACAATTATCTTAATTGTTGTGATAACAGTTACTATTATGTTTCTGTGTTAGATATTTACCCCATTCTGGTTATTAAACGTTTTATCTGATATTTTGCTACTCATCAGTGTTGTCTTTGAAGTTACATGATGCTCGGGATGCTCCTAATCATCATGAGGGGGAGAACTGATATAGATTCAAAGACACGGGTCATCATCATGAGGGGGAGAAGCGTTATAAAAGCCAGATTATCAAGTTAAGGGCGAGTAACTGTTATGATATGTGCAGAAAAGATTATAAGTGCATGGTTCTTCCCATCCCTTATCAAGAAGTGTTCGCAATAAGTTGATTCCTCCTTCGAGCATATTGGTTCAACAAGTTCTGAAGTTTTTCAAAGCCAATTCAACTCGTGGTTCAACTCGTGATACTATGAAGACTAAGAGCATAATTCAAGAGGGAGAGAAGATAAAGACCTAAAGATTCCAAGATCATATTTTTCTTTATATAACTTTAGGGGGAGATTGTTAGGACTAAAAGTCCTATAAAATAGAAAGTGACATAAAGAAAATAATTGTTTTATTTAATTGATTGTAAAAGCCTCATATTTGATATTATGGGCTTTGGTGTCTTAATGGGCCATGGGCTTTAACCTTAGGCCCTTTGTATTTATAGTGTGTTTTAGAGGAAATTAGGTTAGAAGCTTTGTGAGATAGTAATCGTGCGCCTAATGAGATTAGAGAGAGAGATTTTCATTCCAACATTGTAACCTCTCCACATTCATTCAATAAACGATTATCAATTGATTTATCATTGTTACTTGATCAAACTGGGATCTACAGTGTGTTCCAGACAAACTCTTTTCTGGACTACCCTTTATCCGGACAATCCTGGTTTCCCTGAAAACCTTCCTGCCAGTCCTCTGTCATGCAAAATCCCATCTTGTGGCAGATCGTCGACAAGATAAGTGTCCATGTTTTTGTTCACTCGGATGTTTCTAACACTCAATGGCAAACCAAGGATCTCCAATCAACGCTGATGCCGACAATGCCCTTGTTCCAATCGGGCACCGGGTGGCCATCCAGGGTAACAATTACAACCTGGATGTCATGAACTTCCACAACCGCCACCATGTAATCATCAACATCCTAATTGGGCCACCCGCTATACCATGCCTTGACCGCAACAGCAGAAGTCCCTACACTCTATGTCCAACAGGTTTGGCACACAATCTACCGTGTCACGGCTGAGCAAGGCACATCATTGGAAGCCAGACTCGACAGCTCCCGGTTTGTCCTCACTCGCGAGTCCTTCCGCCAACTCCTTCGCCTGCCTTCCGCCACCGACAACGACCAAGTCGATTATGCTCTAATGGTCTCCGATGACCAACTGCTTGCGGACATTCGTTCCCTTCGCTATTCTAGGGATCTTCTCCGGCCATCCGCTTTCACATGAACAAACCTGACCCCTCTTTGGGCAACGTTGTATAGCATCCTCAGTCGATGCCTCTCATCCAAATGGTGGGGTATCGATCAATGCAGCTCCATTTTCTACGCTTGTTTCACGGCGTCACCTTTCCGCGGCACATCGACTTCGCCGGAATCCTATGGAACGAGCTACTGCAAAATGTTACCGACATAACCGCCAACGCTCGTTCATTCCATACATCCGCTTCCTATCACTGGCCATCCGACAACACATGGATGTCGGCCCAACCATCTATCGCTGCTCAGCTCATCCGCCGTGTCCTCCATTCCAAATGCACCATTTACAGAACACGCCCGAGCTGACTAACATTGTGACTCAAGTTATTCCCGAAGCCTTACTTGCATTCGCACATCCCAAGGTACCGAGTGTGGGTGAGTATAGGAGAGATCATGACTTAGTAACCCCCATGGTCCGGCCAGCACCGGAAGGACCTCCCAGGGGATGCAACCCGAGCGACGTGAGGGTCCTAGAACGAGAGGAGGTAGGGAGCTGGGGCTCCTAGACGGGGTGTGCTGAGGGTTTTTATTGGGAGGGGAACTGCAGTGGGTGGTGCCTCGGACATGCATGAAAGTGACATCTGCTGTCGAGTTAGTTGATGTGCAAGTGACATCTGATGTCGGGCTGGTCCGCGGCGAATCCTCCGAAGGCTCGTCTACCTTGGAGGCCTCTGACTCTGGATCGGACGAAGATCACGGGATGCCTCGTCGAAAACCGAATCCGATACTGACCAGGCTATCCGCCTCCAGAAGATACCGACCCGCATCGGAACGAACCCATCAACAGTGGACTCCGATTCCCTACCTAACAACATCCTCTACACCCTCTACCGCCCCATCTGCCGAACTGGGAGACATAAGCAGAACAAAGGGAGTCTTAGTCGAAAATGTTGAAAATGTGAGCATGAGAGAAAGGAGAAGTAAAAGAAAAAACGAGTGTGGGTGTATCCATCCTAGTTTCACTCGGGTAGCCATATCTGCTATCCAGTCTCATCCGTTGGGACTGGGTATTGAAGAAGTCATTGTGGACCCAACGACACAATTACACGCCCTCCTAAGCCACTAAGGCGTCTCTCAACAGACATATCTTTCATTCGAACACGGGGATTTAGCACATAATTTATCAGGCCCTCGCTCGGAGGGTGCTAATATTGAAGCAAGAGAATAGTTGCCCCCGTTCTCAACTTCTTTCAGTGCACAAGTGAGTCTAGAGCCCCTTGATACATTATTTTATTTGGCTAGAACACAACCAATACCTACTGCTACCATCGGCGAATCAAGTGACCCGATCGAAACATCCCGAGTAAGTCTGCCTTTGAGCGGATTACGAGGATCGGACGGAAATCCTACCACAGTTATGCTCATGCCAGTTGTGAACGTAGGTGGTACAACTATTGATTCAACAACTGTTACCTCAATAGGAAATCTAAGTGATCCCGGTGTTAGTTTACCATTTTTCATTTCTAGGGAACAATATGAGCGGGACTTGAAAGCAATGGAGGACCGAATGCAACTCCAGTTTGACGAGATAAAGCGCCTGCTAAAAGGAAAAAGCCCCATCGTTGACATTGAACCTGGGTCACGCCCCACTCCACCACAAGCTCCACCCGCTCCACAAACGCCAATTGTCGACATGCTTGTCGATGAGTTAAAATCCCTCATGTTAGCCAAATTACTATCCTTAGCCCAAATACCCCCCACGATCAGGATCTACTAAGCCTACTCAGACAACAACATGCTAATCACCCAGATCCAAACCAAACACCAGCCACTACCCATCTAACTTCTTCCAAATTTACTGCCTTCCGTGACCGCGTTGAACAAAGCATGGCAGAGGTTCGTACTTCACTTGACGCGCTAACTGAGCGCATCACTGTTCTTGAAACAACATGTAAGTCACAATCTCGCGGTCACTAACATCAGCATGATCACGAGGAGGACCCCGATGACCATGAGGGGGAGAACACAAAGAAACGCAAGCTTGATGACGCCTCCACGCCGACAAAGTACAGAATGAAGCCACGGCCGAGGCTACTGTAGATGACACAAATGCTGATAAACAAGCCGCTTATGATGATACCTCTAAAAGAGTCTCTCAGTTGTTTGAATCAGGAGCTTATGGTGAAGAAAGCGACAGGTAGATAGTTCTATATGTTGATCCAGACGTTGATCCGATAGTTGAAAAGCCCGAGGTCAATGAAGCGGAGATTCGGATGATAATGGCAACGGAAGCAGAATTGATTGAAATCCCCTTGGACGACGATGACCTAGACTTCGACAACTTCTTTCTGGTCAAAGGTCAACCTGTTCCCCTAATCGTCGTGTCAGATTTAGAGGCAGACTTTCCTGAACCGATGATGACAAGAATGCCGTTGCCAGGGCTGCGTGGTACAAAGAGCAGCAGGATAATATTCTTGATGATATGTTGGGTGGTGAAACTCCAGAGGACATACATATCATCCCAATCACATCTCCAGTATTTTCTCATGCACATCAAACATCTACCGCTCCAGTTCCACCAGCGTTTACTCTGGCTCAACCATCTACTACTCAATAAGTTCAATCATATCTGAATCAAGCCAGTTCGTCAAATATTGATCAAGTTGGTCCCTCCAACGCCAATCAACCAGAGATCAGTGAAGTTGAAATAAAGCATCGGATAGTCAGACTCCGAGAAGCTTTTCTTGAAGAGACCGAGAGATGGTTATTTGCTCACCGCATCCGCAGACTGGATCCGTATGCAGTTCTGGGTGTTGGGGGAGAAACCGAACAGTTCAAGATGGAATACATGTTCTTGATAAAAGGTAAAGCGCAAAGGAAAGAGTACGTTCATTCAAGGAGCTAGATTGGTCATGTTAGAGAAGTTGTGGCCAAACTGTTCTACAAGATCTGGTATCCAGATTTTACCGTTTGGAAAAATAATGGGCAGATGTACACGTTCTCTGAGGTGGATTTTTAGCATCTAAGGATTGACGAATTCGAATTCATGTACCATCACTTCCGAAACCTTCAGATTCGCAAGTTCAACATCCAGATAGCCCTGAGAGCCATCAGACGCTTCATGTATCACTCGTACCTCTACTACAATGTCTTCGACTTTCAGCTTGCTCTTGAAAGCCATCAACCGATAGTGAACGTCCGAAGACCGAACAACAAACTCTCCAACATCGACGACTACGCGCTTTACACTATCTTAAACGAACCAGAATTCGGAGTGATCTACAGAAACCAGCTTGGAGAAAGACGTTTTCTTAGATTCTCTGAGATCGCCAAATACTCCGACGGTACCTTAAAGGCGATCCGAATACAACTCAAGCAGATTCATCAGCGAAACGAAAGCGAAATTGTTGGTTTTCAAATACCATCAACCAGAAGAAATCTGATGATGAGAGCTCTTGAAGAACTGGACGACCGAATAGAGTTCAGAAAAGCAATGACAAGAATCGAAACCTATCTGGGATGCCGATCGAGAAACCGACCGTTTCTACCTTAAAAGCTAAAGATGTCGATTCCAAACTTTAAGCCAAAGGGGGAGTTTGTTAGGGTGGAAAATGTAATTGTCTTAAATTTATAGGATAATTGTGTAAATACCTCAAAAGGTATATATAGTTTCTTTTTCCTAATGTTTTAGGTTAATCCATCATTATTGTGTTTAGAGTCGTACTTTCATTGTAAAACACTTTGATTATGAATGAGATGGATGACGAATGATTGTTCATTGTTATTGTTAATAACTACTTGATTATCGTTCGTGATTGCACATTCTGGGATCCACACAATCACATTGTGAAACAAGTATATATTAATCAATACATTAAATACTATCCTTACATGAGAAAAAATCATGAGAAAAAATCATGTGAAAAAAACCGTGATGTAGAAGTTCTCATGAATCTCACAAATTTTAAAGTTCTCATATGATTAAGCCCCATATATATAGGCTAATTCTTATATAAACCAGAAAAATGTTACAAACTATGCAACCACATCTACACCATTACCTTTTTAAAAATTAAAAATGAAAATACTCCGTAAAAAGGATAATCTATGGTTAGGATCAAATTTCATTGGTTTACAATCTTTTTAAGGTTTATAAAAGAAGGGTCTCCTTCTTTTGTTAACTTTTTCATGTATTGCATATATGCACATCGGGAATTGCATATATGCACATCGGGAATTGCATATATGCACATATTACAATTGTCTGATGTGCATATATGCACTGGTTAACAAAAGAAGGGGACCCTATAAAAGAATACCTTTATATATAGGGTTAGGTTCTTTGTTAACCCAAATTATTGTATTAACTTTATGAACCAAAATCATAGCTCTTGATCTTAACATGGACAGTTGAGATGATGCACAATTAGAACATTAATTATAGATGGTTAATAGTTTTAGTGAACATTAGTGTTTAGGGGTAATTGAGAAAAATATATTTCTTTTACCTTTTGTAACCCCCCCCCCCCCCCCAAGTGCACAAATTACTCCCCAAAAAATAACTTTAGTGAACACTGATGTTTAGAGGTCGATGGTTCATAAATGTCCGTGTCACACGTTCTATTGGTCAAACACCTTATAAATTTGTATATCATTCATGTTTTAGATGCCTATTCATTTGTTCGTACATGTTCATATAAATACAAAGTTGGACCTTATGGTTTTTGGTCAATACATGTGCATATGTGTTCATGTACATCCAAACATTGTTTCACATGTTTTGTTACTGTCATATGTCTTCATGTCACACGTTTAATTCTTGTTCATATATGTTCATGTCACCCGTTCTATTAACGGTCAAACACCATATAAGTTTGTATATCATTCATGTTTAGATGCCTATTCATTTGTTTGTATATGTTCATTTATGAAAATTATAGCTAAAATCATGACAATAATAATTTTGTAACTCCTCATTAAAGGGTGTTACAAAAAATATTAAATTCCAAACATAACACTACATGTTAATTGCACACGAATACAAACAAGTATTAAACATGCATTCTTATTGGTCCATGAAAGTTAGTAAAGTTAACAACATTCTTTACAACATAATATCCTCCATCCCTCTATATAAATAAGTATATATATATATATATATATATATATATATATATATAGAGAGAGAGAGAGAGAGAGACTCCATAAAATGCAAACCTTGCATTTGTTGCACACCTTACAAACCACAGTCTGCATATGTGCACAACCGGTCTGCATATATGTACAATGCACATATACATATGCATATGCATATGCATACGTGCAAGAAAATACATATAATGGACATACATTCATATGGGATAATGCATATATGCATCTCAGATTTTGCATATATGCATATTGGTTTGTAAGGGGTGCAACAAATACATGGTTTGTATTTGATTTGTACTATATATATATATATATATATATATATATATATATAGAGAGAGAGAGAGAGAGTCATTCGAGATAGAACTGGTTACTTTATGATAAGTGAGAGATCTTACTCATCCACAAAGTTTAATAATCAATGGTTTAAAAAAAGAAAAAGTTGTTGATAAAATCCCAAAAACGATGTGTCCAATAAAAGATGATATTGAATAAGGGTAAATAAGTCATTTTCTTTTATGGTTCATGGTGATCTATTTTAGGTAAACATCGAGAATTACGTAATCATATCAATTTCGGTAATCCCATTGGTGATACAAAATCAAAAAAAATCACCAAGAACAAAGCATCTTCATCGAATAAAACCCTTAAAACGAAGATTTGCTTTTAATCGGTAACCCTAGAAATCGATACAGAGAAGGCGATTCTTGGTCAAGTAGAGCAATGGAGAAACACATAGGAGGTATTACTATTTATTTCTTATAGATTACATTATAATCCACAATATTCTTAAGATTTCATTCATGAATCCGTACTCAGGAGGGAGTTACAAGATTATATTCAATAGAGCCTTTACCTTCTCCAACAAACCCGGTGAAGCAATCGACGTTGACGCTATTAGAGAAGATAACATCGATAAAACGCATATTCAACCCACACATAATACACGATTCATTCTTTTGAATCAAATGAAGAAATTTTGAGATTGTAAAAGTGATTTTAGGGTTTTGCTGTGATGTTTTAGTTCTTGGGACTTAGTCTTGCAAATGATGGAACACGAACTAGTCCATTGGGGTATCAATTTTTGTGGTACATTATGGTGACCCAAACATGTGATTCACTGTGTTGTTCCTAATAGTGACCCAAACATGTGATTCACTATGTAAGATATCTGAAATGACCTTCAGTTTTAGGTTGTTGTTTATACTTTTTTTTATCGAAGATGATACATGGTATGTGATACATATTGGTGTTCTTAGTAGTTGTTCACTTTTGTTGAATATCATAAAGTAAATATATTACAATATGGTGTCTCTATTGTGGTTTTAGGGTGTTATTGTGATGTTTTACTTTTTTGGGCTTATTCTTGAACATCATGGAACATGAACTAGTTCATTGGGGTATCAATTTCTATGGTACATTATGCATGGTGACCCATTATGGTGTTCTTAGTAGTGGTTCATAGGAGTCTTAATGGCCACATTATTTTACTAAGAATGTACTCCTTAAGAAAATAAAAGATTTCTAAACTTTTTATGTTTTCATATCAATGCCATGTACCCAGTAGCATTTCTATCTTTTATTATACATTAATTATGAACATTTTTTTTGTCTGATAGTTGTTTTAGCTGTATTATAATGCATTAATCCTTTTTTCACTTACAGTTGTAAATAAAACCTTAGTTAATCATATACAACATGCTATTGTGGATGATGGGATGAAGGTTCGGCATAAACGGTCCCAATGTGGAAGTAATGCAATAAGTGTTGCTTTGGTTTTTCTGGTTCTTTCTTGTAACGACCCAAATCCAACAATAGCATAATCATAACATTAAAACCAAAATGGTCCTGAAATATAACAACTCAGGGTTCGTAATGGATAAAAACATCCATAACTGAGATTTACACAAAGTCAAATGGTAAACTACACACCTTCGCTAAATCATGCCTCTTCTACGACATCACTTCTTCTCTTTCCTTTCTTAAGAACTCCCTGCTATAATCTTACCTGAAAATGGTTTTAAGTTTGAAAAGCGAAGGTTAGACCATAAGGTCTTGTGAATTCCCTCTCATAAAATAGTTTAGATAGTTCCCAAGGGGACATATAATCCGCCTTGAAGGCCCAACAACAACACATAAACATTCAACACTAAACACGGGTCTTTGCACAATGTTCATAGCCACCCATCACCTCACTGTGATGTTTTCAATTGGGCCCCCAGTAGAACCCCATGACCCCCTAGTAGATGTCATTCTAATGTGCACATGAAACGAATTCAAGGCATGTGGTATAATATAACCCCCAATAGATTTCACAATCCTAATCCTATTGTGCAACTCAAACCCAACACCAAATCATAATATCATGATATAACTCACATTCGACAATGCTTATTCAAATATAAACAAGTTCAAATAAATGTTTATTCGAGCATCCATAGTTACAATTCATGTCAAAATGATGAAACCATGATCAAAGTTTAGAAATCATTTATAAACATTCCACATGCTAAAAAAAGTTTAATGGAACTCGCCTAAGGTCTGATACACCACCACGCGTCTTATAAACCACTTAAGATACAACCGAACACCTAAATTAGATGACAAAGGAATAGTATTAAACCATCTAATTCATCTTAAAACCACCTATCTCAACCCCTAATACAAACCCATAATCGGTGCCTCGATCCTAGGCCCAAACGAGAAACGAAGCAAAATTGAAGAAGTCACCCAAACAACAACTTGTGCAACCAAGTTTGCAGCTTTTGGTCGCGCCAGAACTCGCGCAACTTTCTGGTTTCTGGTCCTCAAGCTTGCTCGAAGCTTTCCCCCAAAACCCTCAAAAATCCTTCTTCCCAAAGTTTCCCAAATCGATTTTAAGCCCTAAAAACAATAGATCCGATGTCTCAAACCTTTCTAGACATTAAACTAACATCAAAGCATCATTTACCACAATCAAAATCCATCACTTAAACTACATTTAAAACAGAACATAAACCCTTGACATTCTTTAAGCTTCCAATGAAAATGGTGAAATTTTCTCAATGAAACCAAATGAACCCAACAAGATTCAACCCAAAACAATATCCCCCATGATTTTAATCAAATACTTTAAGGGATAGAAGAATTCCCATATATAAATCAAAACTTCATTAATGGAGGCATTGAACTTGAGAGGGAGAAATTACCTTTGAGGGGATGACTTTTTTCCTAACCGATTTCTTTCAATCTTCACAATCAACCAATAATGTCTTTCTTCCTTCAGCCCTACATTTTTCTCTGATTTTCCCCATTCATAATGTCCATGAATGAGGGTGAATAGAGGGTTTATCCTCTATTAGCCCACTTATTTACTTAAAAGTCCCTGAAGTGAAGGAAATTGCATTTACCCCCTCAAGCTTCCATAAAATCAGATTTTTAAGGATCAAGTTATTACAATACCTCCCCCTTAAAATAATCTGTCCCCAAAATTCCCTCGCCAAAAAGGTGTGGGAATTTAGACCTCTCCAAAAAGAGATTGCCATTGCATCTTTACCAGGTCAATTTCTTTGTTTATCAACTTCTTGACTTTACGGCCAATCAACGTCTCCGGCCCTATGACAAAGCTCAACTTCTCATCTGTTCGCATCCCTTGGAAATGTATCGTCATATCAACTTCAAGAAAACACTCCCTAAAATTCGAGATGTGAAACGTCTTTATGAAAATCCCAATAATTAGCGGGTACATCCAATTTGTACGCCATCTCTTCGTGTAGTTCTACAATTGCAGACGATTCAATATGACTTGGCTAAATTTTCCAAAACACGTCATTTCCTTCAATGGAGATACATCTTCAGAGTCGCGATGTCCCCAACTTGAAATTCAATATATTTACGCCTTTCATCCGTGTAGCTAATCTGCATGACTTGGCCACTTTTAACCCCACCCGAATCTAACAATCCGTAGTTGCTTTTAATTAACCAAACAATTTAGATCCACCACTACCTTTCTCCAATTCATTCCAACCCAGAGATTTTCCACCCCCTTCGGCCATTATGCCTCACAAACATCCCAAGCCAACCGTACCATATATTGTCTACTTTGCCCACACACCTGGACTCACGATTTTAAAACACGTCTAAATTTAGGGTTTCACATGCAACTTCACATCCTTAAAGTAAAGAGCTTTACTCAAGTTAACGCCACAACAACATGAATCCCAACTAAACATAAGAATCACTCAATTTATGGACTTATCACAAGATAATCATTGGACTCCACTTCGAGGATCACTAATAATAATTTCTTTATAATCAATACACAGTTCTTAATAAAGCCCACCAATATGACTTGCGCCCAACACTAACATCACATTATCCTACATCACAACATCGATCACAAATCCTTCGATGATAAACAATTCATCTACACTTCGCACACAGCCGATTTTTGAGTTATTCGGTCATTTTCGAGTTGAAATTTTTGACCCTAACCTTACCCGTTTAATTTTCGTGTCGTGTCGTGTTGTGTCAACCTGTTTACTTAAACGGGTTGAAATGTATTACCCAAACCCGTTTATTTCGTGTCGAGTTCGTGTTGGGTTAGCGTGTCGTGTCAGTTTTTGCCAAGTCTACTGAATATCATGCCCACTTATTCTTTTGAATAAATGTGTGTGTGTATATATATATATATATATATACGTATATGCCGTCTAAAATTTCATCTCCCGAATACTCCACCGACAAGATGAGCCAGTCCCAAAACACATATACGAGTTCTCTTGAATCCATCAATAACCCCTCAGTTTCCAAATTAATTCTTAGTTCACTTGCCTTACGAAAAGGAGCAACACTTTCTCGTAGAATTAGCTTTATTGCACAATATTAAACACAATAGTCACTCGGAATGTCCATCACGCTATTACTTTCTCAAATCCATCGGTCTCGATCCGAGCATCACATCCAACCACCTTTACCATGCCTTCTCGGAAACATAAAACACATACTTCCAAAGAAAGGCTTACTAACAGGTGCAAGCTTTAGGCCAACCACACGAAATATATTTCCAACACCATAACTGTAGCGTACTCAATAATCCTATTCTCATACTCTCACGGGGAGTTCATATTCCCGTGAAATGAAAAGTTTTAAACATAACCCCCCACTTTTTTGTATCACCTGATAGACTTCTTACTTCCAGTTTATCTACTTATTCCTACACGAAGTAATATTTCCAACATTCCATTGTAACTTCTGAGTTATCTAACTTTGATATTATTCAGAACTTTAATCCTTTTGATGAAGTGAATACTTTTCTCAGGAGCTACATTATTTGAATGTAAGAAAAATACCCAAGTGTATCTTAAGAACTTATCAACAATCTCAATAGTGTACTTTTTACCCCTACGGCTAAACACGGAGGTAATGTGTTAGAAGAGCAACTTTTAGATTTAAAACTAGATTTTGATTACTTCCCTTTTTCACAAGTTCCATATAGTTTTTTTTTAATAAAAAAATGTAGGGAGACCCTTAACAAGACCCTTTTGAGAGAGACTATTAATAGTTTTAAAATTGAGATGAAAGAGACGTTTATGCCAAAGACAGTATTATGTTCAGAAGAAGCCTTTGAAAAAAAGCAAACATTTGGCGAGGAAAAGGGTTTTGCAGAAGACACGTCAATCATATAGACATTATTTTTCCGAAATCCTGAGAGGATTTATGTATTTTATGAGGAAAGAATGGAACATTTATTTTCAACAAATTTTACTGGAAGACCTTTGTCACAAAGTTGAGTTATACTCAAAAGATTATGCTTGAGACCATGAACATACGCAACTTTACTGAAAGATATAGAACCATTAGAAAGAGTTACATATCCAATAGTAAAACCTTTAGAGTTATCACCAAAGGTAACAGAAAGATCTTTTATTGACATGAAGTCTTTAAGCAGGGAACCATAACTAGTCATATGTCTTGAACAACTACTATCCAAATACCATATTTGAGTTTGACCTGGTCCTGCAAAAGTTGAGATATTATTATCTAAACTTGCATCTAAATAAAGATCTCAAAAAATTTCTGAGAGAAATATGATTAGAATTTCCTTTTGTTATTTTTAGAGAGAAGTGAGAGTAGTGTACATTTGCATGGGAATTCGAACATTTTCTTGAGCTGAGATCAACTGATGAATTATCATAATTTGTTTTGTTCGAAGAATAAAGTTCAGAGAGAACATTCATAAAACAAAAAAAATTCCTTTTATCTATGAGATAACCCTTTGATTGATTCCAGATATGTCCTTCAGCTATTAAAACATAAGAAGAAAGATTTTCCAAAAAGAAGTTCTTAGAAAGATTGATGTCAGTTAAAGAGGAAAATGAAGCATGAGAATGCGGTCTAATGAGGTAGTCGTATCTAGAGTGAATATTTTCATCTTTAAAGGCTAACATCAGAGAGGATAGAGCTTTTCTGTTAAGGATTGCGGAAGACATCTTGTATCTTGTTTATGAATGTAAACAAACCGCTCTGATACAATTGTTGATCTTGGACCACAATGACTCACATAGAAAGTGGTTGTAGAAAGGAGGGCTGAATACAACAGAGTAAATTTTCACTTTTTAGTTTTAGTTTTTATTGGCAAGACCTTTATCCTAAACTATCCGAGGATGACAAATTTACACACGCTGAAAGAGAGAAGAAGAAATTTTTCTTTCATATCTGAGAGACCAACATATCTGTCAGATATTGACGCCAAATTTATTTTGAAGCTTTCATATAGAAGTTCTTTCAAAACGGATGTTTTGGAAACCAACACAATGAACAAATTTTATAGACTACATTGCATTAAACGATCTCTTTCAACTTTAACACGTGTCATCATCGAATTTGTTGATGCATGCATTCTTGTACTTTTCACTTCAGCCTTTGAGTTGATGTAGACACTTGTTAACCCATCTCATCCCTTCGTATTCAGAGGGAACAGTAAAGTAAAATTGACACTAATTAAATAATGCTTTAGAACATACTTTGGCTGACATGCTTTTACATGTTCCTATACTAAGATAAGACTTTGGGAGAGTTGATGAACCAAACTTGTTGCACAAGTTTGTACTTTGAATTTCGGCTTGCCAATAGTAGTATTTGTCAGACTACATACTGACTATATCTTGTATTGATCTTCTTTTGGCTAGATGACAAACCAATCTGCTTTAGTGATTATCTTGGCCACTCTTCAACTAATCTTCGACTTTGTTGAAGGCTCTTTACACTTTGGATCAATATAGATAGTTACAATACTTTTACACGTAAAAATCATATGTATTCTATTATGAAGTATATGTTATACAGAAAGTTTCTAGTTAAAGAAATTTATGAAGTACAACTTGTTGGATGATCACTTAGAATAATTCAAAGGAGTACATGTAATCGGACAAAGGCTGAGAGCTTCTATCAATTTGCAATCTTATTCTAAGTCATCAATCTGGTGGTTTAAGATTGTGTCCTTTTAGGATGCACTGGATTTAGACCTTATTTACTCTAATCTGATAGAAGGATTATCACCGGATTAGACTATTTTGTGGCAGAAGTCAAGAGTTTATTTCTAAGTGTATACTAGTCGGATGTCAATTTGTATTATTTACAAATCCGATGGTGTGACTAACACCTTCCAAATTCAGATTCTATGTGGCATGCTTGACCCATACACAAGGGAGTTGCGGTTGAGACAAGGAACAACAAGTTGACTACTGAAATGGCACATGATATGTTGGGCACCCCTATAGGAGGAGAAGACATATACTTGACAAATCCTTTGGGAGAGAAAAGAGCGTAAAGTTGTGTTGGAGACAACAATTTTCTCGCAAAGGAGTACATATATAGGATGTTATGAAGAAAGTAGAAGATTCGGAAGTTGCTGACTTTCAATTCAAGATAAACTTTCCGATGTTGTATCTAAGCACAATGGATAAGTGCGACTCATGTTGATATTACAATCCAAGTGTTCTTGCTTATATCTCAGATGACACTGACATATTCAACATAGATTAATTGTTGAAGTATTTGTTGAAAGAGTTGAACGTCAAAAAGTGTCTTCAGAGCCAAAGATAGAGGTACTTATTATGGCATTAAGTGTTTATTATATAAGGTGATAAAGTAAATTATAGCACCCAGGCACAAGATGCCTTATATAGTTGCATAGTATGGTTTATTGTGATGATAGAGTGTGTTAAACTGGGTTCAGATTCATAATGATACACGTGGTACATTTGTTATATTTTATTTTCTAAATGTATTTATGCATTATTATTCAATTTGAGGCATTGCAACTAATAACATAACTTTATAACGTACATAGGAATACATGGAGAACATACAAACAATGTTGAATGTGATACTAGCCCACAAACAAAGTGCATAACTTACACTTGAAATGGCTATATCATACTTCCCAACTGATTTGTCCTTGAGATTACTTGATATGCAGCTTCATAATTGGTTCAGTCAACACGATGGTGATACAAGGGATTTATATTGACGAGGGAATTGGATCTTGTACCAGGGGCTCGAAAGATCACAGTACTGGAACAACCCAAGAACGTACAGACAACAAAATAGATGACAATGTCTCCTTTAAGGCAAACAAAAGAAAATCATACCTATAGAAGTAGAACCATTTGATTTAGGTATCTCACCTGATAGGATCATCCCACCCCACCCAAACCATTGTCATGTTGGAACCACCTTAAAAGTGACCGTCACTGATCGTTTATCATTCCTGATATGATAATTGACAATAACTGAAATCCCTATGTCTGGTAAATATATGATGGGCGTATTTACTATTATTGACATACTATAGGGTTTCCCATTAGGTGATTGGAACTATGGGGAATTATATGGCACATAATAAACACCAAGGGTTAAAAGTGTAAGATACTCTTATTATAAATAGGGTACCCTAATCACACTTTAACCCTAATGACTTATTGCTAATAAACAATTCAGACGTGTGCCTCCCCTAAGATCGACTCTCTCAAGATCGATCATCATCCCATCATAATACGATCACCTCGTTCTGGGAACCCGACAATCAATGGCAAATATGTTTAATGCTTTCACTGGATCCTCAGGATCATCGGGTATGTTTTCTTGTCATCTTATTATCTATCAAATACAAATCATGATTATTCCAACATCTGGTATCAGAGCCCCAGGTTCAAAATTGATTCATGATTTGTATTAGTTTTTTGATGGCTTTAATTCATTGGTTTCTTTCGTGTTTATGTATGCCGCCGCAAACATCAAAACTGCATTGAATTGCAATTTTATCATCTGCGATTATAATGCTATTTTTTCCATCGTATTAAACCCTAATTATGCCATGTTAATTGATCAATGTTATTTATCCCGAATTGATCAATGTATAGAATTTTTTTTCCGAAAACCTTACTTTTCGCTACTGTACATTGCGAAAACCTTACTTTTCGCTACTGTACATAGCGAAAACCTTACTTTTCGCCACTGTACATTGCGAAAACCTTACTTTTCGCTACTGTACATTGCGAAAACCTTACTTTTCGCTTCTGTACATAGCGAAAACCTTACTTTTCGCTACTGTACATAGCGAAAACCTTACTTTTCGCTTCTGTACATAGCGAAAACCTTACTTTTCGCTACTGTACATAGCGAAAACCTTACTTTTCGCTTCTGTACATAGCGAAAACCTTGCACTAATATTTATGGTCTCATCATTTGTGCCCAAAGGTCAAATATGATTCTCATAATGCATTTTTTTTCCTTTTGCATAATGAACACTGAGTATACTAATTTTGCCCAAAGGTGATTTAATATACCTGTGTGTCAAAAGGACTTTCTACATGCATATTTCACACGATGCTCTATTTTGTGCCCAAAGGTCAAAAGATAAGCATTGCGTTGCATAACCCTAACGCTCATGTTTACTTAGATATTAGTTATTTCTGCCCAAAGGTGATGTAACATCTAAGTAGAGCCTTACTTTGACTTATTGTTTTGGTGTTTACAATAGGTATACTCATCACTAGCTTCATCACTAAAATGGTCATAGTTTCATTACTCTAAGGAATATTACTGTTAGGCCTGCTTACTTTAACATTACTTTGATTCCATTACTTTAAGAAACATTACTTTGTCCGCCTTTTATAGCTAACTACGTCACTATGATAGTCTTCTATAACTTATATCCTCCTCCTTTCCTAATCAGTACCTAACTTTGGCATTGAGCCACTTACTGGTGCGAACTTTGCGTCATGGAAGGATCAATTACTTCTTACTCTGGGGATGCTAGACCTTGACCATGCTATTCGCCATGATGAACCCACTGCTATTACTGCTGCGTCCACTGCAGCTCAGAAAGCGGATTTTGAAAAGTGGGAAAGGGCAAATCGCTTGTCACTAATGATGGTCAAGAACTCCATTAACC
This sequence comes from Saussurea involucrata, assembly GCA_033807775.1. Taxonomy (NCBI): domain Eukaryota; kingdom Viridiplantae; phylum Streptophyta; class Magnoliopsida; order Asterales; family Asteraceae; genus Saussurea; species Saussurea involucrata. Next base: position 210,884,941 of record CM066321.1, read on the forward strand.
TCAGTATCCGAGGAGCTATCCCTGACTCTGATAAAGTCAAAACTTACCTCAAATCTGTTGAGGATCACTTCAAGGGATCGTCTAAGGCTCATGCAAGTAGCTTAATGCTACAGATGCTCACTCTGAAATATGAAGGAAATAGCAGTGTCCGTGAACACATTATGAAAATGATTGATATGGCTCATAAGCTTAAGAGTCTTGAGATGGAAGTCTCTGATAATTTTCTTGTGCATTTCATAATGACCTCTTTGCCTGCTCGGTTCGACACCTTCAAAGTTAACTATAATGCTATGAAGGATAAATGGTCGATAAGTGAACTGATTGCAATGTGTGTGCAAGAGGAGGATCGCCTAAAGCTGGTACAACCTGAAGCTGTTCACCTGACAACCACTGGTAATTCTAAGAAAAGGAAGGGTAACCACAGTAATCAGACTGGAAATAAAGTCCAAAAGGATAATAATCATGGTGCCGTTGCCTCTGGCTCTAAATCCTTGTCTAACAAACCTAGCTGCAAATTCTGTCGTGCCAAAGGGCACGGACAGAAAGATTGCCCTAAGTTCAAGGAATGGCTAGCTAAGAAAGGTAACATTCTTTATGTAATATTTGATTCCTTTACTACTGATGTCCCTATTAATACATGGTGGGGTGACTCTGGTTCTATGGTCCATGTGACAAACTCAATGCAGGGATTCCTTACAATCCAGAAGCTACCAAAGGGCCAAAGAAAACTTAGAGTTGGAAGTGGTGATCTCTTAGATGTCGAAGCCATGGGAACTTTAAATTTACATATGAGTACCGGAAAGTGTATTAGACTAGTGGATACCTTATATGTACCGAGAATTACTCGGAACCTTGTATCCATATCTAGACTAGACCTTGAAGGTTATGTAATAATTCATGGTTGCGGCAAGATTGCTATTACTCATAATAATGAATTACTTGGTCGAGGTTTCTTGGATGGATTACTGTATAAATTGGAACTAGATCATAATTTCTCACAGTCTTTGTTGTCACTTAATATTGATGACGTAACTAAAACAACAAAATCACCTAAACAATTAGAGAATTCCTCCATGTTGTGGCATAAACGTCTCGGCCACATCTCACGAGATCGAATGACTCGACTCGTAAAGGATGGAATCTTACATTCTCTTGATTTTAGTGATTTTGAAACATGTATTAAATGCCTCAAAGGCAAAATGGCGAAAGGGAATAAGAAAGGAGCTACTAGAAGTTCCAACTTGTTGGAAATAATTCACACTGATATTAGTGGTCCTTATCCCGCATCAATCACAGGACATACATCATTTATTACATTCATTGACGATTATTCGCGTTATATGCACCTATATCTGATTAAGGAAAAATCTGAATCCTTACAAACTTTTATTGATTTTAAAACTTTGGTTGAAAACCAACTTGATCATAAAATAAAAGTTGTGAGATCAGATAGAGGAGGTGAGTATTATGGTAGACATACTGATATTGGTCAAGCTCCTGGTCCTTTCTATAACTTTTGCAAGGAACATGGCATAATTAACCAATACACCATGCCTGGTTCTCCTCAACAAAATGGTGTTGCTGAAAGGAGAAACAGAACCTTAATGGACATGGTGAGAAGTATGCTTGCTAACACTAACTTACCTACTTTCCTATGGACTGAGGCATTAAAAACAGCCGTTCATATACTCAATAGGGTTCCATCAAAATATGTCCCTAAAACTCCTTATGAAATTTGGACAGGTAGGAAACCGAGTCTAAAATATATGAAAGTATGGGGCTGTCCTGCCGAAGCAAAAGTCTATAACCCTAACTTAAAGAAACTGGATCCTAAAACCCTTACATGTTTCTTTATCGGTTATCCTGATAACTCAAAAGGTTATCGTTTTTACTGTCCTTCCCACACTACGAGCATCATTGACACGCAGCATGCCACATTTCTTGAGAACTCAAAGATCAGTGGGAGCACGACAAATCATGACTCAGATTTGCAAGAAGTACAAGAAGCGGGGGGAAACCATTCTTCCGGTATACTTATTCCTCCGATAATTCCTCTTGTACCCACCGCTGCTCCTAATATCACTGATCCTGCTCCTCCTAACCAAAATACCGAGGGAACATCATCATCGCTTCTGAACGCTGAACCTAATATCTCTGATCCCACTCCTTCTGTCACTGAACCGGAAAATCAACTCAGGAGATCATCTAGGGCACGCAAGGCCACAAATTTTGATGATTTCATAACCTTTTTATCTGAAGTTGAGGACATTGGAAAGCTTACTGATCCTACCTCTTATCGAGAAGCCATTAATAGTGATCAGGCCACTCAGTGGAATGAAGCCATGATTGAAGAGCTTAATTCCATGCAACACAATGATGTTTGGGACTTGGTTGAACTTCCTGAAGGATCCAAAACTATCGGTTGTAAATGGGTCTTCAAAACCAAATTAGACCCGAAAGGAAACATCGAACGCTATAAGGCCAGACTGGTTGCAAAAGGGTTTACTCAAAAGGAAGGAATCGATTATCAAGAGACCTTCTCTCCTGTCTCTCGTAAAGATTCTTTAAGGATTGTTATGGCACTTGTAGCTCATTATGATTTAGAGTTACATCAGATGGATGTCAAGACCGCATTCTTAAATGGAGACTTGCAAGAAGACGTATACATGCGACAACCTGAAGGATTCATTCCAGAAGGTAAAGAGCATATGGTCTGCAAGTTGAAGAAATCCATTTATGGGTTGAAGCAGGCATCACGACAATGGTACCTCAAGTTCCATAAAATCGTAAAAGGGCAAGGTTTTCTAAAGAATCAAGTGGATCAATGCACCTATCTCAAGATCAGTGGGAGTAACTTTATAATCCTTGTCTTGTACGTAGATGACATCCTACTAGCAAGTAACAACTTGGATATGCTGCATGATTCGAAGCGGATGCTTTCGCAAAATTTCGACATGAAAGATCTCGGTGATGCCTCTTATGTCATTGGTATCGAAATACATCGAGATAGGCATAATGGTGTTTTGGGTCTTTCTCAAAAGGCATATATTGAGCGTATCTTAAAACGCTATAACATGCAGCACTGTACACCCACTGTAGCTCCAGTAGTTAAAGGGGACGTGTTTGGTTCTTTCCAAGCTCCGAGCACTGAGATTGAAAAGGAAGAAATGAAGATGATACCTTATTCGTCTGTAGTAGGGAGCATTATGTATGCTCAGGTCTGTACTCGTCCGGATATCGCTTATATCGCTGGTATGCTGGGACGTTACTTATCTAATCCCGGAATAGCACACTGGAAAGCGGCTAAAAAGGTTCTACGATATCTGCAAGGGACCAAAGACTACAAATTAACTTATAGAAGAAGTGACAACTTAGAAGTAGTAGGATATTCTGATTCCGATTTTGCTAAATGCAAGGAAGATAAGAAATCTACTTCTGGGTACATATTTATGTTAGCTGGTGGACCTATCTCATAGCGGAGTCACAAACAGAAGCTGACTACAACGTCCACCATGATGGCTGAATACGTTGCCGTTTATAATGCCAGTTGTCATGGGATGTTGTTAAGGAACCTGGTCAGTGGACTCAAAATCGTCAACTCCATTTCTAGACCATTGAAGCTTTACTGTGATAACTCAGCTGCCGTAACTTTCTCGAACAGTAACAGTTCAACTGGCGCTGGGCTGTATCTTGATACAAAGTATCTGTTTGTGCGCGAACGGGTTGAGGAAAATGTCCTTTGTATCGAGTACATAAGTACAAAGAATATGCTAGCGGATCCGATGACCAAAGGTCTTCCTCCTAAGGTCTTCGTAGGACACGTGTCGAAGATGGGGCTTACAAAAGACTTAATTTAATAGCATATTGTACTTATTGGTCATTACTATTATCTTAATAAAATTTTCCTCTACATTCAGATTTTGTTTGTCTATTAGTTACGCTTTGAGCTCATAATGGTGTATGGACATTATTATAACGAAATCTGTCTCAGTCAATTGATCATTGCTTATTCAGTTTTAAATTTGAGTCATAGTTTGACTAGTGGGGGTCCTGAGTTGATATTCTTCTCTACGGCTGTACTTATTAGCTATGATTTCAGTTTAAAACAAAAATGAGTATTATCCCGGCCGGACTTATTGGTACTCATAGATAAAAGATCGCTTGGTCAAGTGGGAGAATGTTGGAACCACCTTAAAAGTGACCGTCACTGATCGTTTATCATTCCTGATATGATAATTGACAATAACTGAAATCCCTATGTCTGGTAAATATATGATGGGCGTATTTACTATTATTGACATACTATAGGGTTTCCCATTAGGTGATTGGAACTATGGGGAATTATATGGCACATAATAAACACCAAGGGTTAAAAGTGTAAGATACTCTTATTATAAATAGGGTACCCTAATCACACTTTAACCCTAATGACTTATTGCTAATAAACAATTCAGCCGTGTGCCTCCCCTAAGATCGAGTCTCTCAAGATCGATCATCATCCCATCATAATACGATCACCTCGTTCTGGGAACCCGACAATCAATGGAAAATATGTTTAATGCTTTCACTGGATCCTCAGGATCATCGGGTATGTTTTCTTGTCATCTTATTATCTATCAAATACAAATCATGATTATTCCAACATGTCAAACATGTCCTTCAGTGAAAAAACTATTGTTCAGGGATAAAAATGAAAATCCATATGTGATGCACCAATTACTAGAAAGAGAGAATCGAAATTAGGGGACAATATAAGATTACCTTATGTGAGGAGAACTATGAACATTAGAAACCATGGCAGAAAAGAAGGTATCTGCATGGATCAATGCAGTTGTGGAGCTAATCTGGTATGTACCATACACTTACATTATTATTCATTTAAAACATACAGCTTGGCATATATTTCTGATTAAATGACAAGACACATGAATTGCAGTGTGTCTGTTTTAGAGACAATCACAGGGGCGGTTTATTTGAGATGGACAATTGAATCACTTTGTGCAAATATGAAAATATACAGTAAAGGCACCAATATATAGTTGGACAGCTAGCATTGCTAAAGCATGAAGAAAGTTTCAGAAACAAAACATCCCCACCAAGGTTGTTCTTACACAACCCTTTGTTATTGTACTACTTATATATATATATATATATATATATATATATATATATATATATATATATATATATATAGTGGCGGATGCCTTAAAGAGCTATGGGGGCCATGGCAAATAAAGTCTAAGACCAACCTTAGGATGATGTATGAGTTTTATTATTTCTTTACTTTGTCCCTGCACTTTAGTCCACCAGCCAAATAAAGTCCTTATGTCTCTAAGGCTGTCAATGCTATTTCTATCTTTATTTATATATATATATATATATGGTTAGGTTATTTGTTAACCTTCCAATTTTTAGTTTCAATGTTATACTTCAGATTTTAAATTTAATGTCATATTCATGATTTCTTGAATTCTAGATTTAGATTTTTAGTATGGATATTTGATTTGTTTAGTGATGATTTCTTGAATTCTTGTCTTGTCATTTAGATTTTAAAGTAGGGATTTACACATTTAGGATTGATTTGATTTATCATCTTTATGATTTAGGGGGTGTTTGGGATTGCTTATTTAAAACAACTTATGCTTTTATGTAAAAGGTTTACTAACGTATCTGGTGTAAAATCGGAGTTTTATAAAAAATGTTTGGATTAACTTATGATGGTGCCAAAACGTAATAAGCTAATAAGTTGTTATTTAGAGAGTGTTTGAGATTGCTTATACATGAAAAATAACTAAAAATTTGAAAAGTTGTTTCAATAAGTTAGAATGGAATAACTTATCAAAAACTCCTTATCACCGGTGCCAAACCGCTATAAGCAGTTTTCTTTTTTAACCATCCAAACACTAAAAATTGCTTATTACCGTTACCACACCGGAATAAGTTAATAAACACTTTAAATAAGCAATCCCAAACGCCCCTTAGATTTTAGAAAACATGGGTTGTTAAATCTTAGGACGTTCTTGAAAAATAAAATTATAATATTATATCGTTTATGACTCAAACCAGAAAAGATAGTTTCATATCACTTAAGTTTATAGCACCAAACAATTATATATCGTATTTAGAAGTGTTTATTTGGCGTATTTAGACGTCTTAACAAGTTTCTAGTACGAAAAAAAATATGACACTTTAAATTAGTTAAAAAAATATGCTAATTTTCTTTTATTAAGAGGTCTTAAAGAGCCTTATAAACTTATTATTGTAGCACTTTTATACCAAACATACAAATGTTTTGTCTTGTAACTCAAGTACTATAAAACAATCCATTTAGACATTTTAAGGTTCTATAAATCCAATTTTGTTTTAATGTAGACATATATTATCAACCGTTTTTTTACAAAAGAGAACATGTTAATTTTTCTTAATATATAACCGAATAAACTAATTTATGTAATAAACTTTTATAAACAAGGGATTAAGTTTGGCCCCAACCTTAGAAGGCTTGTGTTCTGCTCCTATATATATATATATGGGGTGGGTTCAAATGAAAACTTATTTTTTCATTGTGCACATGAGAACAAATCATGGTCATTGATCAAAATTATAAAATTAATCAATGTTTAAAACAAAATAAGATTAATTGAGAAGTGATTAGGGACAAAATTGGAAATTTGAATCAGCGTATACCTTATTTGACTTTTTATTTTCTTTTTTAATTAAATTTTTTTACCTCCTTAAAGTTAAAGTAAATTATCTTAAAAACTACTAATATTTTAATCAAACAAATTACATAAAAAACGAGAATTTCGTGCTCTTCGATATGACATTCATCTCGACATAGTTTTTTTTACAGTTTTTATGTAGAATGCTATATATGTGTTATATTCATTATAAATATGTATGCACGTCCCCGGTGTCCACATTCAGTATGAATAAAAAGGGTGAAAGTTCATTCACTATTCATGATAAATAATACAGTATTTAGGATGAATATTATTCACCCTGAATGTTGTATTATTCATCCTGAATGATACATTTTTCATGATGAATAATAAATGAATGATCCGTGAAGGTGTGGAGACATGACGCACTCTCTTTTGTTTCCCCGTTCACTACCGAAACTCGATGGGTTCTCGATTTGTCTCAATGGGTGTTGGGTTACGGTAATGAATAATGTGATGTCTTACGACGTTGAAGAAAGTGTTGAAAATGTGATGTCGAGTTACGGACTTACGGTGTCGATGTGTTGTACACACTTAAATGTACATAAATATCCATAATGAATATAACACATATATAGCATTTCACATAAAAAAAACGGTTAAAAATTATGAGATGAATGTCATATCGGAAAGCACGAAATTCTCGTTTTTATGATGTAATTTGTTTGATTAAAAAATTAGGAATTTTTAAGATAATTTATTTTAAATTTTAAGGGGATAAAAGTTTTTAATTAAAAAAGAAAATAAAGTTAAATAGATGTGTGTGACATTGAAATTATCTTCCTATTTTTTACCCCTAATCCTCTTAATTAATAATTTTAATTAAAAATATATTTAATATAAGTTGTTGGATCAATAAAGATGGAGGGGTGGAGATCCATCCTAAGTTTTCATTTAAACTTTCCTCATATATATATATATATATATATATATATATATATATATATATGGATCTTTAAATGTAAACTTTTTTCATGTAAATCGTGTAAACTCTCGATTTCATAGGTTTTTTTGATGAATTTTTTTTATGGAATTGTTTATTTTGATGAAATTGTTTCATATCAATAATTTCCTGACGATTTTTTTTGCGAAATTTGTTGTCTCATATGTGAAAACGAAAAATGTATGAAACAGTTCATAAAAATGAAAAAAAACCTATGAAACTAAAAATTTCATAAAAAAAATTCGTCAAGAAATGAATGATATGAAACAATTTCATCAAAATAAACAATTCCATAAAAAAAATTCATCAAAAAAACCTATGAAACTACAAAGTTTACATGGTTTACACGAAAAAAAAAGTTTACATTTGAAGAAGCCTATATATATATATATATATATATATATATATATATATATAGGGAAAGGTTCAATAGAGAAGTGCAAATATTTAGAGAAGTAGAGAAGTAAAAAAACACGGGTCCGTTCATATATGAACGTTCATATATAAACAGTCATATATGAACGTTCATATATGAACGTTCATATAACAGTCATATATGAACATTCATATATGAACGTTCATATATAAACAGTCATATATAAACGTTCATATATGAATGGACCCGTGTTTTTTTACTTCTCTACTTCTCTAAATATTTGCACTTCTCTATTGAACCTAAGGCTATATATATATATATATATGCATATGTGATAATGCATATATGCATTTCAGATTATGCACATATTGTTCACATATGCATATATATATATATAGGATACAAATCAAATACAAACCATATAGTTGTTGCACCCCTTACAAATCAATATGCATATGTGAACAATGTGTGCATAATCTAAAATGCATATATGCATTATCACATATGAATGTATGTCTATTGTCTGTATATTCTTGCACGTATGCATATGCATATGTATATGCACATTGTTCAGATGTCTACATTGGTTGTTCACATATGCACACGTACTGTGATTTGTAAGGTATGCAACAAATGCAAGATTTTCTCTCTCTATATATATATATATATATATATGTAAACACTTTTTGTGCTAAATAATGATCACGCTCAAAATTTCGGATGCCATGCTTGACGAAGAAACTGCATAAGATGTCAGAATGAAGTAGGACATTATAAAGATATTGTAGGGTTAGACCCTGTCGAGATTGCAACATTGAAATAAGAGGGTTCCGTGAGCAACGAGTAGAGGCTCTGAGACTATCAACTCATACTTTGGAGAAAGGCGAGAGGCTTTCATAAAGACGTATGATAAACGGAGGGTCGGGTGCACAAAGGAGAATTCACATGACTGTGTAATATGGAAAGTTATATGGACGAGTTGCCAGGCATATAGATGGAACTACGGACTTGATGTGGAAGGACCAACTCAAACAAGACAGTTACAAATGTTGAGAAACAAATACAATGCAAAATTGTTGCTTTCATATATCAACTTGAAGCTACCTTTTGTCATATCAAAATGTGAGAAGTTTAATGCTTTGGATATGTAGAAGAAACCAAAACAAAATGCCTAACTAGCATATAGGACCCAACTTAGTATAGGACTTCTTTTGGTTAGTTGATTTTTTTAAAACAATGACTACCCAGTATATACAGTAGACTACTATTTATGATTTGTGAAATATAACCAATATTCAGGGTTTATCAGATTTGGACAATTGTAAGTTATTTATTAGTTATATATAACCTGGTCAAAATGCATCACAATATAACATAGATATATGCTCATTGTGAGTACATGAATCACATATGGATTTACTTCCACACAATTTATCACACTAATTAACACATGGTGAATACATGCATCAAAGATGGAGTAAATTGGATCACATAATGATTAAATATATAACACACTGCATCACAAAGGGATTATATGAGTTAATTCAAGTTAAATTTTATTAAAGAAAAATCAACACCCCACAAAATTTTAAAAAATAGTTATAATTAAAATGAGTCAAATTGGTGGAAAGCGTTTAAAAATTGTTGAAAATATACTAAAGTGTTCAACAACCTAATTTGTTTGTAAAAAAAATCAAATCATTGATTTAGTAAATAGTTCTTGCAAATAAGATGTTTTTACAACATTTTTAAATAAAACGTCAAAGTGTGCTATAAACACAAATGTCCTCTAAAAAGATGGGTTTATTAGACATTTCTCAAAAACGTCATATAAAAATAGCTAATACGATACTTTATTTTGAAAATGTATATCTTAAAAAACTTGTTATGACGCTCAAAAACGTCATATAAACTTATTGTAACACTTTCAGATAAGACGCATTTTTGTTTGGTCCGATATATAAAACACTATATTAGGACGCTTATTTATTTTAGTCGACCTATAAACTCAATTTTGTAGTGCAAAGAGGGTTGAATACAAATTATATATCAATTTTATTAACCTTTAATCTTTATTGAATAAAAATTGTATTCAATCAAAGAATTACATATATTGTTTTGTGGAAATAAAGAAGCCAACAAGGTAAAGCATAAAGAATCAACAAATTGATTCGATAAACACACGAAGTATTTCTCTCACTAAGATCACACATAAAATCTCTCCTGTAAACGCTAAGATATCAAATGATGAACAACTCACGAAGGAGCTCAACACTCGTATTTATGTTCATCGATCATATTTAATACGATGTACCAGCCTTGAATACATGTCACTTGCTAATTTGATGGCCCAAACATGCTTGTTCTTCCATTGGTAGCAGGGTTTTACATTTAGTGAACAATGACACAATGTACATGAAACATCCAAAATTTTCAATAAATTTAAACCTTACCTTTACAAGGTCCACAATAACTATTTTCCAAAAATTTCATACATAAATGGAGAAGTCATAACAAGGTTTGTATATACATCCTACTTTTATAAACAACCTACTAATCTAATCCATAACAAGCAGAATTAGATTATAAAGGTTGTCTATCAAATCTCCAAAACATCAATACTTCCATTAACTTCTCCATCATGTCATCAAAAGTATAACTCAGGAACCTCTTGACGCTCATCCCAGCTTATCATTTCCTGAGCTAGAACCTGGTAAGAAAATTTAATTTAAAACGATTAGGCTTACGTCTAGTGAGAACATCCAATTTCAAATTAAAACTTTATAAGTCTTGGAAACCAATGTAAACAAAGCGTATAAACAAACCTGGTTTGCCATCATTCTTACTGTACATATAAACATCTTGCGATGACGGGATCATACCCGATTCCATGAATATGACAAACACCAAATTAGTCATAGTATCATGTTCGAGAGCCCACTACGAACCACCACGGATTCTAGATCAATGCTCATATCCAAGAAATTACAATTAGTCCATGCCTATTTCTTGGAGTGGAAGTAGAGATTACAATTAAGCCATGTCTATCTCTTAACTTCCAACAGAAACCGGGAATTACGATTAGTCCACGCCAATCCCACGATTTCTCATCTTAATACGAAATGGGAATTACGATTAGTCCACGCCTATTCCTCATTTCAATTCAACGGGAATTACGATTAGTCCACGCCTATTCCACGTGTATCTAACACACGGGAATTACGATTAGTCCACGCCTATTCCATGTGTTCACATAATACTAGTGCCTATGGATCCATTACACTTACTAGCATACGTGCATATTTACTCGAATGCACAAAACATTTCATATCATATTCTCAAAGCTAAGAATCCTAAAATAATACATCATACCCTTATTCTCAATTGTCCCCCCTTCGGCGACTTAGCACGGGGGTCTTGGGGCAGCGCCCCTAGAAAATTTAGAAAAACTTAACCAATTAACACATCCGTAATTCAATCCGGAAAAGTATTCCGGACTCTCAAGTCCGGATCCATCCGGTATCCGGTATCACAATCCGGAATCTCAATTCCGGACCCATCCGGTCTCCGGTATATTCCGGATCTGGTACATTACGGACAACCATCCAGAATCCGGTATAATCTGGTATCAAACCAGAATCCGGTACCAACTCCGATACCATCTGGAATCCGGTACCATATCCGGTACCATTCATCTTCCGGACTTCACTCAATTTACCCAGTTCAAATAATTTCCATTCAATACTTTCCAATAAGCTTCTTTTGATCATTTCAAACAGATAACAATTTACAATTGGTTTATTTGACTCAAATAGTTTGATGAACTCACCTGTTGAATTCGATAGCAGAGTCTGCAAGCAATAAACTCCAATTTTCAACCCGAATCACCAATTTTCAGCAATCCACTAGCAAACAGATCAATCTATGAACACTACTTCTTAAGGGAAATCGAATTGTAAAAGTTCATTCAATAATTTCCTTATCAAATTAGTTGATACCCTCTCCTGCTTGGAACCGACTTCAGAGATAATATGAGATATTTCTCAACCCATTCAGCCGACTCAATGTTAAATACAAAGCAACTTTCACCTATGGACAAAACCTACCCTGAAATTTTCAAGATTCCACAATTAACTTAAACTTTAGTCAAATACAATTTCAACCCTTAAGTTTTACATTTACAAATAGTCCAAACCTTAGACTAAATTACATTCCGACCCCATTCATATTAAATATAATATAATGGAATTTTGAGGTGTTACAGTACAAAAGTAGTGGTCGTAACTCTTAAGGATCAATTGTATTATTCCTGTTATTTGTATTACACATATACAGTACATTTAAGCATACTTGCTTTTGGTGAGAATTGGTAGAAATGTTATTGTCATGTTGCATCTTCAACTTTGAGGGGCTAATTGTTGAGTGAACATTATTTATGTAATAACCGGGTTCGTTTTGTAATTAAGAATAAGTTGGCGTGTAAAGTGTGAAAGTTGAAAAGTTTGGTGTCTATGGTGTGAAGTTGGGAAGTAGGGTTAAAACCCTTAAACCTCAATTCCTTCTCATTGTGGAGAGCGGCTACTATGTGAATTGGAAGAAACCTTGCTATCTAGAAGAGAACGTTGGAGAATCGGAGTTGGGAAGGGAATCATTATTTCTTTGAGGTAAATCCCTTTTCCTTAACCCATTAATCTATAAAGTGACGTTGGAATCTTGGTATGGACTTGGAATAATGAGGTTTTGGGTCTTGGAGATCTTTTGGTTGATATCTCCTCTGTGAGAAAATTGAGTTGAGTGTTTTATCCCAACCAAATTGGTTTGGGAAATCTAATGATAATACTCGCTATTCGTTGGTAATGATGGCTTCTTGGTGGTCATAACTTATGATCGATTTTTGGAGCCGAACCGATGGGTGAAATGGGGATTGTCAGTGCGATAAAAACCCCATTCGTATGGAACTCGCTCTATCTGGAATCCTTGTAAATCCGAAAGTTATCGGATACCGGAAGAGTCCGGATACCGGGAGAGCCCGGATGTTACCGGATACCGGAAGAGTCTGGATACCGGGAGAGACCGGAAGTTACAGGATACCGGAAGGGAGTCCGGGAAAGAATTGCGGAATCCGGATATGTTCGGATAAAGTGTCCGGAATCGAACCTTAGTCCGATGGATTCCGGAAGTGAGTAGTAGTCCGTCAATGTCAGAGTGTTTTGGAAAGGGAGTATCTCATGAGTAGTTAAGTGACTTATTTACCCTGTGTGATTTGGGTGAAATGTAGGTACGGGTAAAGTATAGCTGTTTCAAGTGAGAACACTAAGTGTGGACTACAGGTGAGTCCTTCTAAACCGAAGCGTGGCATTACTTGGCTTATTACCTGTTCATTATTACGTTGAACTGCATATTTGTACATGGCTTATTTACATATGCTAATTGAGGAAATGTTATGTTTGATATGGGGAGTGTGTCCCATGCGAGAAAAATGATTCGATTTCGGCGTAATTACCAAAGGTCGGGTGTGTGCCCTAGCACGATGATACAAGTGTGTACATGACTAAAAGTGTGGACCATCAGTATGCGTGTGTCTGTTGAACTGATAAGGGCGTAACTGTTGTTATTTCGTTTAAACCCTCTTCATTATTTTTATGTGTGGTGTGATATTGTTGTTTGAGGGATCTCACTAGACCTCGTGGTCTAACCCTCGCCTTTCAAAACTAAACCCTTTTCAGGTAAGCAGGTTTTAGAGAGCGTGTCTAAGGGAAAGGGGAAGATGTGAGCTGGAGCTTGCGTCTAGTGGAGTAGAAGACCTTTTCTTTATTTATTTAATTAGATATATATTTCTCAACTGTATATAGGGTTAATTCCGCGAACCCAAATGTTGAAATTTTGATATTGCGATATGTAGGCCATGTTTGGCAGTTTTGAATTAATTTGATGGACTTATGTTTTGGCTAGTTTTGTGTGGGTTGTTACAGTTGGTATCATAGCGCTAGTTTAAGAGATTTAGGTGACCGGACGAGCCTAAACTTAAACTGTGGGAATTTGTAAGTACAACTGAGAAAGTAGGAAGGCCTAGGGTGACCTCACTGGGGACATGAATAATAGGGTGGTGAGAACTATCATGTAAGGTAAGTTCGAAGTTACACTTGGCCAGTGTAATTTCGAATTTACAGGTGCATGACTGTGCTTATTTTGCTTTTTTATTTTGGGATTGTTGCCTTAAGATGTTTATCGTGTGATGTTTTAGTAATCTAAAATGTCAGAAAGAAGTTTGAGAAGTAGGTCTGTACCAGTCGTGGGAACAGTACCGACTAGGGGAGAAATCCGCGTTGAAGAAATCCTAGAGGACAGACCGGCGAATCCTCTGAAGCAGACAGCCACCCGCGGAAGGGGCGGAGGTCGTGGGAGAGGTCGGGGAAGGGCACCCCGACGAGTGGCCACCCAGGCAGGAGAAACTGGAGTGGTGACTCGAGGTGGGAAGAAGGCACCGACTGTCCGTCGAGCTAAGAGTGTAGGAGCACCTGAGGTGCGCGAGTCGTCCCAGCACGAGAGTACCGCTTCTGTGGGAGGAGGAAGCCAGTCAAAAAGCCCGAGGCGAAACCATAGCCAGGCTTTTGTGACTGAGGAAAAGTTCACTGCTGAGATGGGTAAGTTGCAAGAAACACTTCAAGCATTGCTGAAGCATCGAATTGGGTCTGCATCGGATGGGCGGACTACGAGTGGGAATGCGATGAAGACGGAAGCTTCTAGCCTACCTCCAACTGAAGTGGGAGATCACTCTCAGGTGACCCCGTTTGTGGCAGGGGAATCGAGGGCAGTGAAAGGGTGCACTTTTAAAACATTCGCGTCATGTAAGCCTCCATCTTTCAGTGGGGAGTGCAACCCGGTTTTAGCTATGAGATGGGTCCGTGAGATGGAACTGGCTTTCGACACGAGCAAGTGTGCTGAGGGGGATAAAGTATTGTTTGCTATGTTTATGCTGAAGGCAGGTGCCATCTTCTGGTGGGATGTTGAGACGGGTGGTAAGGGTTCAGAGGTAGCGAAGATGACTACTTGGGAAACGTTCACTAGGAGGTTCAAGGCTCAGTTTTGCCCGTTGGCGGCAGTAAAGAAGTTGGAAGAGGAGTTTTTGGGGCTTGATGTAATAACCGGGTACGTTATTAGTTTATACAATTTTATTATTTTGATTTTAAGGTAAGTTTGGGATTGGTTTTATGGAGTTATAAGTTAAGAGGTAGACTTTAATTTTTAATTTAGAAGTTTATGGGTATGTTTTGCCATATAAGGAAAGTTTGGGGTTTATTTGGTTAATGTGATTAAAGATATTATCACAAACCGCCATATTTTAGCTAAAAGAGATAAGAGGGATTAGATATTTTCATTTCTTAATATCAAGAGTGTGTGTGTGTGTGTGAGAGTTTTTTACGGCAAGAGAGAAAGAGAGATTTGAGAGAGAAAGAACAAAGAAGAAGAAGGAAGAAACAGATTCTTTTAGTTCGAGAGATCGAGAGCAAGTTGTGGAAACAAAGATGTTTGTGCAAGAAAAGTGGGTTTTATCTCCATAAGGTGAGTTCTTTCTATTTTCTTATGAAAACTGTAGTAAGTATAATTTCTCTCTAGTTTGCTAAGTTTTTGTTTACTCTTGAGAGTGATTTCTATTTTGGGTTTAGGTTTAGATTATGGTTTGAAATTGCAAAGTTATGATGACATACGTGTTTAGAAATGTTTGGTTTTGTCAAAATTGAAGTAGGACTAAAAAGGGTAAAGTTTAGAATCAAAATGGTGAGTTTTGTGGTTATACGGTTAGTTGCTCACCAAGTGTTCGGTTAATTGTCTAAGAGAATAAAGTATTATGATTAAGCTTAAGAAATTAATCATTAAGCTCTATTTTGATGTTTAGTATGTTAGCTTATATTTAGAATGGGTTTTATTGAGTAAAAATGGAAGTTTGGATCATAAAAGTGAATCGGGAAAAGATTGGGAATCGGACGTTACGGTATGTGCAGGTCCAGTACTTTGACAGCGTATAACTCACAAAATGTATGTCCGATTGATCTTAAATTTTTCAGGTGAAAGTTCCTAAGTGTGTTCTACAATTCTTATGAAGGGCCAAAAACACAGTTCTAACTTTAAGTGGCTCAAAACAGCATGTTTTTGGGACTGATCACTGTGTAATCGGGATCAGTCCTGTGTTTTTATAAAATTCATATAAAATCAATGAATAATCCAAATGAAGTGATTCCAATTCCGGTAGAACCGTAAGAGGTCATATAACAGCTTTCATTAAGATCTTATAATCTGTTTTGGTCTCTAAGTATGAGAAAAATGCTCGAAAAGAAGGGGTTTAGGAGCTGTCAAAATGCAATTCCGCGATATGTGTCGAGTTTAGTTCGAAATATGTATCGGGCTGTTCGTTTTGAAATTTAAGTTGCTTGGATACCATTAGAACCAAAATTCAGTATTAGAATAGTTATGATGTGAGTTTTACTTTAAAACGTTTTTAAAACTGGAATACATATACGTGTGGATTGAGAACGTGATAGATGGTGTGATTATGTGTTTACGATTGAGATGGATATGTGGTTGGAATGTGATGACGTATTTATAAAAGAAAATATAATATATTGAGATATATATTTTATTTATATGAAAATTACACTACACGAGTACACGTTGGCCGGGCTTAGGACCGGTGTGTTGGCTGTAATATTCGTACAACGTTGTTGATTTATTAGTTGGCTTGCAACCAACTAATTTGGCCATGTGAAGGATGTGAAGGATGAGTGGTACACGATGCACGGGTCTTGTTTGGTATTTAAGTATTTGTGATATACGTGTGTTTTTACAAAAGGATTACTAAACTGACGTGGATTATCTTACTAGACCGTTTGGTCTAACCCTCATTTTGTTTTCAAAAATATGTATTCCAGGTCGAGGAACTTTTAATAGCAAAGAGAAGGATAAATTGTAGGATGTGGTTGATAGCTGACGAAGATTAGGAAATGCTTATGTTTTGTATTGTATAGTTTTGAGACTGTGGGACCGTACGTGACTTATTATATATTTTCTTTTATGAATGTAACGATGTTATGTAATATATGTTAATTGAAGCATGTTTGGGGAAACCGGGTCGTTACAGATGGTATCAGAGCCCTAGTTTAAGGGATTTAGGTATACGGATCTATACCTAGACTTAAACTGCATGTGAAGTAGGATGTCCCTATTATTTTAGAACCTTCGGATGTTAAATATAAAAAGTAGAAGGAACATCATGTAAGGTAATTTCAAATTACACCTGGCCAGTGTAATTGTGAACTTACAAGTACATGTTTGAACTGGAATACCTTATTATATTGGGTATGTGCTTATGTGTATATTAACCTTGTTGAAATCAACAGAGTGGCAAGTCGGTCGTGACGTATGGATAGAGACGAAGACAGGTATATTCCTATAAACTCTATACGTGCTAAAGTGCTAATTGACTCCGATGCAATTGATTAAGTATGACTCTTTAATTGCCGTTTATCTGCATTAGAAAAGTATTTTATAATTGTGTTATAAATATATGAGTTTTAGTTGGTTGATTATGATTAGATAAAGTCTTGAAGTATTTCATGGTGAACTCATTTATTAATTATGTTCTTGTATTAGAATTCATAAACTAGAAGTTTGGTATCAAAAATGGAAAAAGGAATGAAACCATTGAAATGGGTTTGTGCTCTATGAAGTAATGCCCACAAGGTATTTGTTGAAATGCCAAGAGATTTCAACTCTGTTGAGTTTTTTTTTTAGTTTTCTGTTCGGATATTGGAAAATTCTTATAAAATCAACCGTAAGTCTAAATAAGCTCAAATTTTGCAGTTAGAAATATCTTTCAGTCCTGGAAAATTTTGTAGTTTTCACCGAGATCAAATTATGACTTTAAGCAGCTCCAAACAGTGAAATTACAGAAGCTGGTCCTGTGAAAAACGGGAATTGCCCACGGTTTGCATAAAAATTCATATATAATTGGTCGTTGCTCCAATCGAGGTGAATCCAAAACGATATGAAGCTTAAGAGATGTAAGTACGGTTTTGTTATAGACATGATCAACTAGTTTGGCTTCTGAGTATGGTAATTAAGCCAAAAACAGAGGTGTAACTGTGCTGTCCTGTGCAGCCCAGTTTTGGTGGTTTTGTTTATTTAACTTTAATGTTAACTTTTAACTTTGTGTTTTGTTGACTCTTAGATAGAGTATGAATGAGGACTGGAAATACTGTGGACTCAATTTAAGTTCGGGTTTGGGGGAAACATTTGAGGATACGAGTTAGATAGAATTATCTGGAGTTCTTAGCCTGCTAATAAGTCTTATGAGTTCTTTTGGTAAAGAGATAGAACCTTAAGAGAGAACTAGGTTACTGATAACCTAGACTTAAGCTGAGAGAGAATATTTATATTATGTCAATCATGTTGTAAGAAATTGATGCTTGAGAGTTTTTCTAGGTATAGAAAAGTGGTTCAAAGGAGTTGGGTGTTTACCTAATACTTCTCCTGGATTGGAGGCTTTAAGTTGTAAAATGGATTTAAATTATTAGTGTTATGATTAGCAGGAAGAAAGCGATGTTTAATAAATATTTGATGGTCGTGTGATGAACTTTGTGGTGTAGTTTGTAGTAGATTTATTATGAGATTAGTTGGTGATTTTTTTTACGGTTAAGTAAGGTGAGGTTAATGTGGAGGAACTTTCTTTATGGCGTTGTTTAAGTTAAAGAGTTGTTTTAGACTGTATTCTTGACTTTGCATGTTAAGTCTCATATGTAAGTCAATGAGGTGTTAACGGGTTTGCCATTACGTTTAAGAATTTGGTTTTGTGTTGATATTATAGGTTGGACGTTGGTAAGAGTTATGGTTTGATTAACCTCTTTTGGAAATAGAGAGATGTATTGGATTTTGAAGTATTTAGTATATTTTTGATAATATGTTGTATTAAGATTGTGGAATATTTTGATTCTAAATTTTAATGGAACCGTTTGTTTAGACTTAGTATAGTAAGCATATTGTGGTGTTGGAGCTGGATCTTGTTAAAACTTTTGATTAGGTGATGATGAGTGATCTTCAGTAATTTGGTAGGAGAAGATAAAGTTGATATATTGGAATAAGTGGGTATGATGAAAGTAAGAAATTGTTGGGTGATTGATTTAAAGTTTTCGATTGTTAGCAAATTTTAGTGAAAGCATTTGGTGTGAAAAGAGGTTGGTTCTAAATTAGCAATAGTGCAACAAATATTGTTTGGGATAAATTTAAGTGAGAAAACAAAAAAACGATCGAAGCTGGAAAGTGAAAAGTGTTATTGTGAATAATTGGTAAGGAAAAGCTATTATTGATGGAAGGTGGAAAATTTGGGTGATTGGTGAGTTTAATTGGAGTTGTGCAGCGAAAGCGTGATAACCTGTTATTATTTGTGTTTGGATTTGAAAGATTGATTCAAAGTGGTCACAAAAGTTATATTATGAGAACAAAAAGTGGTTGGTAGTTTAATTTGGAAAGATTGATCTAACGCTTGCAATTGTTAGCAAGTTTCATATTGAAAGTGTATGTTAGAATTTCGGGAAGGTATAATGAAAGTGTAGAATGTGGCATTGTGTATAATTTCAAATATATCGATCTAATGCTAGACTATGCCTAAAGTATTTTTTTTATCGGAATGAATTGTGATATTGATATTTTGTGCTGAAAGAGGCACAAAGTGAAATAAAGACGTATTGATATTAATTTTGTTAATAAGATATTTTAGATGGTTGTTATGTAGATGGGTGTGGAGTGCCTATTAAGTTATTTTCAATAGCCTTGTTGGAGTTCGATGTAGTGGTGAGAATAAGCAACAATATCTTTTCGCTTGACCGAATTCCGGGACGGAATTCTTTTAAGTGGGAGATGTTGTAATAACCGGGTACGTTATTAGTTTATACAATTTTATTATTTTGATTTTAAGGTAAGTTTGGGATTAGTTTTATGGAGTTATAAGTTAAGGGGTAGACTTTAATTTTTAATTTAGAAGTTTAGGGGTATGTTTTGCCATATAAGGAAAGTTTGGGGTTTATTTGGTTAATGTGATTAAAGATATTATACAAACAGCCATATTTTAGCTAAAAGAGATAAGAGGGATTAGAGGGATTAGATATTTTCATTTCTTAATATCAAGTGTGTGTGTGTGTGTGTGAGAGGGTTTTTCACGGCAAGAGAGAAAGAGAGATTTGAGAGAGAAAGAACAAAGAAGAAGAAGGAAGAAACAGATTCTTTTAGCTGGAGAGATTGAGAGCGAGCTGTGGAAACAAAGATGTTTGTGCAAGAAAAGTGGGTTTTATCTCCATAAGGTGAGTTCTTTCTATTTTCTTATGAAAACTGTAGTAAGTATAATTTCTCTCTAGTTTGCTAAGTTTTTGTTTACTCTTGAGAGTGATTTCTATTTTGGGTTTAGGTTTAGATTATGGTTTGAAATTGCAAAGTTATGATGACATACGTGTTTAGAAATGTTTGGTTTTGTCAAAATTGAAGTAGGACTAAAAAGGGTAAAGTTTAGAATCAAAATGGTGAGTTTTGTTGTTATACGGTTAATTGCTCACCAAGTGTTTGGTTAATTGTCTAAGAGAATAAAGTATTATGATTAAGCTTAAGAAATTAATCATTAAGCTCTATTTTGATGTTTAGAATGTTAGCTTATATTTAGAATGGGTTTTATTGAGTAAAAATGGAAGTTTGGATCATAAAAGTGAATCGGGAAAAGATTGGGAATCGGACGTTACGGTATGTGCAGGTCCAGTACTTTGACAGCGTATAACTTACAAACTGAAAGTCCGATTGAGCTTAAATTTTTCAGGTGAAAGATCCTAAGTGTGTTCTACAATTCTTATGAAGGGCCTAAAACCCAGTTCTAACTTTAAGTGGCTCAAAACAGCATGTTTTTGGGACTGATCACTGTGTACTCGGGATCAGTCCTGTGTTTTTATAAAATTCATATAAAATCAATGAATAATCCAAATGAAGTGATTCCAATTCCGATAGAACCGTAAGAGGTCATAGAACAGCTTTCATTAAGATCTTATAATCTGTTTTGGTCTCTAAGTATGAGAAAAATGCTCGAAAAGAAGGGGTTTAGGAGCTGTCAAAATGCAATTCCGCGATATGTGTCGAGTTTAGTTCGAAATATGTATCGGGCTGTTCGTTTTGAAATTTAAGTTGCTTGGATACCATTAGAACCAAAATTCAGTATTAGAATAGTTATGATGTGAGTTTTACTTTAAAACGTTTTTAAAACTGAATACATATACGTGTGGATTGAGAACGTGATAGATGGTGTGATTATGTGTTTACGATTGAGATGGATATGTGGTTGGAATGTGATGACGTATTTATAAAAGAAAATATAATATATTGAGATATATATTTTATTTATATGAAAATTACACTACACGAGTACACGTTGGCCGGGCTTAGGACCGGTGTGTTGGCTGTAATATTCGTACAGCGTTGTTGGCTGTAATTGTCGTACAGCGTTGTTGATTTATTAGTTGGCTTGCAACCAACTAATTTGGCCATGTGAAGGATGAGTGGTACACGATGCACGGGTCTTGTTTGGTATTTAAGTATTTGTGATATACGTGTGTTTTTACAAAAGAATTACTAAACTGACAGGGATTATCTTACTAGACCGTTTGGTCTAACCCTCATTTTGTTTTCAAAAATATGTATTACAGGTCGAAGAACTTTTAATAGCAAAGAGAAGGATAAAGTGTAGGATGCGGTTGATAGCTGACGAAGATTAGGAAATGCTTATGTTTTGTATTGTATAGTTTTGAGACTGTGGGACCGTACGTGACTTATTATGTATTTTCTTTTATGAATGTAACGATGTTATGTAATATATGTTAATTGAAGCATGTTTGGGGAAACCGGGTCGTTACACTTGAGCATGGGTCAATGACAGTACACGAGTACACCTCTAAGTTCATCGAGAAGGCACGATTCGTGGAAATATATGTGCCTACTGAGGAAAGGCGTGTTGAAAGATATGCCTGGGGACTGAAGAGCAGTGTGAGGGAACTTGTGCAAAATTGTGGCCCCGCGACCTTTCAGGCGGCGGTCGACGTGGCAGAGTTAACTAAGAAGGAGAAGAATCGACAAATGTCGGAGAGGAGTGTGGACAAGAGAAAATGGGAAGGACCTATTCAGGATGTGAAAAGGTCTAAGGTCTCTAAGCCCGAGCTGCGGGTGGGACCGAGGTTCGGTGATAGGCCATGTGGAAAGTGTAACAAAGTGCATCGTGGAGAGTGTTCCTTTGAACCTGATGGTTGTTTCAAGTGTGGAAGATTGGGACATATAGCGCGAGAGTGTCCTAACCCGAGGGCTTGCTATTTGTGTGGTTCTCCAGATCATATCAAACCTGATTGTCCGCAGTTGAGGAAGGGATCTTCGGTTGGTTTTAGTGGGGGTCAAGGAGGAAGGGGTGGAGAAAGGAAAGTGGAGCTATCTCGAGCGAAAGCTAGAGCTTTTCATATGTCGGCGGAGGAGGCGGTTGATGTGTTGGATGTGGTGACAGGTACCTTTCTTGTTAATTCAAAATTTGCTAAAGTGTTATTTGACTCGGGTGTAAACCGTTCGTTTGTATCGCCGATCTTTGCTCGGTGTCTGCATGTTAAACCTAAGCGGTTAGAGTGTGGTGTTGAGGTAGAAATTGCGGATGATAGTCGGGTCTTGGTGGGGAGGTTTATGAGGGATGTAGTATTGAAGTAGAGGGTCACTCTTTTCCCTTGCGATTGTACCCAATGGGTATGGGAGAGTTTGACATCGTCGTGGGAATGGATTGGTTGGCTAGTAATAGTGCTAGCATCGTGTGCAATAAGAGGATGATATGTATTGCTTTGCCTGATAAGTCTGAAGTGGTAATCTATGGAGATAGACGTGAGCGTAAGTCCTGCCTTATCTCGGTGATGAAGGCTAGACATTGTTTAGAGAAGGGGTGTCAGGGATTCCTAGCGTATGTGTTAGACGCTAAGAAAGAGAAGAGGGGAATAGAGGATGTTCCTGTGGTGAGTGAGTTCCCGGAGGTATTTCCGGATGACTTGACGGGTTTACCCCCGGATCGTCAAGTCGAGTTTAGGATCGAGTTGATGCCTGGAGCGACACCAATAGCTCGTGCGCCGTACCGGTTGGCACCGGCAGAGATGAAGGAAATGATGACGCAGTTGCAGGAGTTATTGGACAAGGGATTCATACGCCCTAGCTCGTCACCCTGGGGAGCACCGGTACTGTTTGTCAAGAAGTAAGATGAGTCTATGCGTATGTGTATAGATTATCGTGAGCTTAACAAGGTGACCGTCAAGAATAAGTACCCGCTTCCAAGGATCGATGATTTGTTTGACTAGTTGCAAGGGGCGAGCTTCTTCTCGAAGATAGATTTGAGATCTGGTTATTATCAGTTGAAAGTGAGGGAAGAAGATGTACCTAAAACGGCTTTTCGCACGAGGTACGGGCATTACGAATTCCTAGTCATGCTCTCCGGGTTGACCAATGCTCCGGCGGTGTTCATGGATCTAATGAATCGGGTGTGCAGTGCGCTGTTAGACAAGTGCGTGATTGTTTTCTTAGACGACATACTCATCTATTCCCGATCTCAGAGTGAGCACGAAGAGCATCTTCGCTTAGTGTTGAAGTTGTTGCGGCGAGAGAAGTTGTTTGCTAAATTCTCCAAGTGTGAGTTTTGGCTTAGGGAAGTCCAATTCTTGGGCCACGTGGTGTCGGGAGAAGGTATCAAGGTGGACCCGGCCAAGGTGGAAGCCATTAGAGGATGGAAACCACCGAGATCACCATTGGAGGTGAGGTGTTCCTTGGCTTAGCGGGCTAATACCGAAAGTTCATTCAGGACTTTTCTCGTATAGCCACGCCTTTGACCGCTTTGACCAAGAAGAGTGCCAAGTTCGAGTGGACGGAGGCCAATGAAGCAGCTTTCTGTAATTTGACAGACAAGTTGAGTGGCGCTCCGATTTTATCCTTGCCTAGCGGGACTGAAGGATTCGTAATCTACAGAGATGCATCTAAGATGGGGCTAGGGTGTATACTGATGTAGGGTGGGAAGGTGATCGCTTATGCATCCCTTCAGCTGAAGGAGCACGAGAAAAATTACCCTACTCATGATATGGAGTTAGCGGCGGTGGTTTTTGCACTAAAGATATGGAGACACTGTTTGGGTAAAAAATCACACCCTCGATCGACTTGGGAAATTCCCTCGACATGACCCGTGGACCTTGATTACCCTAATATCTACAAAAGTCATACCCCCGATCGACAAGGATAATACCCATTATTGCCATATCTCCGACATACAATAGTTGGTTATTAAACGACATACTGTGTCAATAGTCACTCAGGATAGTGACTTTACATCTCATGATCGCTCGACACGCATCGCATGTCACACGTGTCGCGTGTTACATGTCGCAAGTCAAACGTTACTAGTCTTACGTCACTAGTCTTATGTCGCCAGTTACGACCTGTCGGTCTTACGTCAACAGTCTCCTGTCGTCGATCTAATATCATCCTGGTCCTGCGACCTGGTCTTACGACATTGTCATAAGACTATTCTTATATTAAAATAAGGTCTTACAAGACGTTTACAGTCATATACATGGTCTTGTATGTCGGCGACGGTCGTATGCTCCATAAGACCGACGTCCAGAACTCAAGACGGTCTTACGATTACACTAACCATCAATGGTCGACAGCCATTTCTTTTGTTCATTAATGCAGGTCTACAAGCCATTATGGTACAACGGTCAATAACGGTCGAGCTCTTAATGACATTAAAGACTCGACAGCGGTTACAAAGCCAATCATCAAAGCGCATTTAATATCGGCAGCGGTTACAAGACCAGCCATTAACAACACTAAAGACGACGTCCGTTACGACAGTTATCGAAGTATTTAAGGAGCCAATTAAAGCGCCCGGAGACTATAAATTCCAAGCTCAATCCTCAGTTCAAGGGACATCGAACAACAGACACAAACACTCGAACTTGAAAGAACACTTGAAGCACATAAATCGCTCTCAGAAGATTCGCTCTCGACGCACGACATCAGCGCACGACACACAGTTTAAACACACGACACACATTGTTTTTACATTCGAAACACTTGTTACTTTACATTTCGAAGTCTTTCCTTCATTTGTATTGTAATCTCTGTACGATCGACACCCGAAACACAAGGACATCGCCCCTGTTTGGCGACCATAGTGCACTGTCGACTCTCACAGAGTCGACCGCGGTTTTTTCCCTCGTTTTGGGGTTTTCCGCGTCACCAAATCTCTTGTCTCTTTTACTTTTTCCTCGCAATTGTGTTATTTGGCTATAGATACGTTTCTTTAGTTGTTAAATGTCCACATCGACCTTAAGTTGTACTTTTGTGCGATTTTTGGCATTAACAGTTTGGCGCCATCCGTGGGACCCCATCTAGAGAAAATCTCAAGCCAACACATACATCGCTCTAACGATCTTGTAAAGTCTTTCAGGTACATGGCAAACTATCAAGATCCCCTGATTCAACTTCAATCAGAATTGAATGCGGCTCGAAACCAGATTCAAGCCCTGATAAAAAAATGCTCTGTCAAAAGTAGCGCATGTATCGGATCATCCAAAGGACTAGGGGGCTTGGAACACCCTTCACAAACTGAAAAATACCACATTTGATTTCAAAAGTCCTCAGAAAAGGCGCTTATCGACTCCATGTTACGGTAACTGTGACGTCCCATTTATAACAACTCTATATATATATATATATACTCTATGTATATTCTCCTCGTTAATTATTTTGATCTAATATATGATCGTTGATTCAAGCATCAAAAGATCATTGGTCAAAATCAACGACCACCCCCGATTTTATATTGCAGGCTCGCAAGATCATATAAATATAGGTTTTACGATTTACATCGTGACAAACCAAAGTCTCTACGACTTAAAACACATGTCCTACAATTTATAATCGTCAATTAAAGACGATTTACATTTTTAACCTTATGATCGCCAGTCATGGCAAATGCAGGTTTCAATTTATAGTCGTCAGTAAAAGACGACTTACGTTTTTTCTTACGATCGCCAGTCATGGCAAACGCAGGTTGCAATTTGTAATCGTCGATAAGAGACGACTTATATTTTACAATCGCCAGTCAAGGCAAACGCAGGTCGCAATCTATAGTCCTCAGAAAAAGATGACTCACATTTTCTTATGATCGTCAGTCACGACAAACGCGGGTTAAAAATTGTTGGTCGCCAATAAAAGCGACTCGCACGATCGCTAGTCATGACCTATGCATTGTCGTCAATAAAGACGACTTGTACATTGAATCTCATACTCACCAGCCATGGTAAGACGCATGTCAAAACGCAAAAGTCGCCAATAAGTACGACTCGCATATTTTAATCTCATGATTGCCAATAAAGGCAAGTCGCAAGATTAACCGTATAATCACAAGCAAGAGTCTTTCAAGAAGGCGATTACGTCCTCCGACGAGTGTTCCAAAACACTCAAGAGCTTAATGCAGGTAAACTTTCCACCAAGTGGGAAGGTCCTTATCGTATCTCAGAAGTCGTGGGTAAAGGTGCCTATCGGCTCCAAACCCTCGACGGTCGAAATATCCCACGCAGCTGGAATGCAACGCATCTGAAAAGGTATTTCTTCTAAATCCTTTTCCTTCCTTCATACGATTTTTTATTCATCACGACGATTACTGACTTAAGCATCGGAGGGTCGTTGGCTAGCCAACGACCAACCTCTGACATTGCTTTATTGCAGGATCGTACGACATAAGTTACTAAGTCTATCATACGACTTCAGTAAAATCGTACGGTATAAACAATCAGTTTTATTAGACGACTCGATTGTATAACTACAGGAACACATGATTCAAGTCCATCGTATGATCAAATCACACGATCGTAAGGTCTAGCGATCCCACAAGCTAAGTTCTTTAACTTAGAAAAATTTCATGTTCTGAATGAACGCTTTGATCGCATGTTCTTATGTTTGCTTATACGATTCAAAACGTCTTATGACTTACGTTCTAATCGTTGTATTACAATGGGTGCCCAAGTCGCACGACTTCTTGTTCATTTTTGTACTTAATGAATTTTTACAGTTGACATTACATTTGTCCATGACATGTATGAGTCGACATAATACTCAGGTTCAATAGAAAGGTAAATTTTTTTACCGATTATCGCTAATGCAAAACTTACACAACGTAACATAGGTCTCTAACGACCGTATCGGCTGTAAGCGCCAGATCTTAGGTCTCTAACGAACGTATCGGCTCGGAACGCCAGATCATAGGTCTCTAACGACCGTATTGGCTCAGAACGCCAGATCATAGGTCTCTAACGACCGTATCGGCTCGGAACGCCAGATCATAGGTCTCTAACGACCGTATCGGAACGCCAGATCAAAAGTCTATAACGACCGTATCGACTCGGAACGCCAGAACATAAGTCTTTAACGACTGTATCACAAGATTCTTAAATTTTATCTTGGTTCGATCATCTTCTGATCGCCGCCAAGCATTATTTCGGCCCAATCGTCTTACGATTGTCTCCCGTCCCATACGTCTCATTTTGATAAAGATCGTCTTACGATCATCGTCAGTTCCTTATATTTTAAGATCGTCTTACGGTCGTCGTTAAATTTTTCATCCTTCACATTAGTGGATGAATGCCACAAGTACCTCACGCATTAAAGATCATCTTTCGATCATCGCAGCTTACTTAACACTATCGACTGGTCTCACGATTTTAGCTGACCAAGTCGGTTTTCTTCTAATGATCCAATTAGTAGAAATGACACGGCTCATCATTTTACTTTGGTGCGAGATCTGAAATTCCAATGGCTTTGAAATTCAGATCTCGGGGGGCTAACTGTTTGGGTAAAAAATCACACCCTCGATCGACTAGGGATATTCCCTCGACATGACCCGTGGACCTTGATTACCCTAATATCTACAAAAGTCATACCCCCGATCGACAAGGGTAATACCCATTATTGCCATATCTCCGACATACGATAGTTGGTTATTAAACGACATATTGTGTCAATAGTCACTTAGGATAGTGACTTTACATCTCATGATCGCTCGACACGCATCGCATGTCACACGTGTCGCGTGTTACATGTCGCAAGTCAAACGTTACTAGTCTTACGTCACTAGTCTTATGTCGCCAGTTACGACCCGTCGGTCTTACGTCAACAGTCTCTTGTCGTCGATCTTATATCATCCTGGTCCTGCGACCTGGTCTTATGACTTTGTCATAAGACTATTCTTATATTAAAATAAGGTCTTACAAGACGTTTACAGTCATATACATGGTCTTGTATGTCGGCGACGGTCGTATGCTCCATAAGACCGACGTCCAGAACTCAAGACGGTCTTACGATTACACTAACCATCAATGGTCGACAACCATTTCTTTTGTTCATTAATGCAGGTCTACAAGTCATTATGGTACAACGGTCAATAACGGTCGAGCTATTAATGACATTAAAGACTCGACAGCGGTTACAAAGCCAATCATTAAAGTGCATTTAATATCGGCAGCGGTTACAAGACCAGTCATTAACAACACTAAAGACGACGTCCGTTACGACAGTTATCGAAGTATTTAAGGATCCAATTAAAGCGCCCGAAGACTATAAATTCCAAGCTCAATCCTCAGTTCAAGGGACATCGAACAACAGACACAAACACTCGAACTAGAAAGAACACTTGAAGCACATAAATCGCTCTCAGAAGATTCGCTCTCGACGCACGACATCAGCGCACGACACACAGTTTAAACACACGACGCACATTGTTTTTACATTCGAAACACTTGTTACTTTACATTTCGAAGTCTTTCCTTCATTTGTATTGTAATCTCTGTACGATCGACACCCGAAACACAAGGACATCGCCCCTGTTTGGCGACCATAGTGCACTGTCGACTCTCACAGAGTCGACCGCGGTTTTTTCCCTAGTTTTGGGGTTTTCCGCGTCACCAAATCTCTTGTCTCTTTTACTTTTTCCTCGCAATTGTGTTATTTGGCTTGAGATACGTTTCTTTAGTTGTTAAATGTCCACATCGACCTTAAGTTGTACTTTTGTGCGATTTTTGGCATTAACAGACACTATCTTTATGGAGTTAAGTGTCAGATCTACTCCGATCATAAAAGCCTTAAACACTTGTTCCATCAGAAGGAGCTAAATATGAGACAACGGCGATTGGTGGAATTGTTAAGTGATTATGATTGTGTGATCCTTTACCATCCGGGTAAATCGAACGTAGTGGCTGACGCCTTGAGTCGGAAGGAAAGAAGGGAGACAATTAAGGTGGTGGCATTTCGAGTGGATGTAACTTCTAATCTCCTAGAAGAAATCAAGAAGTTCCAAGGTGAAGCTCTTGTAGAAGAAAGATTAAAAAGCGAGAGGATCGTCGGTTATGTGGCATCCTTGGAGTGTAATGGGAGTGGTGTGAAATGTGTGGGGAACCGAGTGTGGGTTCCTAAAGTGGGAGGTTTGCGGGATCGTATCTTGGAGGAGGCGCATAAATCGCGATATTCGGTACACCCGGGAACCAATAAGATGTATCGAGATCTGACGCAAATGTATTGGTGGTCGGGGTTGAAGAAGGACGGCGCTTACTTTGTTGAGCGGTGTATGACCTGCTTGAAGGTCAAGACAGAACATCAAAGACCTTATTGGGAAATGCAACCCTTAGAGATACCGGTGTGGAAGTGGGACAGTATCACGATGGACTTTGTCACAAAGCTACCAAGGACCCCGAAGGGGTATGATGCCATATGGGTGATAGTTGACCGTCTCACCAAGTCGGCTCACTTTCTACCTATCCGGGAGAATGACTTGTTAGAGAAGTTGGCGAGGTTGTATGTCAATGAAGTAGTGACGAGGCATGGAGTGTCGTCGTCCATAGTCTCTGACCGTAATAGTCGTTTCACGTCGTCATTTTGGAGGAATCTTCAAAGAGAGTTAGGTACGCAGCTTTTGATGAGCACCACCTATCATCCTCAGACGGATGGACAAAGCGAAAGAACTATACATACTTTAGAAGATATGTTGCGTGCTTGTGTGATAGACTTCAAGGGCTCGTGGGAATCTCATCTGCCATTGATCGAATTCTCGTATAACAATAGTTATCACGCCAGTCTTCAAGCAGCACCATATGAAGCATTGTATGGGCGTAAGTGTAGAACACCGTTGTGTTGGAATGAAGTGGGAGAGAAGCAGATGGCAAGATCGGAGATCGTGCAGTTGACTGCCTATAAATTAGTGTGATAAGGGAGAAGTTGAAGGTGGCTCAGGACCGCCAAAAGATGTATGCGAATAAGAGAAGGAAACCGATTGAGTTCATGGTGGGGGATAAGGTGATGCTTAAGGTGTCACTGTGGAAAGGCGTCGTGCGATTTGGAAAGAAAAGGAAGCTAAGGCCTAGGTATGTCGGGCTGTTTGCCATCACCAAACGTGTGGGCGAGATGGCATACAAGTTAGAATTACCTGAGGAACTTCGGGGAGTTCATCCGACCTTTCATGTGTCGAATTTGAGGAAATATCTGATCGAAGAAAGCATGGCAGTACCGTTAACAGACATTCTTGTGGACGAAAATTTAAATTATGTTTAGGAACCGTTGGCGATCGTCGATCGCAAGGTCAGAAAGTTGAGAAATAAGGAGATCTCGCTGGTGAAAGTTCAGTGGCGCTTCCATAAGGGACAAGAAGCAACTTGGGAAGTGGAATCAGACATGAGGACCCGTTTTCCTCATTTGTTCGAAGATGGAATTCCGGGGACAGAATTCTTTTGAGGGGAGGATGCTGTAATAACCGGGTTCGTTTTGTAAATAATAATAAGTTGGTGTGTAAAGTGTGAAAGTTGAAAAGTTTGGTGTCTATGGTGTGAAGTTGGGAAGTAGGGTTAAAACCCTTAAACCTCAATTCATTCTCATTGTGGAGTGAGGCTACTGTGTGAATTGGGAGAAACCTTGCTATCTTGAAGAGAACGTTAGAGAATCGAAGTTGGGAAGGGAATCATTATTTCTTTGAGGTAAATCCCTTTTCCTTAACCCATTAATCTATAGAGTGACGTTGGAATCTTGGTATGGACTTGGAATAATGAAGTTTTGGGCCTTGGAGATCTTTTCGTTGATATCTCCTCTGTGACAAAATTGAGCTGAGTGTTTTATCCCAACCAAATTGGTTTGGGAAATCTAATGATAATACTCGCTAGTTGTTGGTAAAGATGGCTTCTTGGTGGTCGTAACTTATGATCGATTTTTGGAGCCGAACCAATGGGTGAAATGGGGATTGTCAGTGCGATAAAACCCCCATTCGTCCGGAACTCGCTCTATCCGGAATCCTTGTAAATCCAGAAGTTATCGGATACCGGAAGAGTCCGGATACCGGGAGAGCCCGGAAGTTATCGGATACCGGGAGAGTCCGGAAGTTACCGACACCGGAAGGGAGTCCGGGAAAGAATTGCGGAATCCGGATATGTCCGGATAAAGTGTCCGGAATCGAACCTTTGTCTAATGGATTCCGGAAGTGAGTAGTAGTCCGTCAATGTCAGAGTGTTTTGGAAAGGGAGTATCTCGTGAGTAGTTGAGTGACTTATTTACCCTGTGTGATTTGAGTGAAATGTAGGTACGGGTAAAGCATAGCTGTTTCAAGTGAGAACACTAACTGTGGACTTCAGGTGAGTCCTTATAAACCGAAGCGTGGCGTTACTTGGCTTATTACCTGTTCATTATTACGTTGAAATGCATATTTGTACATGGCTTATTTACGTATGCTAATTAAGGAAATTCTATGTTTGATATGGGGAGTTGTCCCATGCGGGAATAATGATTCGATTTCCGCGTAATTACCAAAGGGCGGGTGTGTGTCCTAGCACGATGATACAAGTGTGTACATGACTAAAACCGTGGACCATCAGTATGCGTGTGTCTGTTGAACTGATAAGGGTGTAACTGTTGTTTTTTCGTTTAAACCCTCTTCATTATTTTTATGTGTGGTGCGATATTGTTGCTTGAGGGATCTCACTAGACCTCGTGGTCTAACCCTCGCCTTTCAAAACTAAACCATTTTCAGGTAAGCAGGTTTTAGAGAGCTTGTCTAAGGGAAAGGGGAAGATGTGAGCTGGAGCTTGCGTCTAGTGGAGTAGAAGACCTTCCCTTTATTTATTTAATTAGATATATATTTCTCAGTTGTACCTAGGGTTAATTCCGTGAACCCAAATGATGAAATTTTGATATTGCGATGTGTGGGCCATGTTTGGCAGTTTTGAATTAATTTGATGGACTTTTATTTTGGTTAGTTTTGTGCGGGTTGTTACATTTTCAGTTCGGGATTGTTAATCTTCTATTTTGAACAAGGCGTTTGATGTACACTTGGAGAATCGTTGAACCTCGTCAACTTTCCTTGTCTGTTTGTTCAACTTTGTCTTTGACCCGTTGAACACTAATGTAGTTTCTCTAGTAGCTTGATCTACACTTGGTGTGTTCATGATCCATCACCAGTGGAACATCCAGTGTTTACATATAGCTTAGAACATTTTAAAAGGTACAATTTCCTGGAAAATACAAGCATTGAACAACGATAAACAATTCTTCCAAGTGTTTTGAGGTTTCATAACACTCAATTATCAAAATGTAGTCTAAAAGTTACAATTTTTAAATGTGACATTACAAGACATCATCATCTAGAACTAAGAGATCACAATAACATATTAAAATTTGAATGTAAGTTTTGATGGTTAACATTAGTAAAATGTTAAAACTTTTAACCGTAAATTGTTAAAATTGGATGTGATTTTTTTTAATATTTTATAGTTATAATTAATTTTTTTATTCAAAATCACGGTTTGATGTCAATGAAAAAAAAATCTAGATAGCTAACCCATTCGTTGAAACACCTGTAAATTAAATTATTTTGATATATAAATCCTCTTATATTTTATTGGTTGCAAAAGAAACACTAGCGCTAGTTTTTTTTCGGGTAAATGTTTCGATAACCATAAGTTAACTTTTTGAAACACTATTTAGAATGATTTTTCAGTAACATTTTGTGAATATTCCAATATTGCTCTTATTAATATTAATATTAATTATTATTCATTATTTATTATTTATTATTATAAATAAATATTAATTTTTTAAATTTAATTATTATTAATTGAAAATTATTAAATTATGTTTTAATTATAGATTGATATTAATTTTTAATTATTTAGAGTTATTCTTAAATATATATTTTTTCTAAAACTTGTTTTAACAAATCCAATTTTTATTGTATATATGAAATAATAAATTTTAAAGTCTTTTATTTAACATGTTATATTATTTAATTTTTCTTTATTACATTGATTGTATTAATTAACATATTATATTGCTATAAATTTGTTTTAATTATAAAATTAAATATTAATTAATAATTTTTTAAAGATGTCCTTTTTGGTTATTTTACATGTTTATAAGCTAGTTTTTGCCAAACGTGACTTCTTCATCAGCTATCAGCTAGCTTATCAGCTAGTTTGCCAAACATAGCCTAAGTGTTCACAAACACACTTTTGAAAAAAAATGTATTAATGAACTAAACGAAAGATCACGACTAATACTCCCTCCGCCCCAAGATAAATGTCCAGCATGAAAAACACACATAATTTTAGAAGTTTTTGTAATTATTACATCTTTTAATTAACCAACGTACAATTTTACCTTTAATTATAGAAAGAAAATTTTCTCCATAACACAATTAAGGGTGAAATTAGAAAGTGGACATTACTATTAAAATTAGACACTTATTTTTAGACAAACTAAAATAATAATATAGACATTTATTTTTGTAACAACCCAAAATCTAATAAAATATAAGTTTTAACATTTCAATCAAAAACGGTCCCAAAGTATACAATACATCAGATCTACTCTAAAATCGCAGCGGAAACCACCTTCACAATTGAGATACTACAAGAAGCCTGGAGGTACTCTACAAGTCTTCACTACCTCTCGCTCTTTTACCACGACCTGACCTTCTATCATCATCAGATGAAACTCCATACACGATTAACACCTGAAAATGGTTTTTATTTTTGAAAAGCGAGGGTTAGACCATAAGGTCTAGTGAATTCTCTCTTTAAAACAGTTCCACATAAACAGTAGTATAAAACATTTAACCATTATAACAATAAACGGAAGTTCCGATTTAAAGGCTTGACTCCACATAAGGGTATTGCACAGTGGTCGCAACTTTCATCACCTTACAAAGCCAGGTACGACATTCGCCCTACAAAGTCGGGTACGACTATCGCCCTACAAAGCCGGGTACGGCTATCGCCCTACAAAGCCAGGTACGGCTATCTTCCATGCCGCCCCCACTGTGCAACCCGACTCCCCACATTACAACCTCATCACAAGCATATGAAATCAACATTTACGTATGAATGAACGTATAAACAACTTGCATGCATTTGTAAACATTTCCATATCATGTACAATAAAACCTTTCAAAACGTTTAAACATGTCATCATACTCATAACCATAATCAGTTAAGAAACCTTTACTAAAACGTTTAATCATGTCAGCATGCTCAGACCAAATTCAGATACGAAAACTTTAGCAAAACATTTCATTTGCGTCAAAAGGGTTTAGGGAACTCACCTTAGCATTTGCACATCGACACACGCTCCGAAACCCACTTTAGTTTAAACCGAACACCTGAATTGGACGTCATAAGAATGGTGTTAAACCACCTAATTACATCCCAAAACATCCCTACTAAGCCCCTAAAACAAACCCCCAAACGATGCCTCGATTCTAGACCCGAAACACGAAGCGAACCGAAGAATGCTCACAAAACAGGGACTTACGCAACTTGTCACGTGGTTTGCAAACCGCGGGATAAACCGCGTAACTCCCTGTTCGTCTTCCCCAAGTCTGCACCACCAAAATCAGTCCGAAATCTCAACTCCAATACCCCCAAAATGCTCCCAAATTGATTGATAAGCATCCAAAATAAGATACAGGATGTTCTAGACCTTTCCCCACAATTACCAAACAACAAAACATCAGTTAATCTTCCCAAAACCATCCAAAACTCAACCATTGATTCATGGTTTAAAACCCCAAAAGCTAAAAACTCAACCCATAGTAAGAATGGAAATTGCTTAGCAAAGATGAAGAGGTTTCTTCAATAATCTGATCCAAAACTTAAGGGAATCACTCCCAAAATCAATTGTTTCTTATTCCATGGATTAGAAATCACAATCCCCAAAGTTTACAAAATCCCAAGCTACCAAAACAACACACCCAACTATGAAGAAGAAGGAATAGGGTTCATACCTTGATGAGGATGAAGTCTTTACTCCCATGGTGCTATCCTTCTTCCTCATTTCCCACCATGGATGAGCTCTTTCTCTCTTCTCCCAATTTCTCAGCCGACACTAAGATGAAAATGAGGGTTTTCCTCTTATTTAGCTTCCTTTGATTCACCCCTTGGACACTAAAGTTCCATATTTCACACTTTGGCCCCCAAAGTCTTAATTATTCTCAACAACCATAAAAAATTAAAATATGGGGTGTTACATCACCTCCCCCTCATTTGAATTCCGTCCTCGGATTTCCATTGCCGGACCCATGTTGCACTTTGGAGTTAACTTCCGACTTCCAATACTCGCATTACTCAACAGAATGTCTTAAAAGGTTGCAAACACCTCTTCTACAAGATTTCAACCGACCAACCCAATGCTCGCTCCCTAACGACATACCAATATCCCACTCTCCATCCCTTCGCGCTACTTACACTGGTAACACCGCACCGAGATTTCAACCAACACTCCCCAATTCATTCGATAGCCATTATTACTCCATTACAAAATGGTCCAATTCAATTTCCTCCTGAAACACACTACTCCAACCCATGGGGAATGTTTTTCCCGCCTTGAGATTGCAAATACTCATACCTTTCAATCCAATCGTTCTAGTCCCATACACTTATCCATCCATTTTTTATCAGAACCGTCAACGTACAACATTCTTTGACATCTCTCCTCGGCCAACTACCCCATTCTCAGGTCGGTAGCATGCCAACCCACGCACGCCTGTAATCTCTAAACGGACACTGACCACTCCCTTCGTCGACATTACACAAGATCACCCTCATATCGCTACCGCGTTCTCACCACTACATAACATCCTTTTCAAAAGGAAGAGCACCATCCCGCCAACACAACTCTCGCCTGACATAATTTACGTTTCCCCAAACTCGCACCGATCACACGTGCCACCACAGTTACCAATCAACGGTCCAAACTCATAACAATCACTAAGCCATAATTCATTTCTATACATCATTATATTCCTCGCCAAATCCACCGAATGGTTCCACTAAAAAGGAACCACCACCAAAATTCTCTTGCCCTACCACGAAGAGGAGTGACCAAACTCACTCAACCTGTCTCACTTGATCGAACACTGAACAACACGTTCATGTGACACATTCTCCCCGACGATACCGAATCAAATCCAAAAATCTCTCAACCAGGGAACCACATCCGACCACATGCTTCCATTCTAACTTGATACACTAAAGATGCCTCAACATAATGACTTGCTAACACGAGCCAGCTTTTAGACCGATCGCACAAACTTAGCTTCCTCAACTCTTTAACCATGACATACACATCAATCCCTCATCTTATGCCCCTCAAATAACAGTTCCTTAATTACAAACTGCCTTTCCAGTATCTCCTGACATTTTCTCACCGCAAGCCTGTCTATACTTGATCTACCATACCGTCATCCCTTTCTCTCGCGCCTACTCAGAACGCCCAACACTCACCGCTACAGTCCAAAAGAACTGTTTCTCCAGATTCGCCAATCAAGACCCTAACCAAGTCCTCGTAAAGTACTTAGCACCGAGAACTACTAAGAGTTCATAACTCCCCAACACAGTCATCCTACTCATTGTATTTATTTACATCCACGGAATACTCCAACGCCCTTGACTACACTTCATAACGAAGCACCATAGTTTAGCTGTTACAATATCCTCTTCGACAATCAAGTGAAGTATGAAAACTCACTCCAAGGATCCAATGGGATCGAGAAAAACAAGGATTCTCCTCTCATCCCGTCACCAATCGCAACTCAATCTCTAAATCTCAATCTAGCATTAACGTATATTGCCTGCAAAACCACACACTTCAATCGAGAATACTCCCCACCTTTGACTATTCTAACACTACGACAAACCAACATTACATCTATGACCTACACGTTCCTTCGATTCCAAGTGCTACCACTTCCTCACGCTACTATCGCACCACACGACTACATTGCAAACAAGCTATCATGATGCCTTTACACACACAAAGGATACTACGTCCTTCACGCCACCCATAACACAATTCCATTTGAAGTGAATCGTTCCCGACTTTGTCTTTCTCGGGTCTAGACGAACCACATGACAAGATCATCTAATCAAAGCACACTTGCTTCGATTACACTAATCAACTCGTTCTTATTTGTCTTATCAAGCACCATAGAAATTCACTTATGCTACCAAAATCTTTCACTCCTAAAACACCCACACAAGGTGGTCCAGCGTCATGCCGGATATACACCTTTCTCCAAACAACTTCTTACATCTCACGCAAGAAAACTCAACACGATAACCATACTATAGTTACTTCTCCAATATCAACCTCCTAACAACTATCTGACAGAACGGTCATTGATTTCAACATCGACATTCGACTTGCAATTGTCCAGTCACCTCACGACAGACAAGGATTCCCGAAGGAATCTACTTCTCCTAACTCCCCGAACAACTTCTCGTTTCTCGTTAACTCCCCGCAATCTATTTCCGCTATGCTAAACACCTTACGCACAAGCGAATCATCAAAACCTCAAAGGGCATCATATCCACAGTGGTGATCTTCCGTTCTCCCAATGCCCTCACTAGGTGTTCCTACACCATATCATTTACACTTCCTCGGACAACATTATTCGATCACACACAACGGTTCATTTCCCAATTTTCAACTTCCTGACAAAACTTCCAACTTGAGACATGCTAAACAGTCGTAAATCTCCACATCAAAGGACTACATGATGGTTCCATTCCTTCTTGACAATCTAGGATTCCTAACAGAATCCACTTCGTCCAACGCATCATAACCAACTTATATCCCACCGTTCCCACTTGAGAGAAAACAAATACAAGATCTTTCTTAGCGCAAGATCTAGTTATCAAACCATCTCACTACTCCAACTTAAAACCGATAACATCACCTCAAGTAACGTAACGCTACTTACTACTATTCCCCCAACAGACACTCTAACCATTTCAACTTTCACCGCCTTTAAGACTACTCTCATATAACCAAGCAATAGCTCAAACTACAATCATACCGGCATTCCGAATTCACTGTCCGAGGCTCCCGTTATTCACCCACTTCCTCTAAAGGAAACACTAAGGTCATAACTCGACCACATCTTATTCTACTGGCAATTCCACTCTCAAAGCCTTTCTTATCCTTAGTCGTAATACCATTCCCGACCTAGCGAGTTCATAGCCTTCATGCACAATGACACAACGATTGAAATCATTTAGCACCCTTTTAAAAATGCAATAGTCACAAAATCATAAAACAAGCTTGAGTATGCATGATACGACACCACTCAGGATGAATAGTGAAACACAACGATCGCAAGGATCGCTTACAGGCACTCTTACGATAATTCGTAACCCTGTCCATCCAACTCGATGCCGACACAACGGTCATCTCCAACGAAACCCTTTCCAATACGGCTAGAAAGTTCAGAACGACATCACTTACCCAAAGTGGGTCAGTTAACTCCAACACTCGTTTACATGAAAATAACGAGTCAGTACTCATTTTGTTTGTAAAACAAACCTCACAATAAAACGTTTTCAATATATTTTCGTAACGAAGATTCACTCCACAAGAAAAACGTGAAATAATTCGTAAATCACTAAGTTCAAAGCTTTATCGTATAATGAAAACAAGTTTGTCTTTTACTTTAAAGAAAACACGCTCGCACGCGTCAACTCAGTTCCCAAAACAAGAAAACATGTCATGCACGTACATGCTTTTTAACATGAAAGAATCTCGTATAATACGTTTAACAACAAAATGCATGGAATTCAATATGCAATTGAAGGCTATTCACTCTAACCAAGTCAACCGTTGCACTCACTTTAACTCTTCACTGGTACCATACTATAACCAACAACCACTTTCTTACTTATGCTACAACTTGTAGTACAAGTGTTTCACAGCCCACTTGATCGACCACTCTTACATGCATACCACAAAACAACACTGATCTTTTGCAATCATTAACCTTGCCACTAAACCGCTTGACTAAGGAATCCAAGACTAGATTCCCTAACTTGATCTTGAATTAAAGGTTTCAAGATGTCCGCATAATTCTCACTCCTAACCCAACTGACCGACACAACGATCCTAAGGGTGGGGACCCACTAGCACTAGGAGTTGCCCTCCCCATACAACCATTCATTCATTTGAATCCTAGAAAATTTACTTCCAGACAGCATAATAACATTCCAGACAACACTTCCTCTAGAAGTTGCAAACATCCCACCACAAGGGATCTCTTCCATGACACATCAACTCTTTGCTATCAAACACAAGGTTAGAACCTTCTACATACTGCCACACTCACCACTCATCCCGACAATAGTGATTGATTACACCCATGCACCTATAGATCCATAATAGCATTGGCCAGATGCTATTTGAATTTACCTTACATGAGAGTTCTCACTACCATTGTTAAGATATCCTATGATTAAGGTCTTTCCTAATGGCTTCCTATATCTCAGTTGTGTCCCACTCTACTCCACAGTTTAAGTTTAGGCCCATCCGGTCACCTAAATCCCTTAAACTATGGCTCTGATACCATTTGTAACAACCCAAAATCTAATAAAATATAAGTTTTAACATTTAAATCAAAAACGGTCCCAAAGTATACAATACATCATATCTACTCTAAACTCGCAGCGGAAACCACCTTCACAATTGAGATACTACAAGAAGCCTGGCGGTACTCTACAAGTCTTCACTACCTCTCGCTCTTTTACCACGACCCGACCTTCCATCATCATCAGATGAAACTCCATACACGATTAACACCTGAAAATGGTTTTTATTTTTGAAAAGCGAGGGTTAGACCATAAGGTCTAGTGAATTCCCTCTTTAAAACAGTTCCACATAAACAGTAGTATAAAACATTTAACCATTATAACAATAAACGGAAGTTCCGATTTAAAGGCTTGACTCCACATAAGGGTATTGCACAGTGGTCGCAACTTTCATCACCTTACAAAGCCAGGTACGGCATTCGCCCTACAAAGCCGGGTACGGCTATCGCCCTACAAAGCCGGGTACGGCTATCGCCCTACAAAGCCAGGTACGGCTATCTTCCATGCCGCCCCCACTGTGCAACCCGACTCCCCACATTACAACCTCATCACAAGCATACGAAATCAACATTTACGTATGAATGAACGTATAAACAACTTGCATGCATTTGTAAACATTTCCATATCATGTACAATAAAACCTTTCAAAACGTTTAAACATGTCATCATACTCATAACCATAATCAGTTAAGAAACCTTTACTAAAACGTTTAATCATGTCAGCATGCTCAAACCAAATTCAGATACGAAAACTTTAGCAAAACATTTCATTTGCGTCAAAAGGGTTTAGGGAACTCACCTTAGCATTCGCACATCGACACACGCTCCGAAACCCACTTTAGTTTAAACCGAACACCTGAATTGGACGTCATAAGAATGGTGTTAAACCACCTAA
The DNA here is from genome assembly GCA_033807775.1 of Saussurea involucrata. NCBI lineage: Eukaryota > Viridiplantae > Streptophyta > Magnoliopsida > Asterales > Asteraceae > Saussurea > Saussurea involucrata. Next base: position 210,925,910 of record CM066321.1, read on the forward strand.
TTACATCCCAAAACATCCCTACTAAGCCCCTAAAACAAACCCCCAAACGATGCCTCGATTCTAGACCCGAAACACGAAGCGAACCGAAGAATGCTCACAAAACAGGGACTTACGCCACTTGTCACGTGGTTTGCAAACCGCGGGACAAACCGCGTAACTCCCTGTTCGTCTTCCCCAAGTCTGCACCACCAAAATCAGTCCGAAATCTCAACTCCAATACCCCCAAAATGCTCCCAAATTGATTGATAAGCATCCAAAATAAGATACAGGATGTTCTAGACCTTTCCCCACAATTACCAAACAACAAAACATCAGTTAATCTTCCCAAAACCATCCAAAACTCAACCATTGATTCATGGTTTAAAACCCCAAAAGCTCAAAACTCAACCCATAGTAAGAATGGAAATTGCTTAGCAAAGATGAAGAGGTTTCTTCAATAATCTGATCCAAAACTTAAGGGAATCACTCCCAAAATCAATTGTTTCTTATTCCATGGATTAGAAATCACAATCCCCAAAGTTTACAAAATCCCAAGCTACCAAAACAACACACCCAACTATGAAGAAGAAGGAATAGGGTTCATACCTTGATGAGGATGAAGTCTTTACTCCCATGGTGCTATCCTTCTTCCTCATTTCCCACCATGGATGAGCTCTTTCTCTCTTCTCCCAATTTCTCAGCCGACACTAAGATGAAAATGAGGGTTTTCCTCTTATTTAGCTTCCTTTGATTCACCCCTTGGACACTAAAGTTCCATATTTCACACTTTGGCCCCCAAAGTCTTAATTATTCTCAACAACCATAAAAAATTAAAATATGGGGTGTTACAATTTTAGAATGGACCGATGGAGGGCGTAATTTAGAGCATCTCCAACAGTTTTTCTATTTTGGAGAAAATTTAGAATATGGGGATTTTGAGTTAAATTTTTGCTTCAACAGCTTCCCTATTTTGAAGAAAGTTAAGAATATGGGGATTTTAGCTAAATTTTTGCTCCAAAACTATCCCCAAAATGGAGAAAGTAGAAGAGAGAGAAAGTTTTTCTTCAAATATGGAGTTAACCCAAAAAATAATTACTAAATAAAAGCAGCAATAGAAATCTTTGAAAATAAGTATTTGGTGAGAGAAATAATATTTTAATAGATAAATTGAATAGTTTAATATTATAATCAATGTTTGTTTTTTCAAAATGGGAATATGTTGGAGATGAATGTAATTTTTTTTGAAGATTTTAACTTTTAATTCTTTATTTTAGAATTTTTTTAAAGAATATGTCGGAAATGCTCTTGGTTTTAAAACTGAAGTAAAATTATTAAAAAGTGTAAACGAATTTTGATTGGGGTGCAAGCATAGGGTGATGGCGTCCTCAGACGGGATTTGGGAATATGTCATAAAAGGACTAAAAAAGTTCCCATGAATTGCGGTTATAACGTGTGGACCCAATTTCATGATTTTTAAATCCATTAATGTATTAACGTCATTTTGTATTTAAATGTATTTCTTTTCTTTGATAACCATGAGTTTTATGATTAAATTGAACCTTAAATAACTTCATAAACTCTTCAAGTTAAAGCGGCAGGCAAGCATTCATTAGTTTTAAGGACTCGAATTATCGATTCCATTCTTATCTGGGAATATGATATTATATCAAATCGAAAATACCATCGAGGAATTGAATATTTTTTCTCATTTATATGAGCTATTTTAAATCAGATGTGTTAAACATGATATTCAATTCAAAATGGTTCATGTTTAAATCTATACATGTGTCCAATACTTTGATTTTATTGAGTATCAAATATTTAAAGTATATGTTAACAAAATCACAACATCATACTTAATTGTTTGATCAAACGCTTTTGTCTCTTCATATTTTTACTATTAAAAGTAAGACATGTTAGAAAAAAATATATATGACGAAATGTCAAAATTATTTTACCTAAAGCTAAAAGATCCTAATCTAATTTTTTATAAATAATATATTCACTTATAAATATACAATATATTTAATTATAGTTGAATAATATATTTAATATATGGAGATGAGGTGGTCGAGGATCACATTACTCAGCCCCGTCCCCATCCCCAGTATTAACTTCGGGAAATCCTTGTCCCCATCTTCGAACCCTAGGAATTCTCGGCCCCAGCAGAGCGGGTACATTGGGTTCTCCACTGTGTTGAACTCCTTCCCATGCCTAATGCTAATTAAACTCTAGTTAGAAGTGGACTTTGTTCTAATATATACCGTATACCAACCAAGTATAATTGACGTATAAAATTTTATTTTAAATACCAACCAATTTAACTGATACCAACATTTTTTCAGGTGATACATATAGGTACTAGTTTTATATTACTTCAAGTTGCATAAGTGAAAACTTGTCAATTTTGTTCAGATTTTGAATGATATTAAGAATTTGAAGGTAATACAGATCATGTTTAAGCGTATTTTATTGCAAATAATAAAACTTGCATACATTCAAATATCCAAGTTTTAGAAACAAACTTAAAATCAATATGTTTTATATTTAATTAATTAGTAAATAGTTAAATAAGTCCATACCACGATACCACCTTGATGCGTGATTTCCAGTATCGTGTACCAACCAATTTTACATACTTCGCCAGTACTACTGATCGACTGCAATTAATACCAATTTACTATGTATGATTGGTACAAAAGTTATTTTGTTTGATTTTATACGTAATTAACACCCTAAATCTAATACCTGAATATCAATTAAGTTATCCTCAACGTTGTGTTTTCTAATCAAAAGAGAAAAGAAAAGAAAGAAAATGGATGTATAAAAAGGGAGAGAAAAGAAAGGAAAAGAAAGTAAATTTTCACTTGTGTTCTCGAAAGGGAAGGAAAAAGAATGAAAGGAAAGGAAATGAAATATTTTTTCATGTTCTTGAACAGGAGATAAAGGAAAGAAAATATATCATTTTTACTAATATACCCTTAAAATATATATCTTTTATTAGGAAATATCGGTTAGTTTTGTAATTTTAATCATTTCAGTTATTTTTTAGTAATTCCTTTAATTTCTTTCGTTTCCTTTCTTCTCTTTCCTCCCACATTTGGGAGAAAAGTTTTGGAATGAAACTTATCATTATTTTCCTTCCATTTCTTTTCCTTTCTTTTCTAAAAAGGTTTTGAAAGCACGGTTTTTTTACTTTCCACCCATTTCCCTCTCTTTTTCGTTTCTTTTCCTTTTCTTCCTAAAATAACACAGCGCTAAGGGTTGGTTCTTGTTCAAATGGTGATTTACTTCCAATCATCAACACTATATTTCTAATATTTTATGTGAAAAAGAACTATGCCGAATGTATCAACAAAAAAATGTATACATAAAACTTTGTGGTTTACTATTGACAAAACCAAAAGATTGTGAAATATTATAAAAAAGAAAAAGCTTAGAGGAGGCATAAGCCCATCCGTATCACAACCCTCAAGCGCCACATCAGCGCTACATCAGCTTTTCTCCAAACTCTCACCTTAAACCCTCAAGCCCTAAAGTGGCGTAGCGCTACCCTCAAGCCCTCTTGCCACCTCATTTTTTTAATTCTTTTATTTATACATTTAATTATTTAACAAAATAAAAATATTTATATATTTTTTAATAAATAAAAATAAGATAAATAATAAAAATAAAAATTCATATCATTCATTAAAAATAAAAATTACAAAATACAAAACACTAAAAAAATAAAAATTACAAAATAAAAATTACCCAAAATTATGTAATTTTTTAATTCTCTCTTTCTTCGCCAAAGTAGCCCTCAAAATATCTCCCGTAAGGTGATCATGCGGGGTTATGAAAAACTCGAAGTCTTTATCAAATCATTTTTCTCGTTCGATTTCTCGTTCGAGTTCCAACTTATCTCGTTCGAGTTCGAGTTTTTTCATTTTGTACTCCATTGTATCATCAATCTTGTCGTTGAACTTCGTCAACAACTGAGTAACACTTTCGTTCGTATTCGACCCGCTCGTATTACTCGTTGATGTTTTTTTTGCCTTGTTTCTCTCGATGGGTCGTTGAAGTTGCTCGACCTCGTTGACGTCTTCATCGTCATCATCGGAAGGTTTGGTACGTTTTGAACCCCGCGATGAAGTTGTCGTCATCGTTGGAACGACTCCCCATTTTGGACATATTTTTAGGACTTCCCAAGCTTGTTCGTGAGTGAAAGCAAACCCAAGTTGTGTTCGGTACCGTTCGTGTGCCGTACGTGAAATGTCGGCCTCACTCATTCCGCTTGATCTATTAGTGACCAAGTTGTTGTAGATGTCGCCAAAAGAATTTATTCTTTTATTGAGGTCGTTGAATTTGGTGTTGAGTTGATGAGTTGTTCTATAATTTCCGCGACCCATAAAACTAAAGAACACTTGCCCGATTCGGGTCCAAAAACTTTCTACATTTATGTAAATTCAAGTATAAGAATATTAACAAGAATAATAATAATATTAATAATAATAATAATAATAACAATAATAATAATAATAACAATAAAAATATTACCACCGGTTTGTGCGTTACCGACAACGGGGTCCTCCGAAACGTCAACCCACGCCGACACTAACGCGAGTTCCTCCTCTTTACTCCACATCTGTTTGGCGGCTCTATTTTCATATTGTTTGTTTTTTTCTTTTCTCGTTGGTGTCGGGTTTGATGGTTCCAGAATAGATTGTTGTGTGTAGATGGATTGTGGTGTGTGCGGGCTATAATGTTGGGTTTCCGGAACAATATCGTCGTCGAGATTGATTGCGGGTGAAGGAAGATTGTAGTTGGCCGGAGTAAAACCTTGTTCAATCAAACCGGGACGTGTAAATTGGTAAAAAAATTGTTGGTGAAATTGTTGTGGAAATTGTTGCGAAAATTGTGGCGGATATTGTTGCGAAAATTGTGGCGGATAACCTTGTTGTGTAAACGCTTGGAAACCAAGCTCCGGGTCTTCTTGCGGTTGTGGTGTATCCGGTCGGTTACGACGGGATGTAGGTGCTTTGTTTGGATTCATGATGAAATTTGAGAGAGTTTGAGAGAATTTGAGAGATTTTGGTGTGAAAAAATAAGAAGTTTGGGTTAATATATATAGTGTGATTAAATTGAAAAAAAAATTTAAAAAAAATATAAAATTTCTAGCCGTTGGAAATTTTATATTTTCAAAGTTTTAAAAAACAATTAAAAAAAATTCATCGGGTTTCTCGGGTTTTGGAACCCGCCTCCCAAGCCCGCAGAGGAAGCCCGCCACCCCCGTACCGTATCCCGCTGGAGCCCGAGCCCGAGCCCGCTGGCGGTACTGAAGGCCTAATTGCTTTTTTATTTTGAGTTGGTAAGAACAATTTTCCTGTCAATCAGGTTGTAGCCCACTGGTTGATCGTCCTGGGTGATGTGGTAGAATATCCCATCTACCCAGGGTTCGATCTCAGACGTTCTCAACATTGATAAAACATCTTTAAGTTTCAAAATTGACAGAGATTAGTCTGAGCTGTGCCTGTGACACCCTTCCCAAAAAAAATTCTTAATAAATAAGTTCATAGACGTTCTAGAACATGTGAGATACTTCCTTATGTTTTCAAAAGGATTACGGATACGCTGCATAGTAGGTAAATCAAAACTAAAGGAAAAAAGAAGAAGAAAAACACCTAAACTAAATGATAAACCTTCAACTATAGCGGTGGATCCAGAAATTTTGTTAATGGAGGTTGAAATTTAAGTAGCATAATATTAATGGAGGTTGAAATTTAAGTAGCATAATATTACGAGAATCATTACTACCAATATCGGCTCGAATGATGATATTTCTTTACAAATATATTGTCATTTTTCTAGTGAATTAATATAATAATTTCTTTTAGATTATCTTTTCGTTTTCTAATGAAATTATGAAACAATTAACAAAAACTTAACTATCAGACATCAAGTAACAAACATGACAATTAACAGTAAATAGTTCACAGCTAAAACTGTAATTTATTTTAATTTTAATGATGAGGTATATTTTTTTAAATATTACGATATAGTATTCTATTGTATTAGTATGACTCATTGATTGTTTTGTATGTGAATGTATTTGTTGGTTGATTTTATAAAGTTCGAAGAGTATTAAGAAATTGTATGTATGCAAATTTATTATGTATGTGAACTTGAAATCTAACACCGACAGTGTTTATGGACTTGATATATCGTGTATGTCATCCTTTCTTGGACAAGTCGGTGATAGTCTTTATCGACGATATTATAATCTACTCAAAGGATGAGGTCGAGCATGGCCAACACTTGCAGAGTGTTAGAGGTTCTTTGAAAGGAGAAGTTGTTCGCTAAGTTCTCAAAGTGCGAGTCTTGGCTACAAGAAGTTCAATTCCTAGGTC
>CM066321.1:210932777-211138849 GCA_033807775.1 Saussurea involucrata
ATTGAGGACTGTCCTATTCGAGGGGCGACATGTTTTGATGTAAGCAGCCCGGTCAGTACCGAAGAGACTGCCCAAAGTTAAGGAAGAGTGGAAATCAAGAAAAGAAGCCGAGTACTCCTAAGCCAACGGGCAGAGCATTTCATATGACGGCTGATGAAGCAAGGGAATCTAAGGATGCGGTTTCCGATACTTTTCTTATTAACTCTATTCATGCACGAGTATTATTTGACTGTGGTGCCAACCTGTCTTTTATATGGAAATCATTTTATCTAAAGTTAATTATGCCTGTCACTACCTTGGAAGATGCCTTAGTAGTTGAAATAGATAACGGAGGTCAAGTCTTAGTGCGAGAAAGACTTGAAAGTTGTACAATTATGATAGAAGGGAAGGAATTCCCGATTGATTTGATTATGATGGAGATTGGGGGTTTGATATAGTCGTTGGTATGGATTGGTTGACGATCAATCAAGCAGAAATTCTTTGTGCCAAGAAATTAATACGGATCCCTAAGCCCGGAAATGATGTTGTATTCATCTATGGGGAAAAGAGAAAAAGGGAGGTTCCGTTGATTTCTATTGCCAAAGCACGTAAATGTCTTAGTAAAAGGATGTTTATCCTATCTAGCATATGTTTTGGATGCTAAAGTTGAAAAGAAGCGGACGGAAGATATAAGAGTAGTACGTGAATTTCCAGATGTGTTCCCTGATGATCTTCCAGGCTTACCGCCAGAACGATAGGTAGAATTCAGAATTGATCTTGTTCCTGGAGCGGAACCGATAGCACGAGCATCGTATCGTTTAGCACCGGCTGAAATGAAAGAGATGATGTCTAAATTGCAAGAACTACTTGAAAAGGGTTTCGTTAAGCCGAGTTCATCACCCTGGGGAGCTCCGTTGTTATTTGTCAAAAAGAAGGATGGTACTATGAGGATGTGCATAGACTACATGGAATTGAATAAGGTGACCATTAAAAATAAGTATCCGCTCCCAAGGGTTGATGACTTGTTCGATCAACTCCAAGGTGCGGGATGCTTTTCAAAGATTGATTTGAGGCCGGGCTATCACCAAGTACGAGTAAAGGACGAAGATGTTCCCAAGACGGCGTTTAGAATGAGGTATGTGCATTATGAATTTCTTGTGATGCCTTTAGGATTGACAAACGCTCCAATTGTGTTCATGGATTTAATGAACAGGGTGTGTCGACCATTCATAGACAAGTCAATCATCGTTTTCATTGATGACATATTCGTTTATTCAAAGAATGAAGTTGATCACGAATGTCACCTTCGTGAAGTCTTATATGTCTGTGAATTTTGGTTAAAAGAGGTACAATTCCTCGGTCATGTGATTACTTCGGAAGGAGTCAAAGTAGATCCGACAAAGATAGAAGCGATGATGAATTGGGGGACAACGAAGAACGCATCAGATATACATAGTTTCTTGGGTTTGGCAGGCTATTACCGAAGATTTATAAAAGATTTCTCTAAAATCGCTTCTGCCTTGACAAGTCTGACACAGAAGAATGTAAAGTTTGTGTGGACTGAAAAGCAAGGGTCAGCTTTTAGAACTTTACAAAAGAAGTTATGTGAAGCTCATGTTCTTGCATTACCAGAAGGGACGAAAGACTTAGTGGTATATAGTGATGCGTCAAAGATTTGTTTGGGGTGTGTATTGACGCAACGTGGAAAAGTGATTGCTTACGCATCAAAACAACTCAAGGAACATGAAAAGAATTACCCTACCCATGATTTAGAATTGGCAGCAGTCGAGTTTGCTTTAAAGTTGTGGCGGCATTATCTATATGGAACAAAGTGTACTCTTTTCACTGATTATAAGAGTTTAAAACATGTCTTTGATCAGAAAGAGCTGAATATGAGGCAACGACGTTGGTTAGAACTACTTAAGGATTATGATTGTGAATTGCGTTACCATCCCGGCAAAGCAAATGTTGTGGCTGATGCATTAAGTTGAAAAGAATACAGTGGATGTTTCAAAACGACTAATGCCAGGATTGATGTGATGTCGGGCCTAATCGAAAGGATCAAAGTGGCACAAGAGGAAGCATTATTAGAAGAAAATCTAAAATAGGAAGTTATGGTTAAGCAACGTCTCCAACTGACTGAAGACAGTCGCGGGGTCAAATTATTTAAAGGCCGCATTTGGGTGCCAAAGATTGGGGAAATTCGAGAATTACTTCTTGAAGACGCCCACAAGTCAAAATATTCTATACATCCCGGGAGTACTAAGATGTATAGAGATTTGAAACTACACTATTGGTGGCCAGCTATGAAGCTAGATGTGGCACAATGTGTAGAGAAATGTGTGACATGTTTGTTGGTAAAGGCTGAACATCAACGACCTTATGTGAGTCTACAATCTTTGGAGATTTTTGAATGGAAGTGGGATAAGATTACCATGGATTTTGTGACTAAGTTACTAAGGAGGTTGAAAGGTAACGATACTATTTGGGTAATCGTGGCTCGTTTAACCAAAAGTGCTCATTTCTTAGCTATGAAATAAGCTTCACCGATTGATAAGTTAGCCAAGTTATACATTGATGAAGTGGTGTCAAGACATGGTAAACCCGTGTCTATAGTTTCTGATTGTGACGGCTGATTTACTTCAAGATTTTAGCAATCACTACAAGAAGAATTGGGCACAGGAGTGAATTTGAGCACGACATATCATCCACAAACGGACGGGCAAATTGAAAGAACCATTCAGACTTTGGAAGACATGCTCAGGTCTTGTGTAATTGACTTTGGAGGTAACTGGGATACACATTTACCCTTAGTGGAGTTTGCGTACAATAATAGTTATCATTCCAGTATCGAAAGAGCACCTTTCGAAGCCTTATATGGACGGAAATGTAGAACTTCAGTGTGTTGGTTGGAAGCTGGAGAAAAACAGTTTGATGGTCCTGAAATTGTGCAACAAACGGCTGATAAAGTAAAGGAAATTCGGAAACATATGAAGGCGGCTCAAGATAGACAAAAGAGTTACGCCGATCCAAAAAGAAGACCAAAAGAGTTCTAAGTTGGGGAGCGGGTAATCTTAAAGGTATCTCCGTGGAAGGGTATTATAAGATTTGTAAAATGTGGAAAGTTGAGTCCTCGTTTTCTTGACCCTTTCACTATAATCAAGCGAGTAGGGCTTCAAGCGTACCAGTTAGATCTTCCACCTGAATTGGAAGGAATCCATAATACCTTCCATGCCTGTTATCGTCGAAAATTCTTAGCCGAAGAAGAAAATGTTATACCACTTTCTGAAATTAAAGTGGATGAGAAGAGTCGTTGCGTGGAGGAACCGAAAGCAATTTTAGAGAGGACGACTAAGAAGCTACGACATAAGGAAGTGGTCATGGTTAAAGTGCAATGGAAACATCATAGCGGTGCAAATGTAACTTGGGAAGCGGAGGAGGATATGAAGAATAGATATCCTCACTTGTTTGCATAGCTTCGATTTCGGGGACGAAATCATTTTTAAGTTGGGGAAATTTGTAACACCTCGAATTTCCATTATGTTGTATTTTGATATAAAGGGGTCGAAAGAGTAATTAGTCAAAGTGTGGGACTAATTGTAAAATGCAAAAACTTCAGGGTTGATTTAGTTATTTGTTGATAGTTGATTTTGTATAAAAGTTTTAAGTCGGCTGAGTTATTGAGACTTATCTCAATTGTTTCTGGAAGTCGGTTCAAAACAAGCTAGAGAGAGATTCCCGAGTTCTAAAAATTTTCCGGTAAGAATTCGATCCTGATTTCAATTCAATCCCTTAGAAATTGATAATCAAATTAAGTTGATTTGATTAGGTGTTGGGTAGTTAGTGCGAAGTTTGAAGGTGAATCAATTTGGGTTGCAATCATTGAGTTCGAACTCTCATCAGGTGAGTTCATCTCATTCTTGATATTATAGACATTGAAATTGGACGATTTTTATGTTGTTAAATTGTCTATGTGTTTTAGAACTACTGTAGTGATATGTATTTAACTGAGAATTGAGCTATTGAGGAAAGTCGATGGTAAAAATCGAGTACAGTCGAAGTTACCGGATAAAAGTGTAGTATCCGGTAAACTCCTTTTTGATTGTGTCCGATAAAATGAAAGTATCCGGTAAGTGTTTGGTTTCCGGATAGTTAATTTACCGGATAGTATCCGGATCACTTTTGTTTCCGGATATACCAGGGTTATGGATGTTTTTCCGAAGGTATCCGGTAACTTGAGTTTCCCAGATACTAGTTCCGGATTGTTCCCGGATTCTGATAGTTTTTGGGTATGAGTTCCGGTCACTTTGTCCGGATAGTTTTGATGTCCAATTAGTTTTGATGACCGAATAGTTTTGATGACCGGATAGTTTTGATGTCCGGTAAGTTTTGATGTCCGGTAAGTTTTGATGTTCCCGTAACTAATGAGTTTTCGGTAACTTTTGACAGAAAACGTTTTATTATTTGAAATTCAATCCTAGCAGCATGAACATACTTATAATTTGATTTTAGGTATGTTATGATTTGACGTATGATTTGGTTTGATACAATGCACGTATGCTAGGAAGTGTAATGGATCCATAGGCACTAGCATTAATTGATAACGTAGAATAGGCAAGGTATAATTGCTATTCTCGTTTATATTGGAAATGAGGAATAGACAAGGTATAATTGTTATTCCTTTTTGTATCATGATGAGAAACGGTGAAATAGGCAAGGTATAATTGCTATTTCCGTTTCATATTAAGAGGTGAGAAATAGGCAAGGTATAATTGCTATTTCCGCTTTCATTTGGGAAATTTGGAATAGACAAGGTATATTTTCTATTTCTACTTTCATTCCAAGAAATAGGCATGGTTTAATTGTAATTTCTTGGACATGAGCTGTAATCTAGAATTCGTGGAGATTCGTAGTGGCGCTCTGGAACATGAGACTATGACTTACTTAGTGTTTGTCATACTCATGGAATCAGGAATGATTCCCATCCTGGAAAGATGCTATGTGTGCGGTAAGAAAGTTGGGAACAGGTTTATTTGTATGCTTTGTTTACAGTTTTGGTTTTCAAAGCTTATAAAGTTTTTTATTTGAAAATTTGATGTTCTCACTAGGCGTAAGCCTAATCTTTTCAAATTAAAATTTCTTAACAGGTACTAGCTCGGGGAAGGTTACAAAGGGACGAGTGACGAGTGGTACCGGAATCCTACTTTTGGTGATGTGTGGAGAAATTAGTATATATGAATATGTTTTGATGAATTGCCTAGACAACCCGTATAATCTGATCTTAGTGTTAAGGATTAGATTAGTGGGTTGCTTTGATAGTTCAGTTGTACATGTGAACCTTCGCATCTAATTCTCCATTTATGTATAAAAGTTTGGAAGAAGTTATGGTAAACTCCGAAAAGTTTTAAGGTTTAATTTTGTTATGGTTTTTGGACGTTTCAGACATGGTATTGATCACGCAAATAAAAAGAAGTCTTTAATAGTTGCAATTGAGCAGATTGGGGTTTCTAACATTGTTGCTAAACCTTTAGATGTACCATCATCTCCATCAGATGATAAATTTTTTAAGATATGTGACACTTTCAGTTTCAATCAGAAGATGCTAAAATTGAATCTTCCAAAAAAAAACTTAATGTAATTACAGACTATTATATTGGAAATCTCTTTTGAAAAAGCCTGCTTATAGGCCTGTGGCAAGACAGTCTGTCTGTCATTTTGCCAAATCATCGAAATCAAAACCAAAATCTAAAAAGAGAAAGAAAGTTGTCTCCAAAACTAATTCTCAATATTGGTCCTCTTCCTTAGTGGAATGTGACTAATAAGGAAGTAACTGAAACAATGAGGAGAAATTGTGAATCGAGTACTCATGAATACAATGAGTCCTAGAAAGATTTAGAAGTAGAAAAGAAATATGTGAATACCCATAGATTGGTTGAGTCATCCTCGTCAAACCTAAAAGGACAAAACGGTGCAAAACTTTTAAATATCTGATCTGAACAAATGCACAAGTCCTAATACACCAAATGTCAAACATGTTTGTATGTATAAGGACTAATGGTGTTATTGTTAATATTATCCATATTATGAGTTATAGATGAAGAAGACCTAGTTAGTTAGAAACAAAAAGTATGTTTCTCATTCTCCTTGTAAAAAGGGACCCATTTAACAATGGGTACCTAAAAGGAACTAAATCTTACTTGTATGTAGATCCTTGTCAGGAATGAAAAGTGGTATATGGAAAAATGATGTTTTAGACACATGACAAGAAAACTTGATCTGCTAACACATTTTAAGGAGAGAGATGGTGCCACTGTAATATTTGGAAACAATCATTTTGGCCAACTTAAGGGTTATGGTGTTTTAACAAAGAGACTAATATCCTTCTGTCAATTGTATACGTTGATGTCCTTAAACATAATCCGTTGAGTATCAGCCAACTATGTGCCAAAGGATTTTCAATCAACTTTAAGAAAAAATGATGCATCATTACGTAATCAAAGGGAAAATCCATCTTATAATCTGAAAAAAATGGAAACATGCATCTCATAGACATGTCCACTGCAACAACTAATGGTGCATTATGCTTCTACTCAAAGCCACCATTTTATTGAAACTTGGTTGTGGCACAACTGCATAAGAGGTTATACTGTTTGAACTTAAAACCGATTGATGCTCTTGCAAAAGATGGATTAGTTATTGGATTACCTCAACAACCATTTGAAAAGGATAGATTATGCTCGTTCTATGATACATGCAAATAAACAAGGGCCTCATTCAGATCCAAAGGACAATCATCTGTTGACTTTCCTCTTCAACTGCTACACATGATCTTGTGTGGTCCAATGAATGTGTTAAGTAACTTAGAAGTGACCATGGACTTTTATGGTTCAAGAAGAAGTATATTCTTGTAATGGTGGATGAATACTCCAGATTCACCTGAGTATTCTTTATTAAGAAGATGGAAATAATTGATGACATATATGTCAAGACACTTAGAAGTGACCATGTCAGTGAATTCAACAACCAATCTCTCAATTCATTTCTTCCAGAATAATGTTGAATGCATCACATCTTCCACTCTATTTATGGACTGAATGTGTTTACATAATTTGCTTCACCCAAAATAGTTTTTCTTGTAAAGAGGAAAAGGAAGAATAGGAATTGTTCCATGGTAGAAACCAAACATTGACTTCTTTCATGTGTTTGATTGCATCTATTATGTTCAAACAACAAAGATAATTTGGAAAATTTTGATCCAAAGTCAGATGAAGGAATTTTTTTTGCTACTCCACCATCTCCAAAGCCTATCGGGTGCTTAATAGAAGGTTGAAGCTTATTGATGAATACATTATGTCAAGTTTGATGAAGTTTCCACAAGTCAAACGAAGAAATCAATCCAAAAGAAGAAATCAACCATTTGATGAATCTAATTCAAGATCCGATGATATGCGGAGATAATAAAGGTTCACTTCCAGCTGGATTTCTAGCATTTGACACTCTATCATCTGTTGACCATCAACGCGACCTTCAATTGGATCATCGTTTGTTACATCACATGTTGAACAAAGAGTACCTATTCTAGATTTATATACCCTACCAACTGCTATTGAGTCTCCTATGAGATCATCCTCAACTCCAACTACTCCAAACACAGAGACAACGTATCTGAAGACAATAGTCAATGTAGTGATTTAGGGAGGTAGTTACCAATTGCATCGTTTATGTGACTTTTAGATTTTTATGGGATTTTGGACAATAAATTGTCAATTGACATGTTTAATCGCATCCATGCCAAACTCTTTTTGAGACTCATGATTATAAAATCAAGTTTAAGTCTTTCAATTTTAAGACTTGTAGTGTTTGGCCTAAGACTATATATCATGGGAATCGTGAAACGCCACCTCCATCATCACAAGACTATATGTGGATCCCAGATAAGTGCAATTAATCAAATAACAATCAACAGAAAGAAAGATTGCAACATGTCGGCTCTGTATTGATTGAATGAAAATCAGAGTGTTTACAATACCTATGAAAAGCAAATAATCGTGATATACCCTAATCAGGATTTAAGCAAAGCTATTTATACCCCTTTAAGATATTTACAATAGTCCCCCTTAACTTTAATTCAACTAGCATTTTAGTCCTAACACAATCCAAATTGATGGCTAGGCACTTTCTACAAGAATGTTCAAGTGACGTGTGAGTATTCTAAATAGAATGGCATTGATTTACGTTTTGGAAAAAAAAATATTTTTATTTTACAAATTGCTTGTGCAATAAAAACTGCATGCATTCCAAATTTGTGCACCTTTTATTTTATGATAAAATCATATTTTAATTGTTTGATCTTGATTTTCTTAAATATTTCTTAAAATCTAATTTTACTAACTCTTATAACGACCGATTTTAGTTTTTACTAAAACTCAATTTATTTAAGCTTATTATAGAGGTTGGTTAGGGTTTCTTAAAATCATAATTTAATTAATATTCATATTTTAAAATTGCGTATTTTTTAAAACATTTCACCAAACTATTGATTTGCGTTTTAGTTTGTTTTATAAAAAACATTATCTAGCATACAAAGTATCCTATATTCAACTAGAGGCGGCAAAAACTGACACGACACGCTAACCCGACACGAACCCGACACGAAATAAACGGGTTTGGGTAATACATTTCAACTCGTTTAAGTAAACGGGTTGACACGACACGACACGAAAATTAAACGGGTAAGGTTAGGGTTAAAAAATTCAACTCGAAATTGACCCGTTTAACCCGTTTAAATTAGGCCATTCTTTGAATAATTAAATATGGGCTTTGACTATTATCTATTTATGTATGGACAATTAAATATGGCTTTGACAATTAAATATGGGCTTTGACAATTAAATTTTTAGTTTTAAAGTTTCTGCCATGTTATTAGAAAATTCATAGAAAATCAACCGTTGGTCCAAATGACGTGTACGATATACCGTTAGAAATATTAGAATGTCCTTAAGAACTGTTATGAAGAGTTAAAGTCCTAATTATGAGTTTAAATGTGTCAAAACACTAAGTTTTCACAATGTACACAAGATATATAAAAGGTAAAAATATATATAAGCCTATTAGCCTAACTAAGCCATTTCTAGTTGGTTTTTGTGAGCCAACATGAAATATCGAGTCAACCTAAGGAACATAAAAAATATTCATCTTCATTGTAATATATATATATATATATATGGATGAGATTGGAGGAGAACCTTGAAAAAAAATCGAAGAACCCATCCAAACCGTTAGATTGAGATGATCCAACGGATATGATTAAAAAGGTGGTTACAACCATTTTTTTAAATAAATAAATAAATCACCCCCATTTTTTTAAATCGAAATTCGATGAATTATAAAAATAATTGGACCGAAACAAATTACACAAAAATAACACTCATTTTATTATCTATTATTTGACATCCATTTTAATATATTTTTTCATCCGTTTTTTCGTTGTTCTCCGGTTGTTTCTTTTTTCAAGGTTCTTCCTTGATCGATCTTTATCCTATATATATATATATAGGATGGGTATCAAATACAAACCAAATTGATTGTACAAACCCTACAAACTCAATCTAGCTTCATGAATCTGTAATCTGGCTTCATGAATCTGTAATCTGGCTTCATGAATATATAATTTGGCTTCATGAATCTATATTTTGGCTTCATGAATATATAATTTGGCTTCATGAATATATAATTTGGCTTCATGAATCTATATTTTTCGGTCGTCGGTGCCAGACGATGAATTTAGTTTTTCATCTAACAGTTACAAAGGGTAAAATAATATATTTAAAAAAATAAATTTAAAAATATGCTAAAAGCCCTAAAATACCTTTATGGATATAAAAAAAGAAGTTACATGATTGGTGGAGATGGGTTTGTACAGTTTGTACAATCTATTTGGTTTGTACCCGATACCACCCCTATATATATATATATATATATATATATATATATATATATATATATATATATATATATATATATGTAGAGAGAGAGAGAGGGGGGGACCTCAAATAATTGAAAAACCAAGGAACACCTTTATAGACATATGATAAGATAAATCAAGGGTTAATATTTCAATGGCAATTTTGTAAATAAATCAAAGTTAAAGGGTATATGAAAATATATTACTTAAACTGCAATGAGGGTAAAATTGGCAAAATAAAGTTAAAGGCTCAGATTTAAATAATTAGAAAACCCTACCCTCTCTTCTCTCTTCTCTGCCGCCTCACAACCTCAAACCCTACCCTCTCTTCTCTCTTCTCTGCCGCCGCCACCACCGCCGACCGCCACAAATCTCATCCATCGCGTCAGTCACCTCCACTGCCACCAGATATCACGGCAGCAATGTTTCAATCTCCACCGTGGTCAGACCTCCATTAACGTGACAACGGTAACTTCACTAGAATTTATGCATCACTTGACCTAACTGAAGACAATGTCAAGCTGGTTTTAGATGATGCTCGAACAAAGGAATGTCTAAATCTCAGATAATTGATCAAATTTTCACATTCCATAACCTCTAAAACCCTAAGTTCGTTTTGCTTTTCTGCAGTTTTCACACCTATTTGATACATCAGTCGGAATGACAGGTGACCTAACTTTTGATTTGGTTTCGTCCGGTGAATCCATAAGAGCATTTCCAACAGCCATGTTATGGAGCGTTTGTTATATTTGGAGAGATCGGAGTGCTCAGGAAGTGGCGATGAGGATCAATGGTTTGACGAAGGTGTTGTGGTGATGAAGAGCAAGTGCATAATATGCACAACTGCATATATATGCATTTGCGCATATCTACAAGTTTTCGCCGGTTAAACCGGTGGTTGCGGTGGTTGAACTGTAGACGCTCGTACGGCTAAACCGATGGTTGCGATGGTTGAATCGCCGACGACCGTGGAGACGTCGGCGGTAATATGCACAAGTGCATATCTACAAGTTTTCTCCGGAATCTGCAAGTTTTTGCCGGAATCTGCAAGTTTTCGCCGGGGAACCGTCAACTCGCCGGAATCTGCAAGTTTTCGCCGGAAAACTGTGATCTCCATAATTATAGAGAAACGATTTGTGCCTTTGTTGTATTTTCCATATCTGATATAGTGCTCAAATTACCTTAATACCCTTTTCATTAATTATAATTAGTTTAATTACTGATTTTTAATATCCTTTGGATTATGTTGAATCAATGTTTATAAGGGTGTTCTTTAGTTTTCTAATTATTTGAGGTTTTCCCCTGAATCTAACCCTATATATATATATATATATATATATATATATATATAGAGAGAGAGAGAGAGAGAGAGGAAGGTTCAAACGAGAACGATAACTATTTACGAGAACTACGAGAACGGCCGACCATGTACAAAATCACTGGTGATTCACATACAAAATCATATGTGATTAAAATTCTGGACACGCGCGGTTTGTCTTGTGGTTTGCAAAGCGCGCGGTTTGTCCCGCGGTTTGTACTGTGAATCACCAGTGATTTTGTACATGGTCGGCCGTTCTCGTAGTTCTCGTAAATAGTTAGCGTTCTCGTTTGAACCCACCTCTCTCTCTCTCTCTCTCTATATATATATATATATATATATATATATATATATGTTGGTCCCAGCTATGGAGTAGCAAAGATAAACAAGTATTGTAGAATGGGAGGTTGAATACAATACACAAAGTTTTTCACTTAATTAATTCTTTATTGATTTAAAATCAAGAATTACACATAGAAAACTTAAAGATTGTTGCGGAACAGAACAGATAAAATCTGATCAAACAATCTAACACAAAGTCACACAGAGAATAAGAACAATTGTAAAACACTAAGAAAACAATGAACTTCTTTGAGATAGAATTGCCATTACTTGAAAGCTTTGAGAGTCTGTAATCCTGTGGTTTTGCAAGGATGAAGACGACCTCTTTATATAGTGCCTCATGCATTAAATGTATGGACACTTGTCAAGTAGAGATAAGAGAGCAGCAGGTCTTCTGAAAAAGTACTGATATGCACTTTTGTCTTAAAGCGTTGACCTGCTTGTTGAAGTTGATCTTTCTTGAAAGAGATAAGAAATCCAAATAACCTTTTTCTGATCCTCGGATGATGTCTCTATCATTGCAAGATATCCCAAATATATTTTGCAGATAAAGAAGAATATACCTGTTGTTTGACCGAAAATGTTTTCAAAAGATATCTTCAAGAATTCTTTCTCATGAATTCTTCAGGTGATCCTGCCGATCAAACCATGTCTTCAACTTTTTCTTGGCTTCAACATTTTCTTGTTGAATCTTCAATTGATCCTGCCGATCATGTCTTCAATATTTTCCTTGCTCTTCAAGTGTACTTGCCTAAGACTTTAGGAAGTCTTCAAGTAGCAGCTTAACCTTTGGTTGAGAAGTCCATCTTCAATCCGCTTTGAAGATACACTCCTGCTTTGTTTTTTCGGTTGAACATTTTTATATAATTAAACTACTTGTAAAGAACCTAAAAATTATTCTAAGTATGAACTGTGTAAAAATGAAAGACTGAGGTCATCTTCAAATCTTAAGTGACCCAAAAATCTCCCCCTATTTGAGGATGACATCCATACTTAGAATCTGAGAAGTAAACACTGAATAATTCATTTTTGACCCTTGTTTACTCTTGTTGGGTTCTTTTCACATAGTCCATTCTTTTTGTTCTTTTTGCATTTTTGTAAGTATATCCGACATTTACAAGTATAATGAAAGAATAAGGTATATATGTACAAACTAATAACAAAAATGTACTTGTATTGAAACTTTGAAAGAACAATAATTGGAGTTACAAGTACATATCAGAAACATATAACTTGAAAAAGATGATCACTTCTTCGTTTTCTAAAGTTCGGTTGTGATGTCAAGTCGGAAGAAAGTGGCCATAGGTATGTCAGGGACGATGGCAAGGATGGCTTCAAGGAAGACGGAGTCAGCAATGGGTATTTGTTCATGTCGGAAGAATTTTTTAGTGCCTTGGGCATTGTTGAAGAAAATGCCCCGATACGGTTTGAAGATGACAGTAGTAGTCTTTCTGGGGGGAGTTCTGTATGGGAGATCTAAGTTCAGGTTCTTGGTGTTAGGAAGGATTCCTTTAGCACCAAGATCTTGGAAGATGGTTTCCTGAAATTCTTTTCTTATCTTCCTCACATTTTCAAAAAGTCCTTTGATATAAAGGTTTATAGCAGGTAGGTTTGGGCTTTGAGAATGTTGTAGACATTCTGCAATTTCATACCATTCTAAAATACCATAAGAGTCAAGTTCATGGAATCTTACCGGTGTGACAGTGTTATCAGCCCGAATGAGTATGGCATATATGTCCTTTGAGTCTTTATGAGTAGCAAGTTTGGCTTTAGCAATTTTTTAGATACTGACCCTTTCTAGCAACATCTTCTTGCACCATGCAAACTTTTTAGAGAACTCAGATTGCTCCCCCTCAGCTAAGGCACCTGCATGTTCGGTAGATTTCTCCCCCTGAGTTGGTGGATCGGCTTGTGCCGATTTGGATAGATCAGATGGACCCGGTGGATCAGATGGTCTCGGTCGGTCGCTGGAAATGCTTTATAGTCTTCTCTCCCCCTCAGCGACTGACTGGTAATAACGCTTCACAAATCCAGCAAAGGTGGTGAGTGTGCGAGCCTGTCTTCAGGAAGAGCATCCATCTTCTGGTGAAGAGATGTAAGAGAACTAAGGAGCTGAGAGTTGATACCCTGTTGGCTTTGAAGTTCAGACTGGAGCCTATGAACTTCTTGGTCATGAGCATCTAAGGCGGCTTGCATAGCAGTCATGGAGAGAGTGAGACTGACATTGAAGTCTAGAAGGGACTTAATCTGAGAGTGCAAGTCTGATATGGAACCCTGGATGGATTCAAGCTGACTTGTTGTGGAAGCATATCTTGGGTAGGGAGCTTCAGACCCTTGATGAGTAGGTGTAGGAGGGTTATGGGGAAGATACCTGAAAGATGTAGGAGGGGATGGCACCAGCATATCAACAATAGGATCTCCAGAAGGTGGTAGACTTGAAGAGGAGGCATCATCAGAAGAGCTTAGATGCTCAGTTTGAACTTGTGGAGAGGAGCCAGTAAGTGTGAAGACAAGAGGAGGAGAGGAACCATGTGCAGAGCAGTTGTCATGGGATGAAGACAACTGAACTTTTTCTGTAGTAGTCGGTGAGTACTCCCGGTATTCAAGAGTGGGAGAAGCCTGAGGAGAATCCTCAACAAGAAAGTCAAGTAAACATGTATGACCCTCATCGGGTCGTGCAGAAACATCGACCGTGGAACGATCGGGTGATAGGCTGTGCAGTGAGAAAGCAACACCTTGGGCTGGAGAGAGGCCCAAGTCATCTTCAACCACCAAGTTGGTGGGAGAAGGAGCATTGTGGGTCTCCAAATTTTCAACCGAAACCTGTTGGGAGGAGACGGAGGAGCTAGCTAAGTGGTCAGCAGATTCCCTGGGCCTGGTAGGGACAATTTCAATAGCTTCAGATTATGAAGAATTTGTTGCTGGATGGGTGGTTATGGCCCTCAAAGGATCCTTAAGCCTCTTTGGATGAGGCGTAAGGGGGGATGAGGAGTGACTCCGCTTCTTGGAAGGGGAGTTGACTTTGGTAGCCACCAAAGGTTCTTTTGGTGGCATAGTCATAGAAGCGAGTGCGGAGCTACCGGAAGCTTTGGATTTTTTGATTTGCTTGTCGGTTTCACTCGGGGAGAGGGAGGAGGGTCCGGAAGCCACAATGGGACGAGGGTCCCGGGCATCTCCCCATTGTAGATTAGGAGAGTTAACGAAAGAAGACATACTTGGAAGAATGGTGGAACCATCTGGGTTGCGTTGTAGAATTTTCTTGGTGACAGTTGAAGGAGAGTAATCAAACACAAACTTTGGAGTAGCTGACTTTTGATCAGCTTCAAGAGCAGCAGCCATCTTGTGGGAGATGATGAGAGATAGAAATCTAGGGTAGGCTACATGTGGCCTCTTGGAATTGTCTATTACACTAACTAATTCATCAAAGAAATATTTAGCAAAATCTATCCTTCTTTGAAACAAAATTGCATGGGCAAGCTTGGTGGCATAAGATGGAACTTGGTCATAACCTCCTATTTTACGACTAAGGCATAATAGGATATGAGTAAAGAAGAAATTTCATACCGTACCCATGTTTTTGCGCAGGAGAGTTCCAGGCCCTTTATCACCATCTTTGTGTTTATATCGGATAGCACTTACCACTTCTGCATGTTCTTTGTCTAGGGGAGACATAGCATGTTCTTTGCCTATGGGAAACTTTTCATACGAAGCAAAAGTTGGAAGATGTAGAGCATACTGAATATCTGCAATCCCAAAGCTAAGATCCGATTCATCATCAGAAAGGATGGAAGCCTTGATTTGTTTAGTATCTTCATCATAGAAACAGGAAATCCAGAAGTTACCAAGGAGCACTTTGCTCATTTTGATGCTTTTGGTAAAAGCATATTGTAGAGGGGACTTTTGAAGAAATAAAGATACTTCGTTGTGATCGGGTGCTCCGGGTCATTAGCAAATCTTGCAAGGTGATTGCAAGTGTTAAAGACCAAAATTTCATGAGTGTATGTAGGAGGAGAAGAGGATGATGCCATGGGAGAGGTAGAGGTGAGGATGAGAGAAGGATGGAAGATGAGAGGTGTGAAGAAATGAGAAAGTTAGATGGGTTATTTATAATAGGTAAGTGTGGGTAAAAGTAAGGGAAAAGTATGGGGGATAAAAGGAGGTAGGGTAATTAGGTGTAGGAAAGGTGGTGTGTGATAGGAGATGTAATGGAAGAGCCTTGGGAAAAGAGGGTTGTATTGGGAAGAGGGAAAAGGAATAAAGAGAGAATCGATTTAATAAAATTTACCTTAAAAAAATGGGGGCAGGGTGTAGGTTAAAAACTACTCAGAAAGAAAAAACGGGGAAGGGAGGGTATCGGCCGAAAGTGGGGTGTGGGGAAGGGGGGGAGGTCGGCAACTATTAGGTCGGTGGTGGGGGATGATTTAGTTGTCGGTGGAGCCAAATCGGCAGCAAGTAGTCTTCAAGAAATAGCAACAACCGATAGGGGTTGTTTGTTTTTGGCAGTAACAACTGATAGGGGCTGTTGTGGCTACCTTCGGCAGAAAGTAAACAAGAGGAGGGGGTTGTCGACTGTATTTTGATCGGCAGCTGGCTGCAGTCGGCGGGATGTATGCAGCCGATGGTCCTATCGGCAAAAGTGGCGATCGGCAGCGCCGATAAGGGAGTAGAGATCACAGCGTCGGCGTTTTCTGATCGGTGGGAGACAAAAGAGAAATTGGCAGAGCCGATGGTGTGGTTTTCGGCGGGATCGTGGTCGGCAGCTATAAGCCAGCATCCAAAAAGAGAGATGGATTGGCAGCCGAAATGGCTGTTTTCGGTGGATGGTCTTCGGCAAAAAAATAGGTGGAGCCGAAAATAGGAAATAGATAGGAATCGGTGGAAAATGCTTAGGAGATGGGAGATAAAATTTAAGAGATGATTTGGGAAGAAGGAAGTGGCCAAAAATATATAGAGCAAAAAAAAATGAAATGGTTTAGTGTAAATTGTTTGTTGGTTTTGGAGAGAAAAAAATAGGATAGTAGGTTGTGTTTGTTGAGATGGAAAAAGAATGGTTAGGATTGAATGTAATTTTGGATAGGTAAAAGAATGGATGGTGAGGATTTGAGTGACGTGGATTGAGAGGGTAAAAAGGTAAGTGTGGTTGTTGTGAGAGGTAAGAAAAAAATGGTTTTATTTGGATAGGTAAAAGTAGAAAAGGAGAGTATGAATGAAAATAAGTTGACTTTTCTTGTAACAAACAATTTATCAGTTTATGAACAGGTTTGGGAAAGTCATTAGAGCCTTGGGCTTCTTCAACTTCAAAAGTTGAGGCATCACCTTTAGCTTTAATGAACATCCCAAACTTCAAGGCTTCCGAAAGATCAACAAAGTTCATAGAATGAGTATCACTTGAATGATGTTCAGAGGACTCATAGAAAGGAGGAATCACAAAGGAAGTTGAAGCATGAACATTTGAGGAAGAATCAATGTCTATTTTGCCAAATCTAAGTCCAGATTTGTCATCACACTTCATTTGGTCTTGAAAAATCTTTTCTAATTTCTTAGAAGAGCTAGTCCACATTTTCACAGTTTCTTGTTCCTTTTCAAGTCTTTTTAACAACTTGTTTTTCTCTTTAGCAAGTGTAAAGTTTATGGTTTTCAGATCTTCAAGCTCAGCTTTGATTTTGTCAAAATGTTTTAGTTGAGAAAGACAAATTTGAAGTTGAGAGGAAAGAGATTTTATCTGAGCATTTGCCTTTTTCTTAGCATCTTTAGTATTATGGAAGTCAACAGTTAAGGAGTTAAATGCATCAATCTTCTCAGCATCAGTAAGAGAGAAAAAGGGATGTACCTAGCATCCTGTTGAGACTAGAGCAAGAGTGGATGGAGTTTCCTCACGGTCATTCATGTCATCAATCTTTTCCATGAAACAAATATTGGCCATGTCCTTATCACTGTCAGATGTGGGTTCATCTGCCCAGTCATGAGACTCAGCCAGCAGACACTTTCCCTTTTTGGAAAGAATTTCATTTCTCTCTTTCTCTCTTTTGTATTTAGCCTTGTACTTTTCAGCACGTTCAGAGTTCACAGAGGAAACAGACTGGCCAAATTTTTGAGAGGAAGAGAAATTTGAATCAGGTCTGGATCTGCTAGATTTTGAAAGAGAACGACCAGAAGAAGAGTTCTTAGATCTTTCAGAGAGTTTGCTTCTGCACTCAGAGGTAAAGTGACCTTTCTTCCCACATTTAAAGCATTCCTCATTTGATTTATCATTTGAAGAGTGCTTGGGGAAATTTTGAGAGGATTTTCTAGAAAATTTAGATTAACAAGAAGAGAAACGGGATCTAGGTTTAGAGTAACCTGCCAGCATGGCCATGCCATCTGACAGTTGGTCAACAGGGGTTTTCTCACCTTCATCATCAACATCACTAAGATATGCCTCCGAATGATCATTGGTATCTTTCTGACTATCATGGTCAGAATCAGAAGGATATGTGATTCTAGGAATGCACACAGATCTTTTGGAAGAGTCACTCACAAGAGCTAGAGAAGAGCTCTTGATATCTTTAATGACAGACTTCCTTTGGAGATTGGTTTGTTCAAAGTTAAAGAGAGTACCAAAAAGAGTTGTGAGAGGAATATGATCAAGGTCCTTGGTCGTCTTAATGCACGTGCAGATGTTTTCCCATAAATCAGGAAGACAATCCATAAACTTGCATAACACTTCCTCATTGTCATAGATGCGACCCAACAACTTAAGATCATTAAGCAGACCGTTAAACCAGTTATAGTAGTCAGAAATAGATTCTCCTTTTTCATGAGAAAATAGTTCGTATTTTCTAACAAGAGCGATCTTTCTGCTATTTTTCACTTCAGAATTACCTTCATAAAGAACACACAATGCGGATCACATTTCTTTAGCAGTAGAAAAGTTTACAAGAGAATGATAAACCTCATCGGGCAGAGAGAGGGCAATGATGGCTCTGACTTTAGTATCAAGAGCTACAAGACGTTTATCGGCATCATTGTACTTACTGGGGTCCTTAACAATGTATCTCCCAGTAGCAGGTTGTTGATCCAAACCCTCAGTGATTTGATAATGACCCTCTCTTATATACTTAGTGAAAATTGTAAGTAAACAATATATATCAGAGTTTCACTATCGCTGATAAGTACTAAGATCTTACAGTACCGCTGATAGGAACTCTCGCTCTTTAGATTAAACATTCAGCGAACACTGTTCACCATAATGCTCTGAGTCTGTTCAGTACTTATGGTGATCGCTGATAAGTTAGTTGTTTACTTATGATCTCTAAAGACAAGTTTCACGTCAACATAGGTTATACGCTGAAGTCGAAGATCAAGCTCAAGAATCAGCGACAAGTCTCCTAATGAACATATGCGGATCAGCGAAGACTCAGATTTGTCCACTCAACGTGAAGTATCAAGTACAAGACTTCAGCTATCGCAGAACTTTATCGTTCGCTGATATAGAATGATAAACCGTTGAATCAACGAAAAGCTGATCATGAAGTCCTCCGTACAAAGTACTTTTGTCTTAATCACCCTTGCACGACTCCGTACGATATGTCAGAAAAGAACCTCCTTATTGTCTGAAATCGTACAACCACTCTGATACTACACTGTTCAAACATGCGGCTACTAAGGTTGTCAACAAAGGTCAATGACATACAACCAATGAGCTGCTGCCACGTGTAAAGTGTAAACTGCCATGCATTAAATGCATGCAGTATATAAGAAGAAGAACTCACTTCATTTTGAAGTAACTTGCTAACTCTAGACAAGTTCATCCTTCTTATCTTAAGATAGGTTATTATTAGTGTTCCAACTTGTTTAGATTTAGGTTTATCCTTAATCTTGTTTCCACAACAAGCTGTAAATTGTTAATGATTTATCAATAAACAATTTAGAAAAGTAAAATCTTAGTGTTTGTATTCAACCCCCCCCCCCCCTTCTACAAACTTGTATAGCCCTTCGGCACCAACAAGTGGTATCAGAGCAGATTTGTTTAATCTCATAAACAAGATCTGATCTATACTAAGATTTATCTTCCTTGCTTTTTCTAAAAATGGCTGCCAACACAAACACAAATTATATTAACAATGGGTCTCTTGCAAAACCCCCTAGATTCTCCAGAGATAACTTTAATCTATGGAAAAATAGGATGATTCTCTTCTTAGAAGGTATAGACCCTACTATGCCTTACTATCTTGAAAACGGCCCATATATTCCTGTAAGAATTGATGCTGCAGTACCAGCCGCTGAGAATAGATCTGCTATTCCAGAAAGGCTGATACCCAAGGAAGTTCATATGTGGACTAACGAAGATAAGAAGAAAGTGGCTATCGACACCAAATCCAGATCCATACTATCCATGGCTCTTCCTGACGAAGTCTACCATTCCGTCATGAACCTGAAATCCGCAAAAGCCATGTGGGACACAATCTGTGTTCAGTATGAAGGTACGTCTGAAGTCCAGGACTCTCAAAAGATCAACCTGGTAAGACAATACGAAAGTTTCATTTGTGGTAAGAATGAAACTCTCTCTGAAGTTCACCAACGTTTTAACTGTTTAATAATAGATCTGAAAACTGTTGGTAAGGAATATTCTAACTTTGAAGTGCTGACAAAGTTTCTAGAATGTTTACCTGAAAGCTGGGACAGTTATTCTATGTGTCTCAAGCTGTAAATGGATCTAAGATCAATGACCCTTGCTACCTTATATGGCACGATGCTGAATCATGAGCAATCGAGTCATCTTAAGAAGAATCTTGTAAAAGATTCCAAAAGCACCCCTGTTGCTTTAATCTCAGAGGAACCTTCCACTCAGCGACCCTCGGTAACAATCACTGAGTTGGAAAGAAACTATGAAAGGTCATCAGATTCTGACTCTTTAGATGATGATGAATCTTTGGCTCTCCTAACTAAAAAGTTCAGGAGATTCGCTAAAAAGAAAATGTTCAGAAAGAATAAACCCCTTTCCATTACTGACAAGCCAAGATCATCAGCTCATGTTGATAAGGCTACTGCTACTTGTTTTAACTGCGAAAAGATTGGACATTTCGCTAACGAGTGCAGGTCTAAGAAAGTTTCGAGAAACTCAGCGTTTCCCAATAAATCCTTTATTCCCAGGAATAAAGATGACAAATACGCTAAGTTGAAAGAAAAGTATGCGAAGCTGAAAAGCTTTAAGAAGAAAGGCAAAGGCCTGATGGCTTATGATTGGGCTGCCTCTGATGAAGAAGAATCATCATCAGACTCTGAAGATGATGAAGCCAATCTCTGTCTTATGGCAAAGTTTAGACATTCCCTCTACTTCAACCTCTGCCATTCAGGTATCACCTTCCTTCTTTACAAATATTGTAAATATTGATGAAGCTGATAGTCTTCATAAAATCGATCTCTTGACTATAAGTTTATATGAAGCCATGAATGGCAAAACTATAGTTGAAAATCAAAACCTTGATCTCGCTGAACAGCTTAAAAACTGTCACCTTCAAATAGAAAATCTTTCTAAAATTGAAGAAGATTTTAGAGATCAAGTACACTTAAATCAACTAGTCAAAATCGAGCGCGAAGAAGCTATCGTTGCATTAAGAGCTGAGAAAGCTACTGTTGATGGATGGTATAATTGCTCAATAAAGATCACTGAGATAATTAAGTCTCAGATTCCCCTGAGTGATAAACGTGGTCTTGGTTACAAAGCTGATACTCTAGAACCAACCACCGATCGTTCCATGCTCTTATTTGGAACTTTCGTATCCTCAGTCGCTGATACTTCATCCTCTCAGTGTTCCTCGTCCAGACCGCCTATCCCTGAGGAAACTTCTACCTCTTCAAAAGGTAAAGAGAAAATGGTTTATCCAAAACCTACCTCTGTCTTTAAAGATAAAGGTAAAGGAATTGCTATTAACCAAAATCCTCAGAAGGGTACCTTAGTACCTAAGCTGAATGCTTCTAAAGCTTTAGTGATTCATTCCTTTGGATCAAGGAATCAGATCTCTGGATCTACTCAGCGTGGATCTATTCATCGATCTACTCCTAGAATCAGAGTGGATGTCTCTGGTAAGAAATCCGAAGAACTGAATGTTCCTCCCATTTCAAAAGCCATAAACTTACTTGGTGCTGGTACTTCTAATTCAAAATCTGAAGCTCAGCATTCAAATGGTCCTAGAACTTTTAGTTATAGGAAATGTTATCACTGTGGACTCACTGATCATATTGCCAGTAAGTGCCCCACAGCCACCAAAGCTGAAAAGATAGATAAGGTGAAGATCATTGCCCCCAAGGCAAAGAAGACCACTGAGGTTAAGAAACTAACCAAAGTGAAGATTGAAAAAGCTGAATCTTCAAATGCTGCGAAGATTGCTGAACCTTCCATTCCAACTACTTCCACTGACAAACGTGTATACTTGGTTAAGTGGGTACCCAAGAAAAACTAATCTTCCTTTGTGATGCAGGTTAAGAAGGGTATCTGGTATCTCGATAGCGGATGCTCTAGACACATGACTGGAAAGAAAAGCCTGCTCGCTGAATACAAGGAAGAGAAGGGTCCCTCTATGACTTTCGGTGGAAATGGAAAAGGACATACCTGAGGGTTTGGTGTACTCTCAAATGGTACAACCACCTTCAGAAGAGTCTCATATGTTGAACGGCTAAAGCATAATATTTTAAGCATCAGTCAACTTTGCGACAAGGATAACAAGGTAATCTTTACCAAGGAATCCTGCTTTGTCACTGACAAAAAGGAGAAGATAGCTCTCAGCGGTTATCGTTTGGAAAATGTTTATGTAATAAACATGGACTCAACAACCACTGAGAACTCCTGTTTCTTCTCAACAGCCTCATCTGATGTCAACTGGCTATGGCACAAGAGTCTCTCACATCTGAATTTCAAGACACTGAACATTCTTTCTTCAAAAGAGTTAGTCACTGGTCTACCTCAGCACTCATACGCCAAAGAGTCTTTATGTTCAGCGTGTGAGAAAGGGAAGCAGGCCAAAGCAAGCTTTAAGTCAAAGCAAGTCTCCTCAGTGTCATCTCCTTTGCAACTTCTCCTTATGGATTTGTTTGGCCCTGTTAACAAACAATCCATCGCTGGAAAGAAATATACGCTGGTCATAGTTGATGAATTCTCTCGTTATACATGGGTTATGTTTCTCCGTTCCAAGAGTGACACCCCTGAAGAACTCATCACCTTTGTTCGGAAGATGGAAACCCTGACCAATTTGACCGTTCGCTCAATAAGGAGTGTTGGTCCCGAAAGGCCTATACAAGTTTGTAGAAGGGGGGGGGGGGTTGAATACAATCACACTATTTTACTTTTCTAAATTGTTTATTGATAAATCATTAACAATTTACAGCTTGTTGCGGAAACAAGATTAAGGATAAACCTAAATCTAAACAAGTTGGAACACTAAGGTTTCATGCACTAAGAAAGATAAGGAGATTACTAATAAAATCCTATCTTAAGAGAGATTTGAACTTGTCCAGAGTTAGCAAGTTACTTAAAAAGAAGTGGGTTCATCTCTTTATATACTGCATGCATTTAATGCAATTCAGTATACACTTTACACGTGTCATCAGCGGATTGGTTGCATGTCATTGACCTTTGTTGACAACCTTAGTAGCCGCATAAATGAACAGTGTAGTATCAGAGTGGTTGTACGATTTCAGATTTTCGGAGGTTCTTTTCTGACATTTCGTACGGTGGCGTGCAAGGGAGGTTAAGACAAAAGTACTTTGTACGGAGGACTTCATGATCAGCTTTCGTTGATTCAGCGATTATCATTTACTATTCAGCGAATGATAAAGTTCAGCGATAGCTGAAGTCTTGTACTTGATACTTCACGTTGAGTGGACAAATCTGAGTCTTCGCTGATCCGCATCAGTTCATTAGGAGACTTGTCGCTGGTTCTTGAGCTTAATCTTCGACTTCAGCGTAGAACCTTTGTTGACGTGAATCTTGTCTTCAGGGATCATAAGTAAACAACTAACTTATCAGCGATCACCATAAGGAATGAACAGACTCAGCGATATGGTGAACAGTGTTCGCTGAATGTTTAATCTAAAAGAGCGAGAGTTCCTATCAGCAATACTGTAAGATCTTAATACTTATCAACGATAGTGAAACTCTGATACATATTGTTTACTTACAATTTTCACTAAGTATTTAAGATAGGGTCATTATCAAATCACTGAGGGTTTGGATCAACAATCTCCCCCTATTTGATTATGACATAGCAACAAAGAAAATTGCTATTTAATGAAAACATAAGGATAAAAAGAACTCATAAAATATTTGTCCCTTTTACTGTTTTCTGGGATCTTTTCAGTACTGATGGAGTAAAGTACATTCGCTGAAATCTTTCTTTAAATCTTTGAATCAGGTTACAATTTAAATAAGAAAGATTACAAGTACAAGCGAAATAAATTACAAGTACTGAAGGATGACTGATACAATAGAGAATGAGGTGATTGTTGTCAGCCTTCAAAGGGTTCTTCCTTAATGAGAAGATCGTCAAGGGTTGTCTTTTCAGTTGGAATCATCCAGTCAGGAACCTTTTCTCCTTTATTCTTTAGCTTCAGAGCAGCTTCAAAAATCAAGGGTTTTAGGTGTCGTGCCTGAATGTCTTTTCTGAAGTCGCACCAGTAGATGAGATCTCTGAGCTGTTCGATTGGAGTGATTGGAAGCTCAGCGATCCGTTGAAAGCATTTACGTCCGTCGTAGTCAAGAAAGAATATTCCATAAGGATTACTGATGACTTTACCAGGGACGAAAAGTTCACATGGTGGCAAAGAAATGTCAAGGGCAGATAGATCAGGATCAGGACCAAGTACTTCAGCGCGAGAGAAACTAATTCCAGTTTCATTTCGTATGACAGGACCTGAGTTTGAATCTTGACGTTTCTTCCTTGGAGAACCTCTTTTTCTTTTCGGCTTAAGATCAGGAACAGGAGGAATATCCACACAAGAAGATATCAAGTCGATCTGTCTGTTTATCAGCTTTTCGAAATGATCCTTGTACTTAGATTGTGATGGTTGGATAGCTAACCTCATCTCCAGCCATTCAGAGAGACCATACCTTTTTACAGTGTCAGCGCGAAAGGTTTTAGATGTGCCATCTTCTCTGAACAGTTTGATGTCAACAATAGGTACTCCGATGGAGGTTCTTCCAGAGATGAATACCTTGTTGATCTTCGCTGGACGATATCTGAAGTGGATTTTCTCTTTACACCAGATCAGGGTGGTCTGAGAAACTTCAGCTTTCTTTTCCACGATCTTCTGGGCTTGTTCCCAAAGCTTTCGTTGGATTTGAATGGGAATACTCTTCAGCTTGGGGTCTTTGACAGATTCTTGAGTGAGCTTGATGGCGTATTCTCTGTCTTTATCTTCAGCTTCCTTCCTTTCAGCGATGAGGCGTTCAGCTCTGAGATGTTCCTGGTATTCAGCTTTTGAAATTCTGAACTTAGGAGGAACTGAAGGCAGTTGATCGCGCCTTAGAATGATTTGATGATCCTCGAATCGCTTTATCATTTCTTCTCTCCTCTTTTGATCTTCTTCACTCAGCCTTTGAGGAACTGAGGAAGGTTTCTTATTGTGCAAGAGTTGTTCTTCTGGTTCATCAGTCTCAGAGATTAAATCTAAGACTGGGATTATGTCTTCAGCGGTAGCTGGAATTATTGGTGAAGTCGCAATAGTAGAGCCTTCAGCGATATCCTCAAACAGGGGAGAGGACTAGCTGAAACGCAGCGATCTTACAAATAAGAACTGGGTAGAAGAACTTGGGTAGAAAAGATAGAAAAAAAAAGATAATGTGGATGTGTATGGTGTTTGTGGAATGGATAACTGATTGTTCAGAGATGATCAGGGAAGGAAAAATAAGTTTAGTGTACCTGACAAATCGGCTTTGCAAGCAAGATCGCCAGATTATCATCTTCAGCGATGCCTTTGTCTTTGCTTTTTTCAGCGCCAGAGGCTGAGTGCTTTGTCTTTGTTTTTGTCTTCTCCCCTGTGGATTCGGTTATCACGATCCCTTTAAGAGCTTTTCGAGGAGCAGGTTTGACGACAAAGAATTCGTCATCTTCATCATCATCATCATCATCGTTCCTTGGAGAGGAGGATGGTTCAGCTTCAGGGATGTCGATGTCTTCGTCTTCTTCTGCTTCGGATTCCTCAGCGTCTTCTTCGAGTTGCTCCCCCTCAGATACAGAGGCGAGCTTCTCGGTTCCCTCAGGGTTTTCATCTCCCTGAGGTCCAGTAACCAGATCTTCATTACCCTCTCCCCTGATAGATTCATCATGGGAAAGGTCTTCAGCGCTCTTATTTTGATCTTCAGCGCTCTTCTCTTGTTCAGCGCTCTTCTCCCCCTCTTTCTCATGATGGGCGGGGGAGGAATGGGTAGACTCAGCATTGGTGTCATCTCTGTCTTCTGGGCCAGAGATTTTCACACAACCTTCAAGCTTAGCTATTCTGTCTTCTAGGCCAGAAATAGCAGGCGTGATCTTCTTCAGCTCTTGGCGATCCTCTGCGGTGAATGAGTCCAAAATAGGTGCAGGGGCCGGAGCAGGAGCTGGATTGTTTGCCTTGTTCACCAGCGTCTCGATCATTGTCTTGACAGAACCAAGGTCGGTCTTCACTGAGCCCAAGTCGGTCTTGACCACTGACATATCACCTTCGAGTGTACCAACCGATTTCTTCAGCGTTGTAACCTCGCTGGAAACGGTGGAAACTGACGATTTGAGGTTGGTGTAGTCAGTGTAGATGTCGGAGAGCACTTTGGCAAAGTCGGCGAGAGTTTTATCAAGGCCTTTGATGTCATCAGAGGAGGCCTTCTTTTCCACCACAGTAGTCAGCTTCGTCAGATTCTCTCCAGCGTTTGTTACAGCTGTAGAGTTATTTGATAGACCGGTGGTGAGATCTGTAAGTTTCATCTCCATGGACTTCAGAGACTGGTTGATGTCTCCCAAATAAGGACCTGTAACATATAAGTACTTGTGAACAAAGGAAAGCTCAGAAGTTTCAGGTTTAGTTACAGTGTTTAAGGTGGGATCTGTACCTGCAGGAGCGTTGACGAACTCATCAAAGTTTCGAGTCCCTCCATAGTGTTCCATATCTCCCTCAAAAGTTCCGTGAGGGATGGAGATCTCTGCAGGTCCTTTCTTCGTCATTCGCTGAGAAGCTTCAACGGCTTCTTGAATGATGGCATCTCCAGTTTTAGCTGGAGGAGTGTCCAAAGAAATAGAGGGAGGATCGTAGGATAAGAATTGGGGTTGGGTTTCAAGTTCAGCGTTGGATTCGCTGAGAAGTACTTCATCAGTCTTTTGAGAGACTGAAGAAGGTTGGGTAGATTCCAAAGTTCTAACCTCAGCGTTTAAGGACGCTGAAGTAGGTTTAGAAGGGATGGCTTGAATTGGTGTGGCAGAGCGTACCACGGAACTTTCCTTCAGCTCTTCAGAATGAGCTGAGGAGTCTTCAGCATGGAATTGCTGGGGTTGCTCCTTGGTTTTCTTGGTCCTTTTGGAATCAAGAGGGGTAAGAGATTGTTTCCTTTTCTTAGAAGGAATGGATTTTGTGGCCTGGGAATCAGCGAGGGGTATTGTCGCTGAAGGAGCCACAGAAAGCGGAGAATTAAGTAGAGTGAGAAGGGTAGAGAGACGTACCTCGTTGGCGACAGGCTTGAAGTCGAGAACTTTAGGGCCAATCTGAGAGAGTTTCAGATCACCCTCTTCAGGATAGCTGTCCTTCAGGCCATATTGAAAGATGGCGCTGATGAATCGTGGGTAAGGAACCCATGCTGGTCGGTCAGCGGCAGAATCAACACGTTGAATGAGGTCTTCATAGATGATGGAGGCCCAGTCAATGTTGAGACCTTTCAGCAGTGCGTAACCCATGGCCTGCTGAGGTTGAGCGGCTTGATCAGAAGATCCGGATTTCGCTGTCATGCAGCTGATCAGGTGAGCGAAGATGAAGTTCATCTCGTTGGGCATCTTGGATTTCTTTATCAGCGTCAGCTTCTTCTCAGGTAGCTTGTCTCTTCCAGTCTCCCAGATGTAACCCATCGCATCAAGGAAAGCAATGATTTCTTCCCTGTCAGCGTGCTTCTTGTGGTCAGGTAATGGAATGAAAGGATTTTCTGAGGTAGCGTTGGGGATTTCAGGGCTTTGCGGATTATTGCGGGGGTTATCTTGATGGTGCCATACTCAGTATCGCTGAGTATGCAGTCGATGGTTTAGATGGATCTTTGGCGGAGGGTAGATCGGTGTGTCTGGCAGAGTACCAGAATTGGGATAAGAGACGCTGACTGGCAGGAGGTGTGATTGTCAGTGCTGTGTAGATGGGGCTATTCTTCAAAAGATTTACAGCGTCGTCTAGATGGGATACCTGCTTCCGAGGAGGAAACTCGAGAAGCGCTGAGAGGTTGTTTGCCTTTGTCCAGTCTAGTTGATCCAGCTCAAACTTAACCTGAGGAGCTTTAGTGATTTCCAGTTCCTCAGAATCAGCGGAGATGGACTCAGCGGTAACATTCAGCTTTGAAGTTGCCATTTCACTGTATTATCAGTTCAACCAAAGATGTTAACAAATAAGAATTATCTTAATGTGGAAAGAAAATTTCCATTAAGATTTTTCGAATTTTGTCCATTTCATTCAGATAAAAAAGTCTTAATGAAGATTAGGGTTTTTCTTGTTTTTGAAAAAAAACGAATATAACACCCATAAGCCTTGTATTCCAGTTTCTTAAAAAAAATGGATACGAAAGAAGAACAAGTTTAAGATTTTAGATTTAAAACTTGAAGAACAACCATGAAATGGTTGTGTTTATAAAACCATGAAAGAAAATGATTTTATTTTTGAGTTCTTTTGTTTGATCTTGTGTAAAACAATGATAAGATCGAAAACAAGTTATTCGCATTTGATAATAGATAAGAACATATTAACCTTGAGTTTGATGAAGAAGATGATGAACAGTTCTTGAAGATTGAGAGCACAAAATGCAACAGTGTTCTTTTCTTGCGGAGAAAGATTGATTCGCGTAAAAGACAAATATAAACTTTGAGAGTGTTTATATAGGAAGAGAGTAGAGAGAGAAAAACTTGAGCGGGAAAGTTTTTCATCATGACACGGACACGTGTTTGCATTTGATTGGATAGACAACGAAACGTGCAAACGTGTGTCAGAAAAAGAGCGTGCCTGGTGTTATCCGTTGCAATGACGTCACAACTGTCCTTTCACATTCTTTTAGGATGTCTCTGAGGTTTTAAAAAAACTCAGGGACTCTTTGGAAAATATGAAGCACTGAATAGAAATATCAGTGAAGGTTTAAGGAATTTTCAAAATATCGCTGTTAAGGAAGAGATATTCAGCGATGCAATTTATTTTGAAATCTTGCATTTACATGCGATTGTCAGAGAGAGAAAAACATACCTGGATATCAGTTTAACCAAGTTTATTCAGAGATAAGATGATGAAATGGATTATAAAAGTTATTTTATCCGAGAGCCTATACAAGAATGTATAAACGTATCGCTGATTAAATGTGAACCGCTGAAGATTTATCCTTCAAAGTTCAGCATTCCAAGCTCGCTGATGAGAAAGTTGAATCTTGTCTCATCAAGAGGTTTGGTAAACAAATCAGCTAACTGATAATCAGTTGGGATAAAATGAAGTTCTATATCACCATTCATCACATGATCTCTGATAAAATGATATCTGATTTCTATGTGTTTTGTCTTTGAGTGTAGCACTGGATTGTTTGCTATAGCGATGGCACTTGTGCTGTCGCAATAGATTGGAATTTTGGAGAGCTGAAGATCATAGTCTAGTAGTTGATTTCTCATCCACAAGACTTGAGAACAGCAGCTTCCAGCGGCTAAATACTCAGCTTCAGCTGTGGAAGTGGACACTGAGTTTTGCTTCTTACTTGTCCAACTTACCAGCTTTCCACCCAGGAGCTGACATCCTCCTGTGGTGCTTTTCCTATCCATTTTGCAACCTGCAAAATCACTGTCTGAATAGGCGGTTAGATCGAATCCTGAATCTTTGGGATACCAAAGACCTAGATTCGCTGTACCCTTAAGATATCGAAAAATTCGCTTTACATCGGTCATATGAGATATCTTAGGTTCAGCTTTATATCGTGCACACAAACAGGTTGCGTACATAATATCGGGTCGGCTAGCTATAAGATACAAGAGAGAGCCGATCATCCCACGGTACAGCGTGACATTAACAGGAATACCCTTAGTATCCTTATCTAGTGTCAGCGGTGGTGCCATAGGGGTTTTCATAGCTGAACTTTGGGTTAAATACTCATTTTATACTCATCTTTCATTCTATCAGCGAAACGAGTACAAAGCTCAGGGTTAGTAGAACCAAATATAATGTCATCAACATATATTTGAACTAAAATGATATGACCTTTTATTTTTCTAAAAAACAAAGTTTTGTCAATCTTACCTCTCTCAAATTTTTCAAGGTGGAGATAAGTAGAAAGAGTGTCATACCATGCACGAGGAGCTTGCTTCAAGCCATAAAGTGCCTTATCCAGCTTATAAACATAACCTGGACGCTTAGGATCTGAGAATCCTGGAGGTTGTTCCACATAAACTTCTTCATTCAGCTTTCCATTTAGAAACGCTGATTTAACATCCATTTGATGTACAGTGAAGTTTTTGTGTACAGCATATGCTAAGAAAAGACGAATAGATTCAAGTCTTGCTACTGGAGCAAAGGTTTCGTCATAATCTATGCCTTCCTCTTGTCTGTATCCCTGAGCAACAAGACGAGCTTTGTTGCGAGTTACAGTACCATGTTCGTCCAACTTGTTTCGATAGACCCACTTAGTGCCTATCACTGTTTTGTCAGTTGGTCTCCGAACAAGTTTCCAAACTTTGTTTCTTTCGAATTCAGTCAGCTCTTCTTGCATAGCGCTGACCCAGTTTGGATCTCTGAGGGCATCATCTATTTTCTTTGGTTCAGTTAGAGAAATAAAGTTAACAAATAAACAAATATTACCTGCACTTCTACGAGTCTGAATACCAGCGTTGGGATCACCAAGAATTTGATCGATTGGGTGATTTACAGTCCATCGCTGAGCCGGAGCATGCGTCGCTGACTCAGTCTGAACTGGAGAGACTGAAGATGAGGCTTCAGCTACTTCTGGATTATCAGCTAAGAGAGGAATGCTTGCATTTGTCACTTCATTCACTGATTGCTGAGAAATAGATGGAATTTCTGAGACATTTGGATCAACTGCGGGTATAGTGTTTATAGGAACAGCTGAGACCCAAGATGTTTCAGCTTCACTATTCTGCATATTGGGAATGATAGTAGGACCATCATTTTCAGTTGTATGAGCATGAGTAGTGGGAACATCTTCTGAATCACCAAGATGAGAAAACATACATTGATTCAGTTCTTCTGTATCAGCGTTCGGTTTAATGTTCGCTGAACGGGATTCGTCAAACGTGACGTGAATAGTTTCTTCTACAGTTTGTCTTCTTCGGTTGAAGACTCTGAAGGCTTTGGAAACTGAGGAGTATCCAAGAAAGATTCCATCATCAGCCTTAGGATCAAACTTTCCAAGGGCATCTCTGTTGTTCAGTATGAAACACTGACAACCAATGATGTGAAGAAAGCTGATTGAAGGCTTTCTCCCATGAAAAAGTTCATAGGCTGTCTTTTTGAATCTTTTTACTATCAGCGACCTTTTTTGCGTAAAACAAGCCGTGTTGACAGCTTCTGCCCAAAACTGAGTAGGCAGGTGAGAATCGCTGAGCATTGAACGTGCATCTTCAATAATTGTTCTATTTCTTCTTTCAGCGACTCCGTTTTGTTGTGGTGTTCTCACTGACGAAAAGTTGTGAGAAATACCCTTGCTCTCAAGGAAGGAATCAAGAGAACTGTTTTTGAATTCAGTTCCATGATCACTCCTTATTGAGCGAACAGTCATATTGTTCAGAGTTTCCATCTTCCGAACAAAGGTGATGAGTTCTTCAGGGGTGTCACTCTTAGAACGGAGAAACATTACCCATGTGTAACGAGAGAATTCATCAACTATGACCAGCGTATATTTCTTTCCATCGATGGATTGTTTGTTAACGAGGCCAAACAAATCCATATGGAGTAGTTGAAGAGGAGATGACACTGAGGAAACTTGCTTTGACTTAAAGCTTGCCTTTGTCTGCTTCCCTTTTTCACACGCTGATCATAAGGATTCTTTGGCGTATGAATGTTGAGGTAGACCAGTGACTAACTCTTTGGATGAAAGAGTATTCAGTGTCTTGAAGTTTAGATGTGAGAGCCTCTTGTGCCATAGCCAGTTGACATCAGAAGATGCCTTTGAGAAGAAACAGGAGTTCTCAGTGGTTGTTGAGTCCATGTTTATAACGTAAACATTTTCCAAACGATAACCGCTGAGAGCTATCTTCTCCTTTTTGTCAGAGACAAAGCAGGATTCCTTAGTGAAAATCACTTTGTTATCCATGTCGCAAAGCTGACTGATGCTCAGAAGATTATGCTTCAGCCCTTCAACATATGCGACTCTTCTGAAGGATGTTGTACCATTTGAAAGTACACCATACCCTCGGGTGTGTCCTTTTCCATTTCCACCGAAAGTCACAGAGGGACCCTTCTCTTCCTTGTATTCAGCGAGCAGGCTTTTCTTTCCAGTCATGTGTCTAGAGCATCCGCTATCGAGATACCAGATACCCTTCTTAACCTGCAATACAAAGGAAGATTAGTTTTGCTTGGGTACCCACTTCACCATGTATACGCGTTTGTCAGTGGAAGTGGTTGGAATGGGTTCAACAGTCTTCGCAGCATTTGAAGATTCAGCTTTGTCTTTCTTCACTTTGGTCAATTTCTTGACTTCAGCGGTAGGAGTCACCTTGACCTGAATTGCAACTGGTTTGGTCTTCTTGGGTGCTATCTTCACCTTAGCTATCTTATCAGCTTTGGTGGCTGTGGGACACTTACTTGCAATATGATCGGTAAGTCCACAGTGATAACATTTCCTATAACTAAAATTAGTTCTAGGACCACTTGAGTGCTGAGCTTTTAATTTGGAATTAGAAGTTCCAGCACCAAGTACACTATTGGTTTTTGAAATAGGACGAACATTCAGTTCTTCAGATTTCTTACCAAGGACATCTACTCTGAGTCTAGGAGTAGGTCGCTGAACTGATCCAGAGGTCTGATTTCTAGAACCAGATGAATGAATCACTAAGGCTTTGGAAGCATTCAGCTTAGGTACTAAGGTACCCTTCTGAGGATTTTGATAAATAACAATTACTTTACCTTTGTCTTTAGAGACAGAGGTAGGTTTTGAATAAACCATTTTCTCTTTACCTTTTGAGGAGGTAGGAGTTTCCTCAGGGATTGGTGTAACAGACGAGGAGTACTGAGATGAAGAAGTGTCAGCTACTGAGGATACGAACGTTCCAAATTTAAGCATTGAACGTTCAGTGGTTGGTATTGGAGTATCATATTTATAACCCAGACCACGTTTATCACTCAGAGGAATCTGAGCCTTAATTATCTCAGTGATCTTTGTTGAAGAATTACACCATCCTTCAACAGTAACTTGTTCAGCTTTTAATGCAGCGATAGCTTCCGCTCGTTCGATTTTGACTAGCTGATTTAAATGTACTTGATCTTTAAAATCTTCTTCAAATTTAGAAAGCTTTTCTATTTGAAGGTGGCAGTTTTTAAGCTTTTCAGCGAGATCAAGATTTTGGTTTTCAACAACAGCTTTGCCGTTCATGGCTTCGTATAAACTTCTAGTCAGCAGTTCGATTTTACGGAGACTATCAGCTTCATCAATATTTACAATATTGGTAAAGAAGGAAGGTGATACCTGAATGGCAGATGTTGAAGTGGAGGGAATGTCTGAACTTTCTTCCTCTTCTTCAATCTTGGCCATGAGACATTGATTTGCTTCATCATCTTCAGAATCAGATGATGAGGCTTCTTCATCAGAAGCAGCCCAATCATAGTCAGCCATCAGGCCTTTTCCTTTCTTCTTAAAGCTTTTCAGCTTTGCATACTTCTCCTTCAGCTTTGAGTATTTGTCATCTTTATTCCTTGGAACAAAGGATTTCTTTGTAAAAGCTGAAGGTCTCATGATTTTCTTTGACCTGCACTCGTTAGCGAAATGACCTGTCTTTTCGCAGTTGAAACAAGTAGCAGTAGCCTTATCAACAAAAGCTGATGACTTAGGCTTGTCAGCTATAGAAAGAGTTTTGTTCTTTCTAAACATTTTCTTCTTGGCGAATCTCCTGAACTTTTTAGTTAGGAGAGCCAAGGATTCATCATCATCTGAAGAATCAGAATCTGATGACCTTTCAGAGTTACTTTCTAACTCAGTGATAGTGACCACTGGTCGCTGAGTAGAAGGTTCCTCTGAGATTAAAGCAACAGGGGTGCTTTTGGAATCTTTTACAAGATTCTTCTTAAGATGGCTAGATTGCTCATGATTCAGCAATGTGCCATATAAGGTAGCAAGTGTCATTGATCTTAGATCTTTTGACAGCTTGAGACACATGGAATAATTGTCCCAGCTTTCAGGTAAACATTCTAAAAACTTTGTCAGCACTTCAAAGTTTGAATATTCCTTACCAACCGTTTTTAGATCTATAATTAAGCAGTTAAAACGTTGATGAACTTCAGAGAGAGTTTCATTCTTACCAGAAATGAAGCTTTCGTATTGTCTTACCAGGTTGATCTTTCTTGAATCCTGGACTTCAGACGTTCCTTCATACTGAACACATATTGTGTCCCACATGGCTTTTGAGGATTTCAGGTTCATGACGGAATGGTAGACTTCGTCAGGAAGGGCCATGGATAGTATGGATCTGGCTTTTGTATCTATAGCCACTTTCTTCTTGTCTTCATCGGTCCAATGATGGATTTCCTTTGGAATCAGCCTTCCTGGAATAGCAGCTCTAGTTGCAGTGGCTGGAACCGCAGGATCAATTGTTACAGGGATGTGTGGACCGTTTTCAAGATAGTAAGGTATAGTAGGGTCTACACCTTCTAAGAAGAGTGTCATCCTATTTTTCCACAAGTTGAAGTTATCTCTGGAAAATCTAGGGGGTTTTGCAAGAGAACCATTGTCTATATAGTGAGTGTTTGTGTTGGCCATTTTCATATAATAGCTAGGAAGAGAAATATCTTAGATTAGATCTTGTTTATGAGATTAAACAAATCTGCTCTGATACCACTTGTTGGTCCCGAAAGGCCTATACAAGTTTGTAGAAGGGGGGGGGGGGGGGGGGTTGAATACAAACACACTATTTTACTTTTCTAAATTGTTTATTGATAAATCATTAACAATTTACAGCTTGTTGCGGAAACAAGATTAAGGATAAACCTAAATCTAAACAAGTTGGAACACTAAGGTTTCTTGCACTAAGAAAGATAAGGAGATTACTAATAAAATCCTATCTTAAGAGAGATTTGAACTTGTCCAGAGTTAGCAAGTTACTTCAAATGAAGTGAGTTCATCTCTTTATATACTGCATGCATTTAATGCAATTCAGTATACACTTTACACGTGTCATCAGCGGATTGGTTGCATGTCATTGACCTTTGTTGACAACCTTAGTAGCCGCATGAATGAACAGTGTAGTATCAGAGTGGTTGTACGATTTCAGATTTTCGGAGGTTCTTTTCTGACATTTCGTACGGTGGCGTGCAAGGGAGGTTAAGACAAAAGTACTTTGTACGGAGGACTTCATGATCAGCTTTCGTTGATTCAGCGATTATCATTTACTATTCAGCGAATGATAAAGTTCAGCGATAGCTGAAGTCTTGTACTTGATACTTCACGTTGAGTGGACAAATCTGAGTCTTCGCTGATCCGCATCAGTTCATTAGGAGACTTGTCGCTGGTTCTTGAGCTTAATCTTCGACTTCAGCATAGAACCTTTGTTGACGTGAATCTTGTCTTCAGGGATCATAAGTAAACAACTAACTTATCAGCGATCACCATAAGGACTGAACAGACTCAGCGATATGGTGAACAGTGTTCGCTGAATGTTTAATCTAAAAGAGCGAGAGTTCCTATCAGCAGTACTGTAAGATCTTAGTACTTATCAGCGATAGTGAAACTCTGATACATATTGTTTACTTACAATTTTCACTAAGTATTTAAGATAGGGTCATTATCAAATCACTGAGGGTTTGGATCAACAAGGAGTGATCATGGGACTGAATTCAAAAACAGTTCTCTTGATTTCTTATTTGAGAGTAAGGGTATTTCTCACAACTTTTCATCAGTGAGAACACCGCAACAAAATGGAGTCGCTGAAAGAAGAAATAGAACAATTATTGAAGCTGCACGTTCAATGCTCAGCGTTTCTCACCTGCCTACTCAGTTTTGGGCGGAAGCTGTCAACAATGCTTGTTTTACGCAAAACAGGTCGCTGATAGTCAAAAGATTCAATAAAACAGCCTATGAACTTTTTCATGGGAGAAAGCCTTCAATCAGCTTTCTACACATCTTTGGATGTTAGTGTTTCATACTGAACAACAGAGATGCCCTTGGAAAGTTTGATCCTAAGGCTGATGATGGAATCTTTCTTGGATATTCTTCAATCTCCAAAGCCTTCAGAGTCTTCAATCGAAGAAAACAAACTGTAGAAGAAACTATTCACGTCACGTTTGACGAATCCCGTTCAGCGAACTCTAAACC
Organism: Saussurea involucrata; assembly: GCA_033807775.1. NCBI lineage: Eukaryota > Viridiplantae > Streptophyta > Magnoliopsida > Asterales > Asteraceae > Saussurea > Saussurea involucrata. The sequence goes on from CM066321.1 coordinate 210,969,075, forward strand.
GTCCGCTGATACTGAAGAACTGAATCAATGGATGTTTTCTCATCTTGGTGATTCAGAAGATATTCCCACTCCTCATACTCATACATTTGAAGATGATGGTCCTACTATCATCCCAAATATGCAGAATAGTGAAGCTGAAACGTCATGGGTCTCAGCTATTCCTTTAAACACTATACCTGCTCCTGAACCAAATGTCTCAGACATTCCATCTACTTCTCAGCAATAAGTGAATATAATGACAACTGCACCCATTTCTCTCTTGGCTGATACTCCAGACGTCGCTGAAGCTTCATCTTCAGCTACTCCAGTTCAGTTTGAGTCAGCGTCTCACGCTCCGGCTCAGCGATGGACTGTAAATCACCCAATTGATCAAATTCTTGGTGATCCAAACACTGGTATTCAGACTCGACGAAGTGCAGGTAATATTTGTTTATTTGTTAACTTTATTTCTCTGACTGAACTAAAGAAAGTAGATGATGCCCTCAAAGATCCAAACTGGGTCAGCACCATGCAAGAAGAGCTGACTGAATTCGAAAGAAACAAAGTTTGGAAACTTGTTCGAAGACCAACTGACAAAACAGTGATAGGCACTAAATGGGTCTATCGAAACAAGTTGGACGAACATGGAACTGTAACCCGCAACAAGGCTCGTCTTGTTGCTCAGGGATACAGACAAGAGGAAGGCATAGATTACGACGAAACATTTGCTCCAGTAGCAAGACTAGAATCTTTTCGTCTATTCTTAGCATACGTTGTACACAAAGACTTCAAAGTATATCAGATGGATGTTAAGTCAGCGTTTCTAAATGGAAAGCTGAATGAAGAAGTCTATGTGGAACAACCTCCAGGATTCTCAGATCCTAAGCGTCCAGGTTATGTTTATAAACTGGATAAGGCACTTTATGGCTTGAAGCAAGCTCCACGTGCATGGTATGACACTCTATCTACTTATCTCCATATTGAACAATTTGAGCGAGGTAAAATCGACAAAACTCTATTTTTCAGGAAAGTAAAAGGCCATATCATTCTTGTTCAGATATATGTTGATGACATTATATTTGGCTCTACTAACCCTGATCTTTGTACTTGTTTCGCTGATAGAATGAAAGATGAGTATAAAATGAGCATGATGGGTGAAGAAATTCGATTTAACCCAAAGTTCAGCTATGAAAACCCCTATGGCACCACCGCTGACACTAGATAAGGATACTAAGGGTATTCCTGTTAATGTCACGCTGTACCGTGGGATGATCGGCTCTCTCTTGTATCTTATAGCTAGCCGACCCGATATTATGTACGCAACCTGTTTGTGTGCACGATATAAAGCTGAACCTAAGATATCTCATATGACCGATGTAAAGCGAATTTTTCGATACCTTAAGGGTACTGCGAATCTAGGTCTTTGGTATTCCAAAGACTCAGGATTCGATCTAATCTCCTTTTCAGATAGTGATTTTGTAGGTTGCAAATTGGATAGGAAAAGCACCACAGGAGGATGTCAGCTCTTGGGTGGAAAGCTGGTGAGTTGGACAAGCAAAAAGCAAAACTCAGTGTCCACCTCCACAACTGAAGCTGAGTATGTAGCCGCTGGAAGCTGTTGTTCTCAGGTCTTGTGGATGAGAAATCAACTACTGGACTATGACCTTCATCTCTCAAATATTCCAATCTATTGCGACAGCACAAGTGCCATCGCTATAGCAAATAATCCAGTACTACACTCAAAGACAAAACACATCGAAATCAGGTATCACTTTATCAGAGATCATGTGATGAATGGTGATATAGAACTTCACTTTATCCCAACTGATTATCAGTTAGCTGATCTGTTCACCAAACCTCTTGATGAGACAAGATTCAACTTTCTCATCAGCGAGCTTGGAATGCTGAACTTTGAAGAGTAAAATCTTCAGCTGTTCACATTTGATTAGCAATAGGATAAAATCAACTTGTATAACCCATTCTATCATCTTCTCTCTGAATAAACTTGATTCGTTGATATCAAGGTATGTTTTTCTCTCTCTGACAATCGCATGTAAATGCAAGATTTCAAAATAAATTGCATCGCTGAATATCTCTTCCTTAATCAGCGATACTTTGAAATTTCTAAAACCAACACTGATATTTCTATTCAGTGCTTCATGTTTTCAAAAGTGTCCCTGAGTTTTCAAAACCTCAGAGACATCCAAGAATATGAAAGGACAATTGTGACGTCATTGCAACGGATAAGCCCCGGCACGTTCTTTTTCTGACACACGTTTCGTTTACCTTTCAATTAAATGCAAACACGTGTCTGTGTCATGATGAAAATCTTTTCCCGCTCAAGATTTTCTCTCTCTCTAATCTCACTATATAAACTCATTCTGGGTTTATATTTTCCTTTTACGCGAACTTATCCTCCAAGCAAGAAAAAGAAAATTTACTGTTGCATTTGTGCTCTCGAATTTTCAAGAACTTCATCTTCTTCAACAAACCAGGTTAATAATTCTTTTATTTTACCTGTTTCTTCAAACTTGTTAATGATCTTCTCTTTGTTTTCACAAGATCAAACAAAAGAACTTTTTAAAATAAAATCATTTCTTTCATGGTTTTATGAACACAACCTTTCATGGTTGTTCTTCAAGTTTAAACGCAAAATCTTAAACTTGTTCCTCATACGTTTTTCCAGAATCCTAATCCTCAAAGGAAACTGGAAAACAATATTTTTTTTCTGGGTTTGCATTTCGTTTTTCAAAAACAAGAAAAACCCTAATCTTCATTAAGACATTTTTGTCTGAATGAAATGGACAAAATTCGAACCATCTTATTGGAAAACCTTTCCACATTAAGATTATTCTTATTTGTTATCTTTGGTTGAAATAATTTACAGAAATGACATCTACTGACATTTCCTCTGCTAAGAACTCTACCGCTGAGAAAACTGCTGCTGCTGAGGAATTGGAAATCCTCAAGGCTCCTCAGGTCAAGTTCACTATTGACGAACTGGACTGGACAAAATCCAACAACCTCTATGCGCTTCTCGAGTTTCCTCCTCGAAAGCAAGTCACACATGTAACACCCCGGAATTTATTTTATAGGTAAAATCTTTCTAATGTTTCTTTAAAGTGAATTATAGGCCTTGTGTAAATTTATGAGAAATTCTATTTGATCGTTACACGAAGACCGTACTTTAGGAATTCGTATGAGTCATTCTTAAGAAAATAATGAAAAATAGAATGTTGGGTTAAATCCTAGATTTTATGGTTTGGTTGGATGGGTAATTCGAATACGAGTCCATCGGTTCTTTCCGGAGCGAAAACGGAGCTTTAACGAAGAAGTTACGAGGGATTAAGTGCTAAAACGAGAAGAACACCAAACAGAACCCGGCGCCGACCTCGACGCCGATCAATCTGCGCCAGCCATCGGCGCCGAGCACTGGCCGACTCAATTTAGGATATTTAATTCCATTATCTTTCTCACTTCTTCTAAAACGAATTCCAGCTTCTTCTTTCTGAGTTTTGGGCGATTTTTCATCTGGAGCTTAAGGTAAACACATAATCTTTCAATCCTAATTCCATTCAAAGAATTATTAGATGAATCTTACCAATTATACTTCATCTAGGGCTTGTCATCTTCATCTTTCTTGTGGAAGTACTAGGGTTCAAATCTTCAAGTTAGGGTTATTTCAATTGAAGAGTTTGAGGTGAGTAACTTGTACTTAATTAGTTGTATTACACCTTATCATCATCCTTTACTTTGATTTTGTTATTGTTAATGAGAAATCTTGGCTAATAAGCTCTTAATGGATAAGAGGGAAACAAGAAGAGTTCAAGTAAGTTATGATGGTTTAATTGTGTTCTATTACTTACAATACCATGGTAAATGTTAGTGTTAAAAATTTGGGTTTGATTTCATATCATTAGTGTGTGATTATGTTGATGGCTTAAGATATGTCTTAATTAAGTAATGATGGCTTAATGATTGAAATGGACCTACTATTGAATTGTAAACACGAATGTCTATTATTGATATTATATGGAATAAGATTTGTTACATATGGATGTATAGGAACTACATGGAAGTAGTATTGATTCATGTTAAATGGTTGGACCATTGTTATTATTCATGTTAAATGGTTGGACCATTGTTATTATTCATGTTAAATGGTTGGACCATTGTTATTATTCATGTTAAATGGTTGGACCATTGTTATATGTTAAACATTATTCATGCTAAATGGTTGGACCATTGTTATGTGTTAAATACCCTTGAATATTATTTTAGGATTAATATATTTGGTAATTCACATAATTGGAGGAGCACCTAGTATGCATTTGGAGGATATATTCTTACACACCGTGGGGTAAGTGTAATTGATTCATACCTTCGGATACCGTGGGGTGTTCCGTTGTGTTATGCCTTGTGACAATACCGTGGGGTACCGATCGAGGTATATCTTCAATTATGATGTAATTGGGTAGCGATATGGACCTTCTCCATGGAATCCAATTTGTGAACGTATCGAATTATTATTCCTGCATGCTATGTTTATATTCCATGTGTTATGTGTAAACCTCACTTAGGCTTTAAAAATCCTAACACTTGCTATGTGTTTTATGTGTTACAGATATTAGTGGTTCAGGACACAAGAAGGTTAGACTGGGGTTTGAGAGCATGGGATCATTGTTGGAAAAGCTAATTTAGAAGATTAATGATAGAACTTTCCGACACATTTCGTAATCGGATTTTATAGTAGAGATTTGATAATCTAATGGTCCATTATTAGTTATATTTATCTAAGTCTTTGTATTGAAAGTTATGTAAAGATATTTAAGTACACTTGTGCTTTAAGAAGGTGTACCACTCTTCCGTTTTATGGAAGTTTTTGTTAACCCCTATTTTAGGGTGTTACAAGTTGGTATCAGAGCATAAGTTTGAGAGATTTAGGTGTTGATTTTGGATACCTAGACTCAAACTAGCGTTTGTATAAGTAAAAGAGAGTGGAATTCTCTGTTAGGCACTTTGAGATAGGATGCTTTGGGATCGATGAATATGGAGAGAAACTAGAATCACGTCGAGAGTAGCAAGGATAATCATGTATGGCACGTTTATAATGACACCTGGCTAGTGTCATGATGAGCCTACTAGTACATGTGCATACTTGAACTACTTTAGTGTGATGATCGTTGGGGGTAGTAAGGAAAGTCTTAGATTAGTAGTCGTTTAAATTAGAAAGACGATTCTAGTATTGGTCACTTGGAGTGACGATAGGCATAATAATTGCTCTAAGAAGATTGTTTGGGTCGAGATTGATGGTTGGAATAGGACCATAGGTTTGTGAGCCGACCTTAATTTGAGGAAAGTCGTAAGATTGATCAATGTGTTTTCTGATATAGCCTTAAGAGGTTTGAATGGCCGAATGACAATAGTAGACCGGAAGAGTATAATGTCAATAGGTTGAATGCCGACTATGTTATTGCACGAAATTTATTTTAGAAATAAATTGCATCGACTATTGCTTGTGTTTCCATCCCTTATGTGGATAGTATTATGAATTTTGAGAAAATGTTTGGCACACACACAAGATTTCAAATCATGAATTTGGAAATATGTAAATCGTTTTAGTAAGGGGTTGCAAACTCTGTTAAAATTTGTTATATTCTGTTAATAATCAATCTTGTTTTAGATACAATGATAATTATACTTTACGTTGATAAAATATGAGTTTGTTCCTTGATTAAGATTGTAAATGGAATATTGATTTTGGGAGAATTAGAACCAAATTTGGGAAAATTTTGGGAAGAGAATAGTGCAGGTCATCCGCGCCGACCTCGGCGCCGATGAATCGGCGCCACCATCGGCGCAGGAGTCTGCCATTTCAACTTCATTTTCTGTTTTGTTGTTCGTTCGGGTCTAGGACCAAGTCATCGATTCGAGGGCTGTTTTTGAGTCATGTGTTGAAACTAATAATAATCATATTTTATGAAGTTGAGGTGACGGGCGAATAGCTACGGCTTGTGCCTCTAGCATTGGATTCCCTCCACGTATGTTAGAGTTGGAGCGGTGAACTATTTTCCCATTTTATATATGTAAAGTTATTTTGGAAAAGAAATTTGTTTTGATGAGATATTAAACGGTGTTGCTAATAAAGTTTTTATATGGAATAGATTGTTGGAGATTTGGCATTTCTTTTATGACTTTGTTCATAACAAATTTTGCTTTGGAAACGTAATGTTAACGCCGTTTTATGACTTGGAGTCATTAAGTCCAATGGAGGTTCATGAAGTTTAGTGTTGTGACATGTTGGGTCGTGTGAGTATGATTTCACAAAGTAAATGTCTTAATTGCTTACTTGGTTAAGTTTTAAGTTATGTTGGACATTTGATCCCACACGAATTTTGTTAAAGAAAAGTTAATTTTATGCCGCTAGGCGACTAAGAAGAGTTGAGTTTGGAACCCGTGTGTGATGTGAAATTTCTTTTTTTTTCTTCTTTTCTTTCTTCGAAGATTTATCCTATTAAGTATTCCATTGCAAATAAGTTCAAGGTATGGATTGATGGAGACATGGATTAAGTGATGCATGAAAGAATGATTTTGGCAATGCTTCATAAAATTTTGCTTGATGCACTTTTGATCGGTTAATTGTTTTATCTTCATTTTTGTGGAAAAATATGTTATATCAACTTAGGAATGTGCATAAGCTCAGTAATCGTTGTTTTCGATACCTTAATGATCGAGTCATACTTGAAGTGTTTGATAAATTATTGTTTAAAAGATGACCATTCGGTCAAAAGGGTGTTTTGGGTTGTAGGAATCATGCATAATTCGCAATGTCTTACAATTTGATTTGTAATATTAGTTGTCAACATTTTGTCAACTTTGAATTGTTGACTAGTTTGGGAGAATTTAAAAACCTTGTTGGTTTTTGAGAAATGTTTATCGGAGTGTTTTAACAAAATACATTGTAAGCATAGACGTTTTGACTTTTTATGCACAAGTGCAAGATTTTGAGGAAAATGCTTCATGAGGAAAAATTTAGAAGTTTTCTTTTTGTATAAAATCATAAGTATACGGGATTTCTTATGTTTTGGACTTTGACGTATATCTTTGTTAAAATTATGGATTGAAGTCGACTTGACCCTTTTTAATGTCAACCAGTTACTAGCAAATGTTCTTCTTGGTTTCTCTTTTGGAAAATGTATTGTTGAGTACGGTTCTGTAGAAGATGAATTGCTAGTTTATTACTATGTGACCATTTGGGAAAGTTTTAGAAATCAAACTGAAGGACCTCATCTTTTGAAATGATAGTGTAAGTTGAGTTGTGCATGATTATCTTATTTCAAGAAAATTCTAAGGAAGGGTTAAAGTTGGCGTGTCTACCCCAATTTGAAGTTTTATGATGTTTCAGGTAGATAATTTTAAATATTGGAAATATATTGGTTATGTTTAAACTTGGAAATTGCATAAGTCGTTTGGTGAGTTGACTGAGGTGTAAATTAGAAGTCATATTTTAGTCTTCGTATAATGAATTGACGTGCGCAAATTTTGGTTGGCAAACTTTGTTTCATATCATTTGAATAGTCAGAAAAGAATTTTGAGTCAACTGTTGTTTGGACTTCTTTTGAAGTACGTATGAAAAAATGCGCACATCGTTAAAGAGGGCAGTTACATTGAATGCATGTCATTGGTCAATCCATACCAAAATCGTAGTGGTTTGTTTTAAAGAAGTTATTTTTACTCGTATAGCATTTTGTGGATAAATTGAACTGCAATGAAATGGTTTTCAACATGATTTTCATATGTGGGACGAGGGTGTCCAGTTTTACGTAACCACCGAACTAATAGTAATGGTTTTGTGTGTACGGTGTACTTGATATAAAAGTTTTAGTGTTGAAATTATTTTGTGATTGATTTTGATTTTAAATTGGTATATTTATTTGATGTCGCGCTTGAAAACTTTGAACTCGTTAGGATCTTATATTTGGTAAGTAACCCAGTTTTTTTGGGTCTTGTCCAGCTTTCGAATATGAGACCGTTTGGACATCATAGTGATAATTTGATCTTGATAGGATTATTTGAAGAATGAACTCGTGGGAAGAGTCCGCAAGGATTTGACTTGGTGATATGTTAGGTGTTGACTTATGGGCTAGGAACCAAGCACCATTATTGTAATCGTGAAATTGTAGTTCGATTTAAATGAATAATAGTGATGGTTGTAGTGTCCTTAAGATGCTTGTTTGTGATAAGAAGTTTAGTGAAATGACTTTCCATGTGTGGTACAAAACCTGGCTATAATTGACATAGAGAGAAAATTTGAGAACACGTGAACGGGGTATGTTTGGGGAAATTGTTTTTGTTGATAGAATGGTATGGATCACTTAAGGTTGGGAGGCAACTTATTTATGGTGGTCAGAGATCATTCTAGTAAATTTGACCTTAAAGTGGATGTAAGTAATTAACTATAAGCGAGAAATTGTGGTGAACATTACCGAGAAGCCATTATGGGCAATTCTTTAGGGAAGTCATTTTGAACATAGTTGAAACCGGGAGACTTGGAATGTATTGGGGGTGTAGTAACCATTGTTTGTATGAAGACTAGACTTCAAGGACGAAATCTTTTCCGAGAAGGGAATTTATGTGTGGGATATTGTTAGTTCAAAGCTCGGTGATATAACTAAGTATCAACCTTTGTAGGGTTAAGACAGGAAATCGTTAGTGTAATCAGGAAATCGCAGTAAATAGTATGTTGATAATAGTGGTAGTAACTGTAAGATACTCGATTGCGATGAGCGGTTTTGGTAGGATAACCTTCGGGGGTGATTAATGAACTTACCGGTTTAGTGATTGATGTTGGGATGGACTTTGGAGTTTGTTAGAACTCGTCAGAGTTAGTCGACAGTTAATAATAGGAATGATCAGAATTGATGAATCGGTTGATTTCAGTATTAATTAGGCCTTGGATTGACTTGAAGTCTGAAATCGGAATCGGGATGTATGGAACATCTAAGGTTGGGAGATAACCGAAGCCGTCTAACTAGGAGTTATTCCATTAGTTAGAGTATTCTCCCGATCGTAAGTACAGTGTACGTGGATAAGGGTGTTGTAGTAAGGAATTGGTTCGAAGAACTACTGTTATGGCTGTGAGGGAAATTTAGATTCCTGTTAAGGATTTATGGTTTATGATTGACATTACGCTCTATGTTGTTGGAGTGTGAAGGAAGTAGATTTCGGGGACAAAATCCTTTTAAGGTTGGGAGAATTGTAACACCCTGGAATTTATTTTATAGGTAAAATCTTTCTAATGTTTCTTTAAAGTGAATTATAGGCCTTGTGTAAATTTATGAGAAATTCTATTTGATCGTTACACGAAGACCGTACTTTAGGAATTCGTATGAGTCATTCTTAAGAAAATAATGAAAAATAGAATGTTGGGTTAAATCCTAGATTTTATGGTTTGGTTGGATGGGTAATTCGAATACGAGTCCATCGGTTCTTTCCGGAGCGAAAACGGAGCTTTAACGAAGAAGTTACGAGGGATTAAGTGCTAAAACGAGAAGAACACCAAACAGAACACGGCGCCGACCTCGGCGCCGATCAATCTGTGCCAGCCATCGGCGCCGAGCACTGGCCGACTCAATTTAGGATATTTAATTCCTTTATCTTTCTCACTTCTTCTAAAACGAATTCCAGCTTCTTCTTTCTGAGTTTTGGGCGATTTTTCATCTGGAGCTTAAGGTAAACTCATAATCTTTCAATCCTAATTCCATTCAAAGAATTATTAGATGAATCTTACCAATTATACTTCATCTAGGGCTTGTCATCTTCATCTTTCTTGTGGAAGTACTAGGGTTCAAATCTTCAAGTTAGGGTTATTTCAATTGAAGAGTTTGAGGTGAGTAACTTGTACTTAATTAGTTGTATTACACCTTATTATCATCCTTTACTTTGATTTTGTTATTGTTAATGAGAAATCTTGGCTAATAAGCTCTTAATGGATAAGAGGGAAACAAGAAGAGTTCAAGTAAGTTATGATGGTTTAATTGTGTTCTATTACTTACAATACCATGGTAAATGTTAGTGTTAAAAATTTGGGTTTGATTTCATATCATTAGTGTGTGATTATGTTGATGGATTAAGATATGTCTTAATTAAGTAATGATGGCTTAATGATTGAAATGGACCTACTATTGAATTGTAAACACGAATGTCTATTATTGATATTATATGGAATAAGATTTGTTACATATGGATGTATAGGAACTACATGGAAGTAGTATTGATTCATGTTAAATGGTTGGACCATTGTTATTATTCATGTTAAATGGTTGGACCATTGTTATTATTCATGTTAAATGGTTGGACCATTGTTATTATTCATGTTAAATGGTTGGACCATTGTTATATGTTAAACATTATTCATGCTAAATGGTTGGACCATTGTTATGTGTTAAATACCCTTGAATATTATTTTAGGATTAATATATTTGGTAATTCACATAATTTGAGGAGCACCTAGTATGCATTTGGAGGATATATTCTTACACACCGTGGGGTAAGTGTAATTGATTCATACCTTCGGATACCGTGGGGTGTTCCGTTGTGTTATGCCTTGTGACAATACCGTGGGGTACCGATCGAGGTATATCTTCAATTATGATGTAATTGGGTAGCGATATGGACCTTCTCCATGGAATCCAATTTGTGAACGTATCGAATTATTATTCCTGCATGCTATGTTTATATTCCATGTGTTATGTGTAAACCTCACTTAGGCTTTAAAAAGCCTAACACTTGCTATGTGTTTTATGTGTTACAGATATTAGTGGTTCAGGACACAAGAAGGTTAGACCGGGGTTTGAGAGCATGGGATCATTGTTGGAAAAGCTAATTTAAAAGATTAATGATAGAACTTTCCGACACATTTCGTAATCGGATTTTATAGTAGAGATTTGATAATCTAATGGTCCATTATTAGTTATATTTATCTAAGTCTTTGTATTGAAAGTTATGTAAAGATATTTAAGTACACTTGTGCTTTAAGAAGGTGTACCACTCTTCCGTTTTATGGAAGTTTTTGTTAACCCCTATTTTAGGGTGTTACAAGTTGGTATCAGAGCATAAGTTTGAGAGATTTAGGTGTTGATTTTGGATACCTAGACTCAAACTAGCGTTTGTATAAGTAAAAGAGAGTGGAATTCTCCGTTAGGCACTTTGAGATAGGATGCTTTGGGATCGATGAATATGGAGAGAAACTAGAGTCGCGTCGAGAGTAGCAAGGATAATCATGTATGGCACGTTTATAATGACACCTGGCTAGTGTCATGATGAGCCTACTAGTACATGTGCATACTTGAACTACTTTAGTGTGATGATCGTTGGGGGTAGTAAGGAAAGTCTTAGATTAGTAGTCGTTTAAATTAGAAAGACGATTCTAGTATTGGTCACTTGGAGTGACGATAGGCATAATAATTGCTCTAAGAAGATTGTTTGGGTCGAGATTGATGGTTGGAATAGGACCATAGGTTTGTGAGCCGACCTTAATTTGAGGAAAGTCGTAAGATTGATCAATGTGTTTTCTGATATAGCCTTAAGAGGTTTGAATGGCCGAATGACAATAGTAGACCGGAAGAGTATAATGTCAATAGGTTGAATGCCGACTATGTTATTGCACGAAATTTATTTTAGAAATAAATTGCATCGACTATTGCTTGTGTTTCCAACCCTTATGTGGATAGTATTATGAATTTTGAGAAAATGTTTGGCACACACACAAGATTTCAAATCATGAATTTGGAAATATGTAAATCGTTTTAGTAAGGGGTTGCAAACTCTGTTAGAATTTGTTATAATCTGTTAATAATCAATCTTGTTTTAGATACAATGATAATTATACTTTACGTTGATAAAATATGAGTTTGTTCCTTGATTAAGATTGTAAATGGAATATTGATTTTGGGAGAATTAGAACCAAATTTGGGAAAATTTTGGGAAGAGAATAGTGCAGGTCATCCGCGCCGACCTCGGCGCCGATGAATCGGCGCCACCATCGGCGCAGGAGTCTGCCATTTCAACTTCATTTTCTGTTTTGTTGTTCGTTCGGGTCTAGGACCAAGTCATCGATTCGAGGGCTGTTTTTGAGTCATGTGTTGAAACTAATAATAATCATATTTTATGAAGTTGAGGTGACGGGCGAATAGCTACGGCTTGTGCCTCTAGCATTGGATTCCCTCCACGTATGTTAGAGTTGGAGCGGTGAACTATTTTCCCATTTTATATATGTAAAGTTATTTTGGAAAAGAAATTTGTTTTGATGAGATATTAAACGGTGTTGCTAATAAAGTTTTTATATGGAATAGATTGTTGGAGATTTGGAATTTCTTTTATGACTTTGTTCATAACAAATTTTGCTTTGGAAACGTAATGTTAACGCCGTTTTATGACTTGGAGTCATTAAGTCCAATGGAGGTTCATGAAGTTTAGTGTTGTGACATGTTGGGTCGTGTGAGTATGATTTCACAAAGTAAATGTCTTAATTGCTTACTTGGTTAAGTTTTAAGTTATGTTGGATATTTGATCCCACACGAATTTTGTTAAAGAAAAGTTAATTTTATGCCGCTAGGCGACTAAGAAGAGTTGAGTTTGGAACCCGTGTGTGATGTGAAATTTCTTTTTTTTCTTCTTTTCTTTCTTCGAAGATTTATCCTATTAAGTATTCCATTGCAAATAAGTTCAAGGTATGGATTGATGGAGACATGGATTAAGTGATGCATGAAAGAATGATTTTGGCAATGCTTCATAAAATTTTGCTTGATGCACTTTTGATCGGTTAATTGTTTTATCTTCATTTTTGTGGAAAAATATGTTATATCAACTTAGGAATGTGCATAAGCTCAGTAATCGTTGTTTTCGATACCTTAATGATCGAGTCATACTTGAAGTGTTTGATAAATTATTGTTTAAAAGATGACCATTCGGTCAAAAGGGTGTTTTGGGTTGTAGGAATCATGCATAATTCGCAATGTCTTACAATTTGATTTGTAATATTAGTTGTCAACATTTTGTCAACTTTGAATTGTTGACTAGTTTGGGAGAATTTAAAAACCTTGTTGGTTTTTGAGAAATGTTTATCGGAGTGTTTTAACAAAATACATTGTAAGCATAGACGTTTTGACTTTTTATGCACAAGTGCAAGATTTTGAGGAAAATGCTTCATGAGGAAAAATTTAGAAGTTTTCTTTTTTTATAAAATCATAAGTATACGGGATTTCTTATGTTTTGGACTTTGACGTATATCTTTGTTAAAATTATGGATTGAAGTCGACTTGACCCTTTTTAATGTCAACCAGTTACTAGCAAATGTTCTTCTTGGTTTCTCTTTTGGAAAATGTATTGTTGAGTACGGTTCTGTAGAAGATGAATTGCTAGTTTATTACTATGTGACCATTTGGGAAAGTTTTAGAAATCAAACTGAAGGACCTCATCTTTTGAAATGATAGTGTAAGTTGAGTTGTGCATGATTATCTTATTTCAAGAAAATTCTAAGGAAGGGTTAAAGTTGGCGTGTCTACCCCAATTTGAAGTTTTATGATGTTTCAGGTAGATAATTTTAAATATTGGAAATATATTGGTTATGTTTAAACTTGGAAATTGCATAAGTCGTTTGGTGAGTTGACTGAGGTGTAAATTAGAAGTCACATTTTAGTCTTCGTATAATGAATTGACGTGCGCAAATTTTGGTTGGCAAACTTTGTTTCATATCATTTGAATAGTCAGAAAAGAATTTTGAGTCAACTGTTGTTTGGACTTCTTTTGAAGTACGTATGAAAAAAATGTGCACATCGTTAAAGAGGGCAGTTACATTGAATGCATGTCATTGGTCAATCCATACCAAAATCGTAGTGGTTTGTTTTAAAGAAGTTATTTTTACTCGTATAGCATTTTGTGGATAAATTGAACTGCAATGAAATGGTTTTCAACATGATTTTCATATATGGGACGAGGGTGTCCAGTTTTACGTAACCACCGAACTAATAGTAATGGTTTTGTGTGTACGGTGTACTTGATATAATAGTTTTAGTGTTGAAATTATTTTGTGATTGATTTTGATTTTAAATTGGTATATTTATTTGATGTCGCGCTTGAAAACTTTGAACTCGTTAGGATCTTATATTTGGTAAGTAACCCAGTTTTTTTGGGTCTTGTCCAGCTTTCGAATATGAGACCGTTTGGACATCATAGTGATAATTTGATCTTGATAGGATTATTTGAAGAATGAACTCGTGGGAAGAGTCCGCAAGGATTTGACTTGGTGATATGTTAGGTGTTGACTTATGGGCTAGGAACCAAGCACCATTATTGTAATCGTGAAATTGTAGTTCGATTTAAATGAATAATAGTGATGGTTGTAGTATCCTTAAGATGCTTGTTTGTGATAAGAAGTTTAGTGAAATGACTTTCCATGTGTGGTACAAAACCTGGCTATAATTGACATAGAGAGAAAATTTGAGAACACGTGAACGGGGTATGTTTGGGGAAATTGTTTTTGTTGATAGAATGGTATGGATCACTTAAGGTTGGGAGGCAACTTATGTATGGTGGTCAGAGATCATTCTAGAAAATTTGACCTTAAAGTGGATGTAAGTAATTAACTGTAAGCGAGAAATTGTGGTGAACATTACCGAGAAGCCATTATGGGCAATTCTTTAGGGAAGTCATTTTGAACAGAGTTGAAACCGGGAGACTTGGAATGTATTGGGGGTGTAGTAACAATTGTTTGTATGAAGACTAGACTTCAAGGACGAAATCTTTTCCGAGAAGGGAATTTATGTGTGGGATATTGTTAGTTCAAAGCTCGGTGATATAACTAAGTATCAACCTTTGTAGGGTTAAGACAGGAAATCGTTAGTGTAATCAGGAAATCGCAGTAAATAGGATGTTGATAATAGTGGTAGTAACTGTAAGATACTCGATTGCGATGAGCGGTTTTGGTAGGATAACCTTCGGGGGTGATTAATGAACTTACCGGTTTAGTGATTGATGTTGGGATGGACTTTGGAGTTTGTTAGAACTCGTCAGAGTTAGTCGACAGTTAATAATAGGAATGATCAGAATTGATGAATCGGTTGATTTCAATATTAATTAGGCCTTGGATTGACTTGAAGTCTGAAATCGGAATCGGGATGTATGCAACATCTAAGGTTGGGAGATAACCGAAGCCGTCTAACTAGGAGTTATTCCATTAGTTAGAGTATTCTCCCGATCGTAAGTACAGTGTACGTGGATAAGGGTGTTGTAGTAAGGAATTGGTTCGAAGAACTACTGTTATGGCTGTGAGGGAAATTTAGATTCCTGTTAAGGATTTATGGTTTATGATTGACATTACGCTCTATGTTGTTGGAGTGTGAAGGAAGTAGATTTCGGGGACGAAATCCTTTTAAGGTTGGGAGAATTGTAACACCCCGGAATTTATTTTATAGGTAAAATCTTTCTAATGTTTCTTTAAAGTGAATTATAGGCCTTGTGTAAATTTATGAGAAATTCTATTTGATCGTTACACGAAGACCGTACTTTAGGAATTCGTATGAGTCATTCTTAAGAAAATAATGAAAAATAGAATGTTGGGTTAAATCCTAGATTTTATGGTTTGGTTGGATGGGTAATTCGAATACGAGTCCATCGGTTCTTTCCGGAGCGAAAACGGAGCTTTAACGAAGAAGTTACGAGGGATTAAGTGCTAAAACGAGAAGAACACCAAACAGAACCCGGCGCCGACCTCGGCGCCGATCAATCTGCGCCAGCTATCGGCGCCGAGCACTGGCCGACTCAATTTAGGATATTTAATTCCTTTATCTTTCTCACTTCTTCTAAAACGAATTCCAGCTTCTTCTTTCTGAGTTTTGGGCGATTTTTCATCTGGAGCTTAAGGTAAACTCATAATCTTTCAATCCTAATTCCATTCAAAGAATTATTAGATGAATCTTACCAATTATACTTCATCTAGGGCTTGTCATCTTCATCTTTCTTGTGGAAGTACTAGGGTTCAAATCTTCAAGTTAGGGTTATTTCAATTGAAGAGTTTGAGGTGAGTAACTTGTACTTAATTAGTTGTATTACACCTTATCATCATCCTTTACTTTGATTTTGTTATTGTTAATGAGAAATCTTGGCTAATAAGCTCTTAATGGATAAGAGGGAAACAAGAAGAGTTCAAGTAAGTTATGATGGTTTAATTGTGTTCTATTACTTACAATACCATGGTAAATGTTAGTGTTAAAAATTTGGGTTTGATTTCATATCATTAGTGTGTGATTATGTTGATGGCTTAAGATATGTCTTAATTAAGTAATGATGGCTTAATGATTGAAATGGACCTACTATTGAATTGTAAACACGAATGTCTATTATTGATATTATATGGAATAAGATTTGTTACATATGGATGTATAGGAACTACATGGAAGTAGTATTGATTCATGTTAAATGGTTGGACCATTGTTATTATTCATGTTAAATGGTTGGACCATTGTTATTATTCATGTTAAATGATTGGACCATTGTTATATGTTAAACATTATTCATGCTAAATGGTTGGACCATTGTTATGTGTTAAATACCCTTGAATATTATTTTAGGATTAATATATTTGGTAATTCACATAATTGGAGGAGCACCTAGTATGCATTTGGAGGATATATTCTTACACACCGTGGGGTAAGTGTAATTGATTCATACCTTCGGATACCGTGGGGTGTTCCGTTGTGTTATGCCTTGTGACAATACCGCGGGGTACCGATCGAGGTATATCTTCAATTATGATGTTATTGGGTAGCGATATGGACCTTCTCCATGGAATCCAATTTGTGAACGTATCGAATTATTATTCCTGCATGCTATGTTTATATTCCATGTGTTATGTGTAAACCTCACTTAGGCTTTAAAAAGCCTAACACTTGCTATGTGTTTTATGTGTTACAGATATTAGTGGTTCAGGACACAAGAAGGTTAGACCGGGGTTTGAGAGCATGGGATCATTGTTGGAAAAGCTAATTTAGAAGATTAATGATAGAACTTTCCGACACATTTCGTAATCGGATTTTATAGTAGAGATTTGATAATATAATGGTCCATTATTAGTTATATTTATCTAAGTCTTTGTATTGAAAGTTATGTAAAGATTATTAAGTACACTTGTGCTTTAAGAAGGTGTACCACTCTTCCGTTTTATGGAAGTTTTTGTTAACCCCTATTTTAGGGTGTTACAACACATCTGGATGATGCTGTGAACTTCCTGAAGAATTGTTGTCTATCCACAGCCCTGACCATAACACCTCCTGTACATCAGCTATTGCTATCCCAATTCTGGTACTCTGCCAGACACTCTCAGCTACCATCAACCAAAGACTCCTCAAAAACAATTGTTGGTCCCGAAGGCCTATACAAGTTTGTAGAAGGGGGGGGGGGCTGAATACAAACACACAGATTTTACTTTTCTAAATTGTTTATTGATAAATCATTAACAATTTACAGCTTGTTGCGGAAACAAGATTAAGGATTAACCTAAATCTAAACAAGTTGGAACACTAAGGTTTCTTGCATTAAGAGAGATAAGGAAATTACTAATAATAACCTATCTTGAGATAAGAGATTGAACTTGTCCAGAGTTAGCAAGTTACTTCAAATGAAGTGGGTTCATCTCTTTATATACTGCATGCATTTAATGCAAGTCAGTATACACTTTACACGTGTCATCAGCTGGTTGGTTGCATGTCATTGACCTTGGTTGACAACCTTAGTAGCCGCATGGATGAACAGTGTAGTATCAGAGTGGTTGTACGATTTCAGACAGTCGGAGGTTCTTTTCTGACATTTCGTACGGAGTCGTGCAAGGGGGGTTAAGACTAAAGTACTTTGTACGGAGGACTTCATGATCAGCTTTCGTTGATTCAGAGCATTATCATTTTCTATTCAGCGAATGATAAAGTTCAGCGATAGCTGAAGTCTTGTACTTGATACTTCACGTTGAGTGGACAAATCTGAGTCTTCGCTGATCCGCATCAGTTCATTAGGAGACTTGTCGCTGGTTCTTGAGCTTGATCTTCGACTTCAGCGTAGAACCTTTGTTGACGTGAAACTTGTCTTCAGGGATCATAAGTAAACAACTAACTTATCAGCGATCATCATAATGACTGAACAGACTCAGAGCATTAATGGTGAACAGTGTTCGCTGAATGTTTAATTTAAAGAGCGAGAGTTCCTATCAGCGGTACTATAAGATCTTAGTACTTATCAGCGATAGTGAAACTCTGATACATATTGTTTACTTACAATTTTCACTAAGTATATAAGAGAGGGTCATTATCAAATCACTGAGGGTTTGGATCAACAATCTCCCCATATTTGATTATGACATAGCAACAAAGAAAATTGCTATTTAATGACAACATAAGGATAAAAAGAACTCATAAAATATTTGTCCCTATTACTGTTTTCTGGGATCTTTTCAGTACTGATGGAGTAAAGTACATTCGCTGAAATCTTTCTTTAAAAACTTTGAATCAGGTTACAAAGAGAAATGGAAAGATTATAAGTACAAGCGAAATAAATTACAAGTACAGAAGAATAACTGATACAATAGAGAAAAGGGCGATCATATCAGCTTGTAAAGGGTTCTTCCTTGATGAGAAGTTCATCAAGGGTCTTTGATGTGGGAATCATCCAGTCAGGGACATCTACTCCTTGATTCTTTTTCTTTAGAGCTGCTTCAAAAATCAAGGGCTTCAGATGTCTAGCTTTGATGTCGCGTCTGACTTCACACCAGTATACGAGATCTCTGAGCTGTTCGATGGGAGCGATGTGGAGCTCTGAGATACGTTGAAAGTGATGATTTCCATAGTAGTCTAAAAAGAATATACCATAGGGATCACTTACAACTGTGCTAGGAATGAATGTTTCTCCAGGTGGTAGGGAGGTGTCAAGCATTGAGAGATCGGCATTAGGGCCAAGAACTTCAGCACGAGAGAAACCAATGCCCGTTTCATTCCGAATAGGAGGACCTGAACCAGAGACTTTTCTTGGTTGAGGAAGAGTAGGAGGAATATCCACAGCAGATGAAAGCAGGTCGATCTGTTTGTTTAAGATCTTCTCGACATGGCTTTTGAACTTTGAGCGCGATCCCTGAATGGCTAATTTTGTTTCTAACCATTCAGAGAGACCAAACTTTTCTAAGGTAGCAGCATAGAAGGTTTGCTTGGTTTTGTCATCTCTGTAGACATCCACTTCAACAACAGGAACTTCAGCGTACAGTCTTCCTCTGATGTTTACCTTGATGATTTTGGATGGTCTAGATCGATAGGTCAGCATTTGTTTAGCCCATTCCAAAGTCGTATCAGAGACCTTAGTCTTTTCTCTAACGATCTCTTGAGCATCATCCCATAGCTGACGTTGAACATCAATGGGAACTCTTTTCAGCTTGGGGTCTTTTATTGATTGTTGAGTAAGCTTGATGGCGTATTCTCTGTCTTTTTCTTCAGCTTCCTTTCTTTCAGCGATTAGGCGTTCAGCTCTGAGGTGTTCCTTGTATTCCTTTTGGGAAATTCTGAACTTTGGAGGAACTGAAGGAAGTTGATCACGCCTCAGAATGATTCGCTGATCCTCGAATCGCTTTATTATCTCCTCTCTTCTTTTCTGATCCTCTTCACTTAGCTTTTGAGGAGCTAAGGAAGGTCTGTGTCTGTGCGAGAGTAGCTGTTCTTCAGGTTCATCAGTGTCAGAGATTAAATCTAAGACTGGGATTATTTCTTCAGCAGCAGCTGGTATTATTGGTGAAGTCGCAGTTGTGGAGCCTTCAGCGATATCCTCAAACAGGGGAGAGGACTAGTTGAAACACAGCGATCTTACAAGTAAGAACTTGGGTAGAATCAGAGAGAGAAAATTTGTTCAAGTGTATAGGCTTGGGTAGTAGAACTGATAGTGTATGATAGAGGAGGGATGGAGTGAGAGATGTTTAGTGTACCTGACAAACCGGCTTTTCAAGCAAGATCGTCAGATTGTCATCTTCAGCGACGCTTTTGCCTTTGCCTTTCTCAGCTCCAGAGGTTGAGGGCTTTGTCTTTGTCCGCTCCCCTGAAGGTTCATTTATCGAGATTCCCTTAAGAACTTTGATCTTCGGAGCAGGTTTGACGATAAAGAAGTCATCGTCATCTTCGTCATCATCATCATCATTCTTTGGAGAAGAGGATGGTTCATTATCAGGGATGTCGACGGCTTCATCATCTTCTGCTTCGGATTCGGTTTTATCAGCTTCTTCTTCGAGTTGCTCCCCCTCAGATACAGAGGCGAGCTTCTCGGTTTCCTCAAGGTTTTCATCTCCCTGAGGTCCAGCGGTAGTTTCTTCAGCATCCTTCTCTCCCCTGATAGATTCATCATGGGAAAGGTCTTCAACGCTTTTGGAGAGATCTTCAGCGCTCTTCTCCCCCTCTTTCTCATGATGAGTGGGGGAGGAATGGGTTGACTCAGCAGCGTTGGTAGGTTCTCTGTCTTCTTGGCTAGAGATACCTATACAAACTTCAATCTTTGCTATTCTGTCTTGAAGGCCAGAAATAGCAGGATTGATCTTCTCCAGCTCAGTGCGATCTGCCGCTGTAAAATTTTCAGATGCAGGGACGGGAGCAGGGGCAGGAGCAGGAGTATTCGCTTTCTGTAGTAGCTGCTCGATCATCGATTTCATCGAACTAACATCGGTCTTTACAGAGCCTAAGTCAGTCTTTACAGTAGACATATCTCCCTCTAGTTGTCCAACCGATGTCTTCAGCGTTGTGACGTCGCTGGACATGGATGAAACTGAATTTTTGAGAGAGGTGTAGTCTGTGTAGATGTCAGCGAGCACCTTGGCGAAGTCGCTGAGGGTGTTATCAACTTGCTTCAAGTCATCTGTGGAAGCCTTCTTCTCCACCACCGTTGTCAGCTTTATAAGATTCTCTCCAGCGTTTGTTACAGCTGTAGAGTTATTTGAAAGAGTAGTGGTGAGACCTGTCAGCTTTGTCTCCACGGACTTCAGATAGGCGTTGATGTCTCCCAAATTAGGACATGTAACATATAAGAACTTGTGAACACAGGAAAGCTCAGAAGTTTGGGGTTTAGTGACAGTGTTTATGGGTTGGTGTGTACCTGCAGGAGGATTGATGAACTCGTCAAAATTACGGGTTCCTGAAAAGTGTTCCATGTCATCTTCAAAAGTGCCCATGGATTGTCCTGCAGGTCCTGTCTTCATCATTCCTGGAGAATCAGCTTTAGGTTCCGTAGAAATGATGGCAGCTCTAGCGAGAACTGGAGGAGATACCAAATGAGTAGAGGGAGGAGCGAAGGATGAGAATGGAGGTTGGGTTCTGAGTTCAGCGTTGGATTCGCTGATAAACACTTCATCAGTCTTTTGAGAGACTAAAGGAGGTTGGGTAGGTTCCAAGTTTGTAACCTCAGCGTTTAGAGACGCTGAAGTTGGGATGGAATGGATGGGTTGTTCAGGTGTGGCAGAGCGTACCACTGAACGTTCCTTCAGCTCTGCAGAAAGAGCTGAAGAGTCTTCAGCATGAGATTGCTAGGATTGCTCCTTTGTTTTCTTGATCCTTTTAGAACCAAGTGGGGTAGATGAATGTTTCCTTTTCTTAGAAGGAGAGGATTTTGTGGCCAAGGTATCAGCGATGGGTATTGTCGCTGAAGGAGCCACAAAATTAGAAGAAAAAGGGTTGAGAAGAGTTAAAAGGGTAGAAAGACGTACCTCATTTTCAACTGGTTTGAAGTCAAGTACCTTAGGGCCAACCTGACAGAGTTTCAGGTCACCCTCTTGCGGGTAGCTGTCCTTCAGGCCATATTGGAAGACAGCGCTGATGAATCGGGGGTAAGGAACCCATGGAGGTCTGTCAGCGGCAGAGTCTACTCTTTGCACCAAGTCATCATAGATAAGAGATGCCCAGTCAATGTGTAGACCTTTCAGCAGAGCATATCCCATTGCTTGCTGAGGTTGAGCGGCTTGGTCAGAGGAGCCGGTCTTGGCCGTCATGCAGCTGATTAAGTGAGCGAAGATGAAGTTCATCTCGCTGGGCATTTTTGACTTCTTCAGCAGGGTCAGCTTCTTCTCGGGCTTCTTGTCTCTGCCAATTTCCCATACATAGCCCATTGCATCGAAAAATGCAATAAGAGCTTCTTTGTCAGCGAGTTTCTTATGGTTAGGGAAAGGAATAAAAGGCTTTTCCTTTGTAGCGTTGGGAAAGTTTAGAGCTTTGCGAATGATGGCAGGTGTGATCTTTATCGTGCCATACTCAGTATCGCTGAGGATACAATCAATTGTTTTGGAAGGATCTTTGGCGGATGGTAACTGAGAATGTCTGGCAGTGTACCAGAATTGGGGTAGTAGTAGCTGACTTGCAGGAGGGGAGATGGTCAGGGCTGTTGAAATGCATCAATTCTTTAGGAAATTCACAGCATCTTTCAGATGTGTGACTTGCTTTCGAGGAGGAAACTTGAGAAGCGCAGAAAGGTTATTCGTTTTGGTCCAATCTAGTTGTTCCAGAGTGAACTTAACCTGAGGAGCCTTGATAAATTCCACTTCCTCAGAATTAACGGAGATGTTCTCAGCGGTAGCAGGAATGTCAGACGATGCCATTTCTCTGTATTATCAGTTCACCCAAAGATGTTAACAAATAAGAATTATCTTAATGTGGAAAGATTTTCCATTAAGATGGTTCAAATTTTATCCATTTCATTCAGACACAAATGTCTTAATGAAGATTAGGGTTTTTCTTGATTTTAGGAAACGAAATGTAAAACCCATTTATTCTTGTTATCCAGT
This sequence comes from Saussurea involucrata, assembly GCA_033807775.1. NCBI lineage: Eukaryota > Viridiplantae > Streptophyta > Magnoliopsida > Asterales > Asteraceae > Saussurea > Saussurea involucrata. Next base: position 210,991,894 of record CM066321.1, read on the forward strand.
TTTCTATGAAGACTTAGATTCTGGAAACGAATGAAGAACAAGTTTAAGATTTTTGCATTTAAACTTGAAGAACAACCATGAAATGGTTGTGTTCATAAAACCATGAAAGAAAATGATTTCATTTTAAGAAGTTCTTTTGTTTGATCTTGTTAAAACAAGGAAAAGATCGGAAACAAGTTATACGCATTTGGTAATAAATAAGAACATATTAACCTTGATGTTTGATGAAGAAGATGATGAATAGTTCTTTGAAGTTTTAGAAAGCACAAATGCAACAGTGAATTCTTTCTTGCGGAGGAAGATTGATCGCGTAAAAGAGAAATATAAACCACGAGTTTGTTTATATAGAGAGATTAGAGAGAGAAAATCTTGAGCGGGAAAAGATTTTCATCATGACACGGACACGTGTTTGCATTTGATTGGAAGTTTGAACGAGACGTGCAAACATGTGTCAGAAAGAGAAAATGTGCCGGGGTTTATCCGTTGCAATGACGTCACAACTGTCATTTCATATTCTTTTAGGATGTCTCTGAGGTTTTGAAAAACTCGGGGACTCTTTTATAAACATGAAACACTGAATGAAAATATCAGTGATGGTTTTAAGAATTTTCAAAATATCGCTGTTAAGGAAGAGATATTCAACGATGCATTTTGTTTTGAAATCTTGCATTTTCATGCGATTGTCAGAGAGAGAAAACATACCTTGATATCAGCTTTAACCAAGTTTTATTCAGAGAGAAGATGATTGAATAGGTTATACGAGTTGATTTTATCCTATCGCTGATCAATGTGAACCGTTGAGGATTTTACCCTTCAAAGTTCAGCATTCCAAGCTCGCTGATGAGAAAGTTGAATCTTGCCTCATCAAGAGGTTTGGTAAATAAATCAGCTAACTGATAATCAGTTGGGATAAAATGAAGTTCTATATCACCATTCATCACATGATCTCTGATAAAATGATATCTGATTTCTATGTGTTTGGTCTTTGAATGTAGTACTGGATTGTTTGCTATAGCGATGGCACTTGTGCTGTCGCAATAGATTGGAATTTTGGAGAGCTGAAGATCATAGTCTAGTAGCTGATTTCTCATCCACAAGACTTGAGAACAACAGCTTCCAGCAGCTACATATTCAGCTTCAGCTGTGGAAGTGGACACTGAATTTTGCTTTTTACTAGTCCAACTTACCAGCATTCCACCCAGGAGCTGACATCCTCCTGTGGTGCTTTTCCTATCCATTTTGCAACCTGCAAAATCACTATCTGAATAGGCGGTTAGATCGAATCCTGAATCTTTGGGATACCAAAGACCTAGGTTCGCTGTACCCTTAAGGTATCGAAAGATTCGCTTTACAGCTTTCATATGAGATAGCATAGGTTCAGCTTGATATCGTACACACAAACATGTTGCATACATAATATCGGGTCGGCTAGCTGTAAGATACAAGAGAGAGCCGATCATCCCACGGTACAGCGTGACATTAACAGGTATTCCCTTTGAATCCTTGTCAAGTGTCAGCGGTGGTGCCATAGGGGTTTTCATAGCTGAACTATGAGTTAAATCAAATTTCTTCAGCATATCTTTAACATACTTTCCCTGATTAATAAAAGTTCCTTTTTCAGTTTGCTTAATCTGAAGACCAAGGAAATATGTTAGTTCACCCATAATGCTCATTTTATACTCATCTTTCATTGTATCAGCGAAACGAGTACAAAGCTCAGGGTTAGTAGAACCAAATATAATGTCATCAACATATATTTGAACTAGAATGATATGACCTTTCACTTTTCTAAAAAATAGAGTTTTGTCAATCTTACCTCGCTCAAAATTTTCAATATGGAGATAAGTAGAAAGAGTGTCATACCATGCACGAGGAGCATGCTTCAAGCCATAAAGTGCCTTATCCAGTTTATAAACATAACCTGGACGCTTAGAAACTGAGAATCCTGGAGGTTGTTCCACATACACTTCTTCATTCAGCTTTCCATTCAGAAACGCCGACTTAACATCCATCTGATGTACTTTGAAGTTTTTGTGTACAACATATGCTAAGAATAGACGAATAGATTCAAGTCTTGCTACTGGAGCAAATGTTTCGTCATAATCTATACCTTCCTCTTGTCTGTATCCCTGAGCAACAAGACGAGCTTTGTTGCGGGTTACAGTACCATGTTCGTCCAACTTGTTTCGATAGACCCATTTAGTGCCTATTACTGTTTTATCAGTTGGTCTCCGAACAAGTTTCCAAACTTTGTTTCTTTCGAATTCAGTCAGCTCTTCTTGCATTGAGCTGACCCAGTTTGGATCTTTGAGGGCATCATCTATTTTCTTTGGTTCAGTTAGAGAAATAAAGTTAACAAATAAATAAATATTACCTACACTTCTTCGAGTCTGAACACCAGCGTTTGGATCACCAAGAATTTGATCAATTGGGTGATTTATGGTCCATCGCTGAGCCGGAGCATAAGTCGCTGACTCATCTTGAACTGGAGGAGCTGAAGATGAGGCTTCAGCTACTTCTGGAGTTTCAGTTAAGAGAGGAATACTTGCATTTGTCATTTCATTTACTGATTGCTGAGAGATAGATGGAATGTCTGAGGCATTTGGTTCAGCGGTAGGTATAGTGTTTATAGGAACAGCTGAGACCCATGATGTTTCAGCTTCACTATTCTGCATGTTTGGAATGATAGGACTATCATCTTCTACTGGATGAGCATGAGTGGGAATATCTTCTGAATCACCAAGATGAGAAAACATCCATTGATTCAGTTCTTCAGTATCAGCGGACGGTTTAGAGTTCGCTGAACGGGATTCATCAAACGTGACGTGAATAGTTTCTTCTATAGTTTGTCTTCTACGATTGAAGACTCTGAAGGCTTTGGAAACTGAGGAGTATCCAAGAAAGATTCCATCATCAGCCTTAGGATCAAACTTTCCAAGAGCATCTATGTTGTTCAGTATGAAACATTGACATCCAAAGATGTGAAGAAAGTTGATTGAAGGTTTTCTCCCATGAAAGAGTTCATAGGCTGTCTTTTTGAATCTTTTTACTATCAGCGACCTGTTTTGCGTAAAACAAGCAGTGTTGACAGCTTATGCCCAAAACCGAGTAGGCAGGTGAGAATCGCTGAGCATTGAACGTGCAACTTCAATAATTGTTCTATTTCTTCTTTCAGCGACTCCATTTTATTGCGGTGTTCTCACTGAAGAGAAGTTGTGAGAAATACCCTTACTCTCAAGGAAGGAATCAAGAGAACTGTTTTTGAATTCAGTCCCATGATCACTCCTTATTGAGCGAACGGTCAGATTGTTCAGGGTTTCCATCTTTCGAACAAAGGTGATGAGTTCTTCAGGGGTGTCACTCTTAGAACGGAGAAACATTACCCAAGTGAAGCGAGAGAATTCATCAACTATGACCAGCGTATATTTCTTTCCAGCGATGGATTGTTTATTAACAGGGCCAAACAAATCCATATGGAGTAGTTGTAGAGGAGATGACACTGAAGAAACTTGCTTAGATTTAAAGCTTGCTTTGGTCTGCTTCCCTTTTTCACACGCTGAACATAAAGACTCTTTGGCGTATGAATGCTGAGGTAGACCAGTGACTAACTCTTTTGAAGAAAGAGTGTTCAGTGTCTTGAAATTTAGATGAGATAGCCTCTTATGCCATAGCCAGTTGACATCAGATGAGGCCTTTGAGAAGAAACAGGAGTTCTCAGTGGTTGTTGAGTCCATGTTTATTACATAAACATTTTCCAAACGATAACCGCTGAGAGCTATCTTCTCCTTTTTGTCAGCGACAAAGCAGGATTCCTTGGTAAAGATTACTTTGTTATCCATGTCGCAAAGCTGCTGATGCTTAGAAGATTATGCTTCAGCCCTTCAACATATGCGACTCTTCTGAAGGAGGTTGTACCATTTGAAAGTACACCATACCCTCGGGTATGTCCTTTTCCATTTCCACCGAAAGTCACAGAGGGACCCTTCTCTTCCTTGTATTCAGCGAGCAGGCTTTTCTTTCCAGTCATGTGTCTAGAGCATCCGCTATCAAGATACCAGATACCCTTCTTAACCTGCAATACAAAGGAAGATTAGTTTTTCTTGGGTACCCACTTGACCATGTATACACATTTGTCAGTGGAAGTAGTTGGAATGGAAGATTCAGCAGTCTTCGCAGCATTTGAAGATTCAACTTTGTCTTTCTTCACTTTGGTTAATTTCTTAACTTTAGTGGTAGGATTCACCTTGACCTGATTTGCACCAGGGTTGGTCTTCTTTGCCTTGGGGGCAATCTTCACCTTAGCTATCTTTTCAGCTTTGGTGGCTGTGGGACACTTACAAGCAATATGATCGGTAAGTCCACAGTGATAACATTTCCTATAACTAAAAATAGTTCTAGGACCATTTGAATGCTGAGCTTTTGATTTCGAATTAAAAGTGCCAGCACCAAGTAAACTATTGGCTTTAGAAATGGGACGAACATTCAGTTCTTCAGATTTCTTACCAAGGACATTGAAGCTTTAGAAGCATTCAGCTGAATAGATCCAGAGATCTGCTTCCTTGATCCAGAGGGATGAGTCATTGAAGCTTTAGAAGCATTCAGCTTTGGTACTAAGGTACCCTTCTGAGGATTCTGGTAAATAACAATTCCTTTACCTTTGTCTTTAGAGACAGAGGTAGGTTTTGAATAAACCATTTTCTCCTTGCCTTTTGAGGAGGTAGGAGTTTCCTCAGGGATTGGTGTAATAGACGAGGAGCACTGAGAAGATGAAGTATCAGCGACTGAGGATACGAACGTTCCAAATTTAAGCATTGAACGCTCAGTGGTTGGTTTTGGAGTATCATATTTGTAACCCAAACCACGTTTATCACTTAGGGGAATTTGAGACTTTATTATCTCAGTGATCTTTGTTGAAGAATTACACCATCCTTCAACAGTAGCTTTTTCAGCTTTTAATGCAGCGATAGCTTCTGCTCGTTCGATTTTGACTAGATGATTTAAATATACTTGATCTTTAAAATCTTCTTCAATTTTAGAAAGCTTTTCTATTTGAAGGTGGCAGTTTTTAAGCTTTTCAGCGAGATCAAGATTTTGGTTTTCAACCACAGTTTTGCCGTTCATGGCTTCATATAAACTTCTAGTCAAGAGATCGATCTTACGAAGACTATCAGCTTCATCAATATTTGCAATATTGGTAAAGAAAGAAGGTGATACCTGAATAGCTGATGTTGAAGTGGAGGGAATGTCTGAACTTTCGTCCTCTTCTTCAATCTTGGCCATAAGACATAGATTTGCTTCATCATCTTCAGAGTCAGATGATGATGCTTCTTCATCAGAAGCAGCCCAATCATAGTTAGCCATCAGACCTTTATTCTTCTTCTTAAAGCTTTTCAGCTTAGCATATTTTTCTTTCAGCTTTGAATATTTGTCATCTTTATTCCTTGTGTTAGCTTCAATCTTCCTAATCATAGAAGTATTTAGAAGTAGTGAAAAATAGGCTAAGTGAAGAAAGCCTCTTACAGAGGCTCTGCCGACCTTACCGAGAGATCAAGGTCAAGAAGCTACAGAAGCTAAAGAGGTGCCCTACAGAAGCTCTGTCATACGCGCAAAGAAGACCAAAGACTCGGAATCCGGTGAAGACTGTTCTTCTAAGGACCAAACCGCAGAACCTCTGTGGCACTTCACAGAGCCTCTGCGATCTTCAACAAAGACTTGAAAGATATTTATAATATCTTGCTACTGTTACAGGACCTGTTCATCAACTTGCATGGTAGCATGCCCTGTCCAACTGCAACGTGTCAAACTCTGGTTGGATTCAATAGGGCTTAGTACATAATAGACGCCTGTTGCATTAAATGCAATACAGCACGTCCAACTGTTCATGCCATCCGTCCAACTATTCATACCGTCCTTTGTGAATAGTAGCATATGCTTTATGGTCCCCTTAGAGTAGTATATAAGGAAGACTCATGTTGAGTTCTTCCTATTAATCTATCAATCCATCGATCGATCAATCGAACACTTTGAGAGAAAAACATCACAAGAACACACAGCTTAAACACTTTGAGAGTCATATCTGTTTTAAAGCTTTGCTTACTCACTGTTCTTGAATTTGGTCTTAATATATATATATATATATATATATATTCAGTAAAGTTTGAGATATTATTTCCTGTTCACTATTTATTTATATTGTGTTCTAAATCTATCAAACATATCTGTTAGTTATTCAAATACGCTTCCGCATCAAACTCAAACTTGAACTAATAGATCTGATAATCTTGTTTAAACAAAACGGGAACCAACAATTGGAATCAGAGCAAAGCTTGATTTTCAATATCAAGTGATCCTCGTTTTTACAAGATTAGTGATAGAAATCATTTTTTTCTTCATCTCAAGGTTAAAACTCCATTAAAGTGTACTCTGAGAACTGTTCAAACCCAGAAAACTTTCCAGATCTTCAGACTCATAATTTTTAATCATACTATCTTTTCAGAACCTTAACAATGACAAATACAAATAACTTCTTTACTGCCGGTTCACTCACCAAGCCTCCTAATCTCCTACGAGATGAGTATCCTCAATGGAAGATAAGAATGGTTCATTTCTTTGAGGGTACTGAAAAAAATCTAGTACAATATCTTTACAACCTTCCTCCTGTTCCCATGATAGCAGTACCACGAGTACCAGCTACTGCTGAATCTCCAGAAATCCCTGAACATCAAAAACCAAAACCAAAAGAAGAATGATCAAATGAAGATAAGGCAGAAGATGAAGTTGCACAGAAAACAAAAAGAATCCTGATAATGGCTATCCCCGACGAGCTTTTTCAATCCTTAGATGCATGCGAAACTGCGCACGATCTTTGGAAAGAATTAGAAAGACAGTTGGAAGGGGGTGCTAAAACACAGAAGAACCGAAGGGCACAGTACATAAATGAGTATCATGCATTCAGAGCCTCTGCAACAGAATCTCTGCAAACAACGTACGATAGGTTCAACTCTCTCATAAACAAATGTAGAAAGTCTGGCATTCACAGAACCTCGGATGAAAATAACGTCATGTTTCTAAAGAGTCTGAATGATGAGTGGCTTCAACTGTCTACGTTTTTACAAACAAACCAAGATCTAGACTCATGGACACTCTCTGATCTCTATGGAACACTAGCTGCACAAGAGCCTCAAATAGCACGGGCTAAAACAATAGCCATTGCACCATACGCATTGGTTAGTAAATCAACAGAGGCTATAGAGAGACCGAGAAATGAAAGGGCAACAGAGAAGAAGAAGAAGGAGAAGAAGAAGATAGTGATGGTTGATAGCGAAGAAGACTAGCTGATAGAGGAAGAAATAACTCTTGCGTCATTAGCTAAATCATTGGCTCTATTGACAAGAGAGTTCAGAGGTAACCAAAGAAATTTTGGAATTGACAGATATAGCAGAGACAACCAGAGAGATAGAAGAGATGATGAAAGAAGAGAAGAATCAAGTGACCGACAGAGGTCAGACTACAGAAGTGACCGATAGAGGTCGAGCGACAGAATCTACAAAGGAAATGACCGACAGAGGTCAGATGACAAGGTAGGCCACACACAAGAATGCTACAAATGTGGTAAGCCTGGTCATTATGCAAACGAATGCCGAACAGAGAAAGGTGGAGACCAACAGAAGTCCGACGATCGAACTGGAAACACCTCCCAAGGTTGCTTCAACTGCGGCAAGCCAGGCCATTTCGCAAAAGATTGCAGAAGTAGACAAAGTCGCCCACAGAAGGACTCAACTTTTTACAAAAAGAAGGCTGAATATTATGCACAAAAATCCCTAATGGCGAACAAAGGGCATTCTGAAGCAAATAAGGAGGACTTCGAGTCAGACTCTACCTCTGATGATGAATTCACCACCAATGCCCTTGTTCTGTGGCATGGCAGAAGTCGACTCGGGCACTGACAATGAGGTATCCATTTCAAACTCTACCTCTTGTATTAAATATGTAGAAAATGATTCAGTTAGACTTAACATTGAACTGATTGAACTCAAAGAGATAAATGAAAGTATTCAGAAAAGACTCACCTTTAATGAGAGAGAAGTAAGGCTTCTCACTCAAGAAAAAGCCAAAATTTTTGAAGAAAAGGAAAGAGTAGAAAAATATTGGAGCAAAAATGTAGATCCTTTAAAAAGGCAAATTTCTGAATTAACCTCTACTTTAAAAGTCAAAACTAAAGAGCTTTCAGTTTCTAGGAGTGAAACAACTGACATAAGAGCTCTCAAAGAATACTTTCAAAAAGAGAGAGAGGTACTTTGGCAAGATCTACTCAGAAAAGAGGTTTTACTTAAAAACTATAAAGATGCATAGAAGGTGTATGAGAAAGTAAACTCACAAATAGGAAGACGAGGTATAGGGTACGATGATATTACTCTAGGTGTTAAAGGCAAAAGACTTAAACCTCTATCTTCTCTGTTTGTGATAGGAAAAACAAATAAACCAATTTTTCCAAACTTACTCTCTGTAAGTAAAAGGGTTAAAATCTCTGAAGAACCTCACTTGAGGAAACATACGAAGATGATCAATGTGTGGTTTGAAAACACAGATTCATCATCTTCAACCTCTGTCAATAGAGGAATCAAACCAAAGAAATATCTGAAAACACAAGATCAGATTGGTATCTTTAAGTTTGGTAAACCAGAGACTCAAACACAGGTCGCTTTTGTCTGTATGATAGATGTCAAAAAGAAATTATCTGCAAAAGCTCCTGAGTTTAAACCCATCTTTTCAGAAGAAAATCTTAAAAGATCAATTGAAAAAGAAATTTTGGAAGTTTTGAAATCAAATGCTTTAGAAAATCTTTGTACATCTTCTATAGATCAAATTCTCGCTGAAGAGATCTCATCTGAAACCTCTGCCATCTATGAAAGTTTTTCTACAGAGGAAGAAAACTCGTACGATACATGCTCAGAAAATCCAGCCTCTGTCGAAATAAATGACTCAACCTCTGTATATGAGGACGATTCATCCTCTGACGACTCAGAGACTGATTCTAAATCAGGGATAATTCACTGTGACACAGAGGATGTTAAATTCTCCTCTGATGTTCTTAACAGAACAATTTCTCCAAAAGAGAAAATCACAGAGATACCTATCTGTCCAGATTTTCTAAAAATGTGTATACAAGTCAAAACCTCTACAGAGCTTGATAATTTGAAAAAGGCCTCTGAAAATCCTAAAAGCTCAAAATTTTCAAAACCTTAAAGGCCTGAAGCTAACAAATATCTTTCCTCTGTGACAGTGAAGACAGACGTTCACCACAGAAGAGACTCACAGAAGGCAGGACCTAAACAAGATTTTTGCAAAAAACATTCTAGTATTCATATATCTTCTTGTAATAGGAAATCTAATGTTAAGAACGAATGTAATGCCTCTGTGACTCAGTTCAATGAATTCAATGAAAAGTTCAAACAAATCACGTCTCATATTAAATACTGTCATTGTTTTGATCTTATGTTCAGATTAAAAAATCACTTCTCAAGTCCAGATTGCTTACTCTCCACTAAAATTCAAACTCCAAAGTCAAAACCTAGAGAGATACAATCTGATCTTTCTACAAAAGATAAAATGTATTTCAAGAATGCTAAGGCAAACTTGAAAAATTCTAACAATATTGGACCCATATGGATATGGGTACCTAAGTCTCTGTGATTGTCTTACAGAAGCGGTATGTGCCAATTTGGTATCTTGATTCCGGATGCTCAAGGCACATGACTGGCGACAGAAGTTTACTATCCACGTACAAAGAAACACACGATGGTGGATCTGTAACTTTTGGAGACAACAAGAAGGGACACATCAAAGGCTATGGAGTCATACAGAAGGAAAACGTCTCTGTATACAAAGTTGCATATGTGAATGGCCTTAAACACAACATACTCAGTGTAAGTCAACTCTGTGATACAGGATTTGATGTCTTGTTCAAAAGGACTTTCTGCTCTCTACAAAGTGAAGACACAGGAATGGAACTTCTGCGAGCCGAAAGAAAAGGTGATCTGTATCTGATGAACTTTTGTTCAACAACCAAGGACAAAGTTTGCCTTGTAGCTTGCGAAAGTAAAGAAGCCTGGTTATGGCATAACAGGTTCTGTCACTTGAACTTTCACACCTTGGATAAACTGGTCAAACTTGATCTAGTTAAAGGTTTGCCTAATTTTAAATTTAATAAGGATCACTTGTGTTCTGCCTGTGAGATGGGAAAACTCAGAAGAGCTTCCCACAGAGGCAAAACAGATGTGTCGTGCACTAGGCCTCTGTACATGCTTCATGTCGACCTCTGCGGTCCCATTGCCATACAGAGCCTAGGTGGCAAGAAATATATACTTGTCTTAATTGATGAGTGTTCGCGCTTCACATGGGTTGAATTTGTTCGAAAGAAATCGGATGTTCCAATCATCTTGATTAATCTAATGAAAAGAATACAAGTTCTTTATGAATGCAGAATACAGAAGTTAAGAAGTGACAATGGCACAGAATTTAAAAACTCTGTCATTGAAGCCTATCTTTCTACAGAAGGAATATCACATAACTTCTCTGCCGCACGCACTCCACATCAGAATGGCGTAGTCGAAAGGAAGAATCGAACGCTCGTGGAGGCCGCAAAAACTATGCTATCAGCATACGGATTACCGATGAACTTTTGGGCAGAAGCAATTTCTACCGCTTGTTACACACAGAATCGGTCAACCATTGTGAAAAGACACATCAAGACTCCTTACGAACTGATCAACAAAAGGCGGCCAAACATCAAGTTTTTCCATGTGTTTGGATGTAAATGCTTTGTTTTAAACGACAGAGATTCAAGAGGAAAGTTTGAGGTAAAAGCTGACGAAGGCAAATTAATTGGATACTCTGCCACTTCCAAAGCCTACAGAGTATACCTTACAAGATCTCGCAAAATCGTAGAAAGTATCAATGTTTCTTTTGATGATTCTTTCCAAAAGACTTCTGAGCAAATCTGTTCAGAACTCGAACTTAAAAGGGAAACCTCTAGCATCTCGCAAACGAAAGAAGACTTGAATCTTCTATTTTTAGAGTTGTTCCAAGATGACATTGATCCTTCTGTTGGAACCATCAGAGTTTCTGAAGAACCATCCTCTGTTGGACAAAATCCTACAGGTATGACTCTAACTGGTCCAAATAATGCTTCATCTTCTTCTATAAATACTACAGATGCAAATGCCGAAGAAGAAAATGCAGAAGATAAAACATCAAGAAAAACGACCACAGAAGCTGCTGAAAATCAAACTCCACAATCCACAGAAGAACCAATTACAGAGGTAATTAAGGACCAAGACTATACGTCCTCAGAGGAACAAACTTCACCACCACTCATACCAATCATTCCACAAATGGTAAAATCTTCTACCAAGGTAAGAAGAACGACAGAGGCTATACAAGAAGAAGATCCACAAGAAGCTTCTGAAGAAAGGTTCGATGACATTGATGACCATCTTTCTCGCACCACTCAGTGGACAAAAAGCCATCCTCCAAGCCAAATAATCGGAGAACCTTCTGACTCAGTAAAAACCAGGTCTGCCACTGCTAATTTTTGTTTCTTTACAAATTTTATTAGTGTGATAGAACCAAAGAAGATTTCTGAGGCACTAGATGACCCAAACTGGGTAGACGCCATGCAAGAAGAACTTCTGCAGTTTGAGCGTAAAAGAGTATGGACTTTAGTACCTCTGCCACGAGGGAAACAGGCCATTGGGACTAAGTGGGTCTACAAAAATAAGAAGGATGAAGATGGAGTGGTCATCAGAAACAAAGCACGATTAGTGGCAAAGGGTTATAGACAAGAAGAAGGCATAGATTACGATGAGACTTTTGCTCCTGTCGCACGGCTCGAAGCAATAAGAATATTCTTAGCCTTCGCAGCCCACAGAGGTTTTAAAGTCTATCAGATCGACGTAAAATCATCTTTTCTTAACGGTGAAATCCAAGAAGAGGTTTACGTAAATCAGCCACCAGGGTTTGAAAGCTCAAAGTTCCCAAGGCATGTATACTACCTTGAAAAGGCTCTGTACGGACTGAAACAGGCTCCAAGAGCATGGTACGAACGACTTTCTACCTTTCTTCTAGTAAATGGCTACAACAGAGGTACAACAGATACTACCTTATTCTATAAACGTAAAAACGGTGAAATAATGCTTGTACAAATCTATGTGGACGACATAATTTTTGGGTCTTCTAACACAGAAGAGTGCAAAAGTTTTGAAAAACTCATGCAGAGTGAGTTTGAAATGAGTATGATAGGAGAACTAACATTCTTCCTCGGACTCCAAGTCAAACAAACATCAGAGGGAATTTTTATAAACCAGGCCAAATATGTCTCTGACATTCTTTTCAAGTATAGACTCTCTGATACCTCTTCAATGAAAACTCCAATGGCCACTGGAAATAAGTTATCCTTATATTCAGATGGCATCTCTGTAGAATGCACTCTCTACAGAGGCATGATTGGATCTCTGTTATACTTAACTACAAGCAGACCTGACATTATGCATGCCACATGTCTTTGTGCACGTTATCAATCTAATCCAAAGAAATCACACTATGATGATGTGAAAAGAATCTTTAGATATCTAAAGGGGACCAAAAATCTCGGTCTTTGGTATCCACAGAACTCTGGTTTTAGTCTTAAAGCTTATACAGATTCAGACTATGGAGGTTGCATGCTCGACAGAAAGAGTACCTCTGGGAGTTGTCAATTCCTAGGTGGTAAACTAGTCAGTTGGACCTCCAAAAAGCAAAATTGTGTCTCAACATCCACTGCAGAAGCTGAATACGTTGCTGCTGCTAGCTGTTGTTCTCAGGTTCTATGGATGAAGACTCAGCTAAAAGACTACGGCCACATCCTATTCAAAATACCTATCTTCTGTGATTCCAAGAGTGCCATTGCTATCTCTGCCAATCCTGTGCAGCACTCAAAAACCAAGCATATCGATATAAGGTACCATTTCTTGAAACATCATGTTGAATACGGTACAATCGAGATGCATTTCGTGCCCACAGAATACCAACTCGCGGACTTATTCACCAAAGCTTTAGACGAGAAAAGATTCAATTTCTTGGTGGGTAAGTTAGGAATGATCAATATGACGTAAAAAAAATCCTCTGTAAGTATAGCTTTATCTTCTGTAAATATGTATATATTTCTAATTATTTTTTCTTTAATTAATTTATTTCTGTATGTAAGTTCTCAATCTTAAATAATTCTTAAAATCACAGAGCTTCTGTAAGTCTACTCAGAACCTCTGACAACTCTTACAGAACCTCTGGAAAATATGACCTATGTTCTATGCAAAACTTATCATTTTTTTATCCAAGCATAGGTCAAGGGGGAGCAAAAGGAAATTCCTGATCTACAGAGGTGATTAGATCAAGGGGGAGCAAAAAGGGATCCTGAAATGATCTACAGAGGTAAATCTTTCAAGGGAAAGCCAAAGAAGAATGTCAATGAATCTATATCGACAGAAGTCAGACATCACTGCCAAGAAAAGAAGAACCAAAAGGTATGTCTCTCGCACAAAAGGTTTTAAAAAAAAACAGTTCTCTAGGACAAAAATTGTCAAATATGTTCTAAATATACTGTGGATAACATTTCAAAAATCAAAAGATCAAAAAGTTTCATAAAATTTGATTTATGATAAATTTAAGGTCATAGAGCTTCTGCTGAGCTCAACAGAAGCTCTGCCAGAAATATGCTCTGAGATCGCAACTTTAACCTCTATCGATCTTTTGGAATGTTATCTCGGAAACCAAACAGACTCACCATGAGCTTCTCGAACAAAACTTTTTCCATAACAATTTTTTTCGGACAACAACTTTCAAATATGTCCGTAAAATATCTCTTAAAACAGATCAAAAATTGGATGATCAGAAAAGTTAATAGAATTTTCGTTATGAGATTTTTTCCCTCATAGAGCTTCTGCTGGCCCTCACAGAGCTTCTGCAAATTCCAACAGAGCCACAAAACCTCTGCGAGTAAAAACTCTTAACTAAAAATCCTATTTGATCCTCTCCAATGCCTTTACAAAACGTTTTGCTTAAAAAGGAACCCCACAGAAGTCATGACAACAATGAGATATATGAGAAAGGGATACACAACAAAGATTTTCAAAATCACAGAACTTCTGTAAACTACAGAAGTTCTGTCAATCTGTTACTTGGGCATTTCTGTAGTAATAACGGTTACTTTTACTGAGAGTGAATTACATGTGGCTAAGAATAACCCCACGCGCCTAGCATTAATGGGCCACGCACGACGTCCTGTCATCCTCTGACATGCCCTACGTGTCCCATTTTCATTGGGCGTACATGGAACGTTTTCTGTGGAAAGTTGAACCCTCCGTTCTAACTTGAGTTCGGATTCCAAATTTTAATCCATTACCATATATTTTACTCTTTCGAATTCTACCGTTTTACCCTCCTATAAAAACCAAGCTCACCCTCTCATAAACTTTTTACAAACTCTCATTCTTCTCCGGCGAAACCTGCAAATTTCTTATTCTCAGTACCAAATGACTTCATCTTCTCAAGTTATCTCCCCTGCACACTCTCCGACGACCTCACCAGAACATTCACCTGCTCATTCTGAACATTCAGAAAACCCCAACCCTGCCCAAAACATTGAACTAGAAGATTCCGGCGATTCAGCAGACTTTGCTCCAACCACACATCTTCAAAACTTCATAGCAAAGGATCATTTCGAAAAAGTACTACCAATCAAATCCAACAATTTATATTTAGTTCCCTCACCCACTGCTTTCGGCGAAACCCATGCCATTCTTCTAAACATAATGGAAAATCATATCCTCTTCCCTTTACTCTCAAGAACCCAAAGAAAATTCCAGTAAGATATCTGAACCAGTTTTGGCAAAGTTGCCGATTTGATAAAGATGATTCTCTTATCAAAGGATACATTTCAAAACCCGACAAATCTGAGCATCTGGAAATCAAGTTCAATAGAACAATGTTCTCACTTGAATTCAACCTACCAACAAGGGGTCTTCTTGGATTAAAGAAATACGCAGAGCAACCAATAGACGACGAGATCTGTCGTTTCCTAGAAATGCTTGGGTACAACACACCACTAAGGAAGAGAAATGACTTCCGCAGAGGCAGATTACCACCTCTGTGTAACACCTTATTTTCAATTCTTAACAGATGCCTGACAGGGAAGATAGGCAGTATTGACCAGAGCTCACATCAGATATTAACCATCATGTATGGGGTTTACTATGATCTCCCACTGGATTACGCGACCATAATGATGCAAGAGATCATTAACACCATCGACAGAAAGAACAACACAAGAAGGGTCAAAGAGAACGATCATAAGTTTCTACCACCTCTGCAATTCCAAAGAATAGTGGGAGTCTTGTTCGAACCTCTGTTGCTAATACAGAAATGGCCAATGGAAGGGCCAATTCCCAAACAGTTTCCAATGAGCAAAAATATTCCCACTGATCATGTAGATGGCTACACACACTGCAGACCTTTGTCAAGGAAACTTCTGAAGTATACCTCGAATAAAACCCTTAAGAAAGAGTATATACGCGATCATAGAACTCCTAAACCGAGTCCTATGACACCCCCGCGTTTAGGTGTCCCCCTAGGAACAATGATTGCAGAACCCCTTTCCACTCAAGAAGAAAAAGATAACAAATTAGCAAAACACATGGCTATTCAACTCAGCTTCATAGCCAAACGTGCAGAGCTCATGGGAACGAAGTCCTCTTCAAAATCAAAAAGGAGGAAAACGGCATAAGGCACCTCTACAAGCGCTGCAGAAGATCAACCTTCACCTCCTCATGCCACAGAAATTGGCTCCTCTGCTCCTCCCTCTTCTCCAAAACAGCAGAAGAAAAGAAAATCAAAAACCACCGAGGAAGGGGCACCAAAACCAAAGAGGAGGAAATCCAAAAAGAAGCATGGTAAACCACTTGAAAAATTGGTTACCATAGAAGAGGAAGCAATCGCAGAAGAAAGAACTGCAGAAGAAGAAGATGCAGAAGAAGAAATGACAGAAGAGGGATATCAATCGCCCCATCAATCCCCAGATCGATTTGCTCACCAAGGAAACATTAACGATTTCCTACAGAACCCCGACATTGCCAACACTTTAAATACAGCAGGGTGGACGGCACAACCTCTCGACCACCATTCCCCAGAAGAACAATACTTCTCTATTTCTGGCATTGACACACATCTGCAAGAAGATGATCAAACACCCAGAGATCAATCAGCTGAGACACCTATTATTCTACAGAACCCCTTCATTCAGCAAGGATTGGACGTTCACAGAAGGAGTCCAAGCCCAGCTTCAGAAGAAATAGGACAAACAGAAGCTCAGTGGAATAGAGATCAATTAACAGAGACAAGAATGGAGGTCTTAGAGGTAGATTCAGACGAAGAAGAAGCTGTCTGGATACGAAAAGGTCTCTATCATCCACACGTCATGAGGTTATATGGCTCTCATCAAATGTATGACTTCTTAGGCACAAAGCAAGGAACTTCAACAGAAGATAGAGAAGAAGCTCCAAGCCATCGGATATCTATAGAAGCTGAAAAGATAGACAATGATGTAGTGCTTGGATGCTTAACAGCAGAGGAAACAAGAAAAGATGCCTGGATTAATAGAGGCACACAACCAAAACCAACTCCCAGTGCAACCCACACATCTAACTCCGCAGGTCTAGCTGCAGAGGGAGTTATTGAAATAGAGCAGCACAGCTCGATCCAAACCCAACCCAACCAGCCAGAAGTCACTCTTTCGACTTCTGCGCCCACAAAAACCGGGGAATCCATTCCTAGGGAGTCTCCTCAAAGAGACTCACCTATAGTTCGTGATCAATCGCCCCAGATCACACTAGAACACCCTACAGAGGAATTCGTTTCCTCTGCCACGCACGAAATAGGGCCAACCCTTCTTTCAGAGAGAAGTAGTGAGCACAACGACGAATAGACTCTAGACAAGTCTCCGAGTCAACAGAAGGATAATCTAGTACCCACCTCTGGAGTGGATCTAGACAATGTCGTTCACAGAACTTCTGTAGAGTTTGAAGCACTAGATGCTTCTGCTCGAAGATCAGATGGAATTCCTTCCACCCCCAACGTACAAACAAGGGTGAACGAAGGTGTCCCAGGAGCAGGGACTCACTCTGGAGACGAATGTGTTCCTCCAGAGGTTACACCAGGGACACAAGTATCAAGGGATGAGTTCCAAACCCTTGTCACCTCTGTGAACCAAACCATGAAAGAGTTGCAAAGCTCTTTCACATCTTTTGCAGAGAAAACATCAACGGCCATGCTGAATCTGAACACCAAAATGGATAATCTGTCCACATAGGTGAAAACAACCATCACAGAGATGAAATCTTCTGCGCAAACAACTGCAACAACTACAGCCACTTCTGCTGCTAAAGATTTTGGAATTGCCGCAACTTCTGCATTCAAGGAATCAGTCAAACATTTCCTTGAACAAATGAACAAGCAATCCAACAAATCACAGAGCATCACACCCGCAGATCTACAGAAGGCTCTGCAAAACGTTCAAGCAGAAGCAATGCGCAACACAATACTGATGCAGCCTAAAGACTACATGACCAGAGCACAGTTAACAGAGCTTGGCCAGAATGTCATAAACCAGGTCACAGAAGTCATTGTCTCCTTCACTGCTGCAAATGCCAACTACGTCAAAGAGTTCAGAAAAAGTGTCGGCAAAATGCGCTTCAACACAGAAGCAGAGCTTGCAACTCTTTTCGGCCTCTGTGATGATGTATGTGCGAAGTTGATGGCCGCAGGAGCATAACTACCAAAGAAACCCAAAGCTTCCTGCAGAGCAGAGGGTACTTCTGATAAAAGTCAGGATGATTCTGATGATGACCATCCTGGTCCATCAGATAATCCTGAATGGGAGAATATAAGGGAGAAAGCTACGACCAGAGGAATACAAACTCCGCCAATCACAGCAGAACCAATCAGTCAAGCCCCTCCAGAACAAACCCAAGATCAAAAACAAAATCAACAGACCACAGAGACAACACCCATCTTTGTGGAATCAAGTCCTGAAGAAACCAATATTCCAGAAGCTGATCAGCATACCACAGAGGCAACAACCACCCCTGTGGTAATCAACTTGGAAAAGAGTCCTTCAACAAAATCAACAGAAAAACCCCAAACCATACCAAGAAGAAAGTCGATTGCCACCAAACCAATAAGAGCAACGACCTCTGCGACCTCTGCTTCTGATATTCTGAGAAAGATGCACAATACAATGACTGATCGAATGTCGCAGAGAGAAGAAGAAAGGCAAAGGTTCACATTAGCTTTCAAAATGCCAAGAAGATTCGATGTCCAATCTTCACCAACAGAAATAGAGCTCACAGAAGAAGTTACCAAAGAACCTCCAACAGAGGTTACAGAGCAACTCAAGCCAACAGAACCATCGCCACAAAAGTCCTCTAAAACACAAGTGTCAAAACCTACAGAGGCAACCATCAATCCAACAGAAGCACCAACCTCCAAACCTACAGAAGAAACAGGTTCTACACCTCCAAAAGCCAAAGACAAGGGCAAAGCAATACTGATAGAAGAGCCAAAGAAAAAGAAATCATTGCCCAAGCCTATAGAGAAATTGATGAAGAGCGCCTTTGATGCCTTCCAAACTCCAAAGCCTGAAGAAGTTGATTGGGCATATGGATTAAAGCCCCTATCAGACATTCCACTTACTGGCAGAGCTGCAAAAGTTGTTCACCAGATGAAGAGTCTCAGAAGACAAGTACCACAACCTGGTCCAACACATGAAGAGATGGAAGAAGTGGTATACAAATACCTCCATAAACAAACCTTTCAGACCAATCATCCAACAGATCATGTGACAGATTCAAGGATCAGAGAAGAACTTGAGAACATCTTCACAAGGACAAAGCCAAGAACCAAAGCAGATGTCTTCTCAATCCACAAGATCAAAAAGGTAATCTTCTGCAAGTTCTTCTTTACAAGAACCTATCCAAGGGTCAGGTACAATCTTTACAAAGTCAGAAGAGAAGACAATTCAGAAACCACCTTCGCTGATGCTGACCTAAGAAATATCAATCCTTATGATCTACCTGACCTTCTGCAATGGACAAAGGACAACTACAACACAGAGGCAAACACCAGAGCCTATCAAGTGTTAAGAAAAGCAATGAGGGAAAAGCTTCTGATCTTCAGTATGATAGATTTTCAACTGGGAAAGGATCTTGGTCTCAAACATCTAAATTTACGACCACCAGAAGATCGTTGCCCACCCGACGCCGTGTCCAACTCTATCATTACAGAACCAAGATTCGGGTTAGTATTTCAAAACCCACAAGGCGAAATCAAACTATTTGTGTGCATGGATTGTCAGAAGTACGCAACTAGTACTCTGAACAAGTTCAGAGCAAGCCTTGTAAAATACAGAGGTACAGAGAAAATGGATAGAGACGATGATGACAGGTCTCACAACTACTCTTTCCGATAACTCTTCAGCTGTAACAAACGCTGGAGAGAATCTCACAAAGCTGACAACCGTGGTCGAAAAGAATGCCTCCAAAGCTGACTTGGAAAAGGTCGATAAAACTCTCAGCAACTTTGCCAAAGTTCTCGCTGACATCTACACAGACTACCTCTCCATCAAAACATCAGTTAAAACCATGTCCAGCGAGGTCACAACGCTGAAGACATCGGTTGGCTGAATCGAAGGAGATATGTCTGCTGTAAAGACCGACGTGAGTTCTGTAAAGACTGACGTGGATTCTATGAAGAAAATGATGCAGCAGATCCTGACCAACACGACCGCCCCTGCCCCTGCACCTTCATCCTTTACTCCGGCGGATCGTGCTGAACTCGTGAAGATTAATCCTGGTATTTCTAGTCTAGAAAACAGATTATCAGCGATTGAAATTTGTGTGGGGATCCCTGGCCAAGAAGACAGGGAACCAACACCAGCTGCTGAGTCATCGCATTCCTCCCTCACTCATCATGAAAAAGGGGGGGAGAAGAGCGCTGAAGACCTTTCCCATGATGAATCTATCAGGGGAGAGAAGACTGAAGACCTCACCTTTACTGAAGAGGGTGAGAAGACAATTGAAGAAGCAGCCGCTGGACCTCAGGGAGATGAAAACCCTGAGGGAACCGAGAAGCTTACCTCTGTATCTGAGGGGGAGCAACTCGAAGAAGAACCTGAAGAATCTAAGTCTGAAGCTGAAGATGAAGAAGCCGTCGACTTGTCTGATGACGAACCATCCTCTTCTCCAAAGAATGATGATGATGAAGATGATGATGATGATGACTCTTTTATCGTCAAGCCTGCTCAGAGGACCGCAGCTCTTAGAGGGATTCTGATAAATGAACCTACAGTGGAGCGGACAAAGACAAAGCCATCAGCGTCTAAAGCTGAAAAGGGCAAAGGAAAAAGTGTCGTTGAAGACGATGAAAATCTGACGATCTTGCTTAAAAAGCCGGTTTGTCAGGTACACTAACCTCTTTTTTCACTGCATCCCTCCTCTATCTATCAATACACTTTATCAGCTCTACTCTCCACAAACCTCTATACACTTTATCCCATTCTTTCTCTCTCTTTACCCAAGTTCTTATTCATAAGATCGCTGTGTTTCAGCTAGTCCTCTCCCCTGTTTGAGGATATCGCTGAAGTTCCTACAGCTGCGACTTCACCAACAATAATCCTAGCTCCCAAAGCTGAAGAAATAATCCCGGTCTTAGATTTGATCTCTGAGACTGATGAACATGAAGAACAGATGCTCTCTTACAAAAACAGACCGACCTTGGCTCCTCAAAAGCTAAGTGAAGAGGATCAGAGAAGAAGAGATGAGATGATAAAGAAGTTCGAGGATCAGCGAATCATTCTAAAGCGTGATCAACTTCCTTCAATTCCTACAAAGTTCAAACTTTCATAAGGGGAATACAAGGATCACCTCAGAGCTGAACGTCTAATCGCTGAAAGAAGGGAAGCTGAAGAAAAAGACAGAGAATACGCCATCCAGCTTTCTCAACGATCAGTAAAAGACCCCAAGCTGAAATAAGCTCCAATCGAAGTTCAACGTCAGCTATGGGAAGACGCCAAGAAGATCGTTGAAGAGAAGAGAACTGTGTCTCAATCTACCCTAGCCTAGTGCAAAGAAAAGGTACACTTCAGACATCGACCTTCCAAAATAATCAAGGTACTCGTATCTGGAAGATCAACCATCGAAATTTCTATCGCTGAAATCGAGATATTCAGAGAAGACGGAAAGTACGAAAAATTCTATGCTGAAGCTATCACGCAGTACGGTCTCTCTGAATGGTTGGAGATCAGATTAGCCATCCAGAAGTCTCAGTCTAAGTACAAGGATCATTTCGAAAAGCTGATAAACAAACAGATCGACTTAGTCTATTCTTGTGTGGATATTCCTCCTCCTCCTCCTCTCGAAAGTCAGAAACGAAGGGCCTCTGCAAAGAAAAAGTCTAAATCTTCAGAAGATGGTCCTCGTATTCGAAACGAAACAGGTATTGGTTTTTCTATGGAAGAAGTCCTTGGTCCTAAACCTGACCTTTCTGCACTTGACACATCTCTTCCTCCTGATGAGACTTTCATCCCTGGGAAAGTCATAAGCAAACCCTATGGGATATTCTTTATTGACTGGGATGGACGAAAGCGTTTTCAACGTATCTCTGAGCTGCACATCACTCCCATCGAACAGCTGAAATATCTCATGTACTGGTGTGACTTCAAGAACGACATTCAGGCACGGCATCTTAAACCCTTGATTTTTTAAGAAGCGGTGAACAAAAGAAATCAAGGAGTAAATGTCCCTGACTGGATGATTCCCACATCAATGACCCTTGATGAACAACTCATTAAGGAAGAACCTTTATAAACTGATAGGATAGCCCATTCTTCTATTGTATCAGTTATTCTTTTGTACTTGTAATTTTATTCGCTGTACTTGTAATTTTTCCACTTCCCTCTGTAATCTTTACAAAGTTTAAAGAAAAATTTCAGCGAACGTACTTTACTCCATCAGTATAGAAAAGATCCCAGAAAACAGTAAAAGGGACAAATATTTTATGAGTTCTTTTTATCCTTATGTTTTCATTAAATAGCAATTTTCTTTGTTGCTATGTCATAATCAAATAGGGGGAGATTGTTGATCCAAACCCTCAGTGATTTGATAATGACCCTCTCTTATATACTTAGTGAAAATTGTAAGTAAACAATATGTATCAGAGTTTCACTATCGCTGATAAGTACTAAGATCTTACAGTACCGCTGATAGGAACTCTCGCTCTTAGATTAAACATTCAGCGAACACTGTTCACCATAATGCTCTGAGTCTGTTCAGTACTTATGGTGATCGCTGATAAGTTAGTTGTTTACTTATGATATCTAAAGACAAGTTTCACGTCAACATAGGTTATACGCTGAAGTCAAAGATCAAGCTCAAGAACCAGCGACAAGTCTCCTAATGAACTGATGCGGATCAGCGAAGACTCAGATTTGTCCACTCAACGTGAAGTATCAAGTACAAGACTTCAGCTATCGCTGAACTTTATCATTCACTGATATAGAATGATAAACCGCTGAATCAACGAAAAGCTGATCATGAAGTCCTCCGTACAAAGTACTTTTGTCTTAACCACCCTTGCACGACTCCGTACGATATGTCAGAAAGAACCTCCTTATTGTCTGAAATCGTACAAACATGCGGCTACTAAGGTTGTCAACAAAGGTCAATGACATACAACCAATGAGCTGCTGCCACGTGTAAAGTGTAAACTGCCATGCATTAAATGCATGCAGTATATAAGAAGAAGAACTCACTTCATTTTGAAGTAACTTGCTAACTCTGGACAAGTTCATCCTTCTTATCTTGAGATAGGTTATTATTAG
This sequence comes from Saussurea involucrata, assembly GCA_033807775.1. Taxonomy (NCBI): domain Eukaryota; kingdom Viridiplantae; phylum Streptophyta; class Magnoliopsida; order Asterales; family Asteraceae; genus Saussurea; species Saussurea involucrata. Next base: position 211,014,857 of record CM066321.1, read on the forward strand.
TAATTTCCTTCTCTTTTTTAGTGCAAGAAACTTAGTGTTCCAACTTGTTTAGATTTAGGTTTATCCTTAATCTTGTTTCCGCAACAAGCTGTAAATTGTTAATGATTTATCAATAAACAATTTAGAAAAGTAAAATCTTAGTGTTTGTATTCAAACCCCCCCCCCCTTCTACAAACTTGTATAGTCCTTCAGGACCAACACAGGTGTTCGTTCTTCCTCATCAGAAGAAGAATCATCACCATCCTCATCTTTGTTTTTGGCATTATAACGATCCCAAACTGTAGGGACAAGAGGTCCTTCAATGAGTATGGTAGGATATCTGCTGTCAACTCCTTCTAGGAAGAGCATCAGACGACTTTTCCACAAAGAGAAGTTATTAGGGTTAAACTTTGGTGGTTTGGCTATGGAGCCATTGTCGTATGATCCAACAATAGAGTTTTGAGAAGAAACATTGTTTAAGGAAGAAGATGAAGCCATTGGAGATCAAGTTTATTAGATTAAACTGACCTGCTCTGATACTACTTGTTGGTCCCAGCTATGGAGTAGCAAAGATAAACAAGTATTGTAGAAGGGGGGGTTAAATACAATACACAAATTTTTTCACTTAATTAATTCTTTATTGATTTAAAATCAAGAATTACACATAGAAAACTTAAAGATTGTTGCAGAACGGAACAGATAAAATCTGCTCAAACAATATAACACAAAGTCACACAGAGAATAAGAACAATTGTAAAACACTAAGAAAACAATGAACTTCTTTGTGATAGAAATGCCATTACTTGAAAGCTTTGAGAGTCTGTAATATGGTGGTTTTGCAAGGATGAAGACGACCTCTTTATATAGTGCTTCATGCATTAAATGCATGGACACTTGTCAAGTAGAGATAAGAGAGCAGCAGGTCTTCTGAAAAGTACTGATATGCACTTTTGTCTTGAAGCGTTGACCTGCTTGTTGAAGTTGATCTTTCTTGAAAGAGATAAGAAATCCAAATAACCTTTTTTTGAACCTCGGATGATGTCTCTATCATTGCAAGATATCCCAAATATATTTTGCAGATAAAGAAGAATATACCTGCTGTTTGACCGAAGATGTTTTCAAAAGATATCTTCAAGAATTCTTTCTCATGAATTCTTCAAGTGATCCTGCCGATTAAACCATGTCTTCAACTTTTTCTTGGCTTCAAGTATAAGCTTAACCTTTGGTTGAGAAGTCCATCTTCAATCCGCTTTGAAGATACACTTCTGCTTTGTTTCTTCGGTTGATCTTCGAGTTCACTGGACATTTTTATATAATTAAACTGCTTGTAAAGAACCTAAAAATTATTCTAAGTATGAACTGCGTAAAAATGAAAGACTGAGGTCATTTTCAAATCTTAAGTGACCCAACAATATATATATATACATATATATAGGAAAGTTCAAATAAAAACTCATTTTCAATTGTGAACATGAGGACGAATCTTAGCCTTTCCATCTCTATTGATCCAATTGTAACGTCCCAAAAACGTATCATGCATTCATCTAGAAATAAGCATTCATATTACATAATTAAACTTGTCTTTACATCATCAAAATCATAAGCTAATCAAAATGACAGCGGAAGTCTCTAAATCCACAGCCGAGCACTAAGCTATAGTCATCAAACCAAAACTGGGAGCCTCTCGAGCTCCATCACCTCCGTATCGCTTCTTAGTTCTATTTAGAAGAACTCGCTACACGCTTACCTGAAAATGGTTTAGTTTTTGAAAAAGCGAGGGTTAGACCAGAAAGGTCTAGTGAATTCCCTCCATAAAACATTCATCACAGTATAAAATCATTTCATAGGAAACATACTTTCACATCTTTCTCGTAAACATCATCCAAGGTGATAAACCCAGAATCTAGCACAAGGTTAAACACAGGGTTCAGGGATCGCATAAGCTACTCCGATCGGGGCCTAACGGACACCCTCTCGTCTACGCCGGAATCCAAGTGGACTCCCCGTTCCTTCATGTAGGAGGAAACGAATTCCAACCTACAAGTTAACCTCCATATGCCCAAGGGATCCGAAAATCCCAAGGTACCCTGACCCCACTGTGCAACCGACTCCACATAGCATGCACATACATTTGAAATCATAATCATGAAAACCTTAAACATCAATTTATTTACAAATAAAGATGCAAATCATGGAAACATGCATATTTTATAAATCAGTTCATGCTCAATAAAGAAACCATATTCAGTAAAAATATAGTACGTCATAAAAAGGGTTGAGAGAACTCATCTGATTGCAAATTCTTCTCTAACCTCGAGTCTTGCACCGACCGTTCACCTAATAATTAATTTATAAATTAATTAGGTTAACTCAATATCTGGTTCTACCTTCTCCTCTTAATCCTAAATTAAATGAATAATTAGGATTATCCTCTTCATACTAGACCTTAAATCTTTAACCCAAAACAACCTAAGCCCAAGAAATCAACCAATCAGCCCAACCATCAGATCGGCCCATTACTGGAACAACCAAGGTTTGCGCCACCTGCCTTTAGCGCAATGTGGACTTTGCGCCATTGCCTTTAGCGCAATGTGGACTTTGCGCCATTTCCCTTGGCGCAATGTGGACTTTGCGCCACATGCCCTTGGCGCAATATGGAGTTTGTGCCAACAGTATATATGCAGGTTACGAACAGAAGCCAAAATACTAAGATTTACTTGGTCCAAAAGCTAATTAATTGCACTAACGAGCTTTTCATAGTTAACAAGCAATAAACTCAATCTAATACCTTCTCTTTCACAATTAAACCGTAATTTAGACGGAAAATAGGATTTTACCCATTTGCTCTATTCTTAGCTTTTACTGCCTGAACAAGGAGAAGGCTCAAAATCAGTTCTTACTTGTTTAATGCATTTTACTTGTCAACATGCTAAAACCCTAATCGTGCATACTTCACTTGCTTAGAACCCATTTATTAGATTAACCACCTCCCATGGTGTTCTTGAACATTTAAACCACAAACCGCAGGATTTAATCAAAGGGGAAAATGCTAGTTGGCTTAAACACAACTGAAGAAACTTAGGAGAGATTATTGCTTACCTAAAATTGGAGTTCCCTCAGGAATTCGATGCTCAGCTTCTCTTCTCCTCTGCGTTTTTCTTTCCTCGGACGCCACCCCAAATTCTTCAGTAGAATGAACAGTAACAAATGACCTAGGGATTCGGTCCTTAATATGACTTTCACACTTTTCACTTAAGTCCTCCAACAAGCTTTTATTCCTTACCAATTGGCCATTAAACTTTCCCTTTCTTCACAAACTAGGGTTGTTACAACACTCCCCCCTTAAAAGAATTCCGTCCCCGGAATTCCTTACTGGAAGAGCTGTGGGTAGCTCCCCCTCATAACCGATTCCAACTCCCAAGTAGCCTCCGGGCCCTTGTGATGCCGCCATTGTACCTTTACCAACCTAGTCTCTTTGTTCCGTGACTTCCTCACTTTATAGTCCGTGATGGCCTCGGGTTCCTCTACGAAATTTAACTTCTCGTCTACTTTTATGTCATTCAACGGCACAGCTTTAGTCACGTCGGCTAGACATTTCCTTAGATTAGACACGTGAAACGCATTATGAATACTGCTCAATTCTTCCGGTAGGTCCAACCTATATGCCACCTCTCCAATTCGTTCGGTAATCTCAAACGGTCCGATGTAACGTGGGCTTAGCTTCCCCCGTTTCCCAAACTGTGCGACTCCTTTCCACGGGGATACCTTTAACAAAACAAAATCCCCGACCTGAAATTCTATATCCTTTCGTCTTCTATCCGCATAACTCTTCTAACGATCGCGAGCGACCTTCAATCTCTCTCACACTTGGACAATCTTGTCCGAAGTCAGCTGTACAATTTCTGGTCCAGCCAACTGCCTCTCTCCTACTTCGTTCCAACACAAAGGTGTCCGGCATTTTCTACCATAGAGTGCTTCAAACGGTGCTGCCTTGATGCTCGAGTGATAGCTATTATTATAAGCAAACTCGATCAACGGTAGATGCCTTTTCCATGAACCATGGAAATCCAAAGCGCACGCCCTTAACATGTCTTCTAATGTCTGGATCGTTCTCTCACTCTGACCGTCGGTCTGAGGATGATAAGCGGTACTCATCTTGATCTGCGATCCCATTTCTCATTGGAAACTCCTCCAAAACGTGGAGGTAAATCTGCTATCCCGGTCAGAGAATATCGACGATGGCACCCCATGACGGGTTACAATCTCATCGATATACAACTTTGCTAGCCAGTCCAGCGAGTAAGACTCTCGTATAGGCAAGAAGTGTGCCGACTTCGTGAGACGGTCCACAATCACCCATATGGCGTCATAACCCTTTGGAGTCTTAGGCAAGTGGGTTACGAAGACCATCGTAATTTGATCCCACTTCCACATAGGTATCTCTAAAGACTGAAGCCTCCCGTACGGTCGTTGGTGCTCAATTTTAACACGCGAACACGTAATACAGGTCTCCACAAAATGAGCTACGTCCTTTTTCATTCCAGGCCACCAATAGTCTCGGCGTAGATCCCCATACATTTTGTTAGTTCCGGGGTGAATCGTGTACTTGGACTTGTGAGCTTCTTCAAGTATCAGCTTTCGGAGCTCTCCGAGTTTCGGAACCCAGATTCTCCCACTAAGACACTTCACCCCTCGACTATCTTCCTCTAATGAGGACACTTATCCTACCATTCTTTCCTTCTTGAGATTATCGACTTCGAGCGCTTCAACTTGACATTTCTTTATTTCCGCTAACAAATTGAATTTCACCTCAGCCCTCATGGCCACAATACTGGGGGTTCCACTTCGTTCCTTACGGCTCAAAGCGTCCGCCACTACGATTGCCTTACCCAGGTGATATTCAATCTTACAGTCGTAGTCAGTCAACAATTCAATCCATCTCCTTTGGCGCATATTCAGCTCCTTTTGGTCAAAGAGATGACATAAACTCTTGTGGTCCGTAAAGATCTGACACTTTGTCCCATACAGGTAATGCCGCCAAATATTCAAAGCAAAAATCACTGCCGCCAAATCTAAATCATGCGTGGGATATCGAGCCTCATGATCCTTTAACTGCCGAGAGGCATACGCGATCACCTTACCTCGTTGCATAAGTACGCAACCCAAACCGAGCTTCGATGCATCACTGAACACCATGAAATCATCTGAATCGTCCGGTAGTGACAACACCGGAGCGCTGCTCAACATATCCTTCAATTTCTGAAATGCTTCTTCTTGTTTCTCTAACCAGACAAACTTGACATTCTTCTTCGTTAAAGAGGTCGGTGGCGTGGCAATACGCGAAAAGTCTTTGATGAAGTTCCGGTAGTACCCCGCCAGTCCGAGGAAACTTCGAACTTCTGACGGATTCTTAGGTTGCTCCCAGTCTCGGATGGCTTCAATCTTAGCCGGATCAACCATGATCCCCTTCTCATACACCACGTGCCCGAGGAACTGCACTTCCCTCAACCAAAACTCGCACTTGGAAAACTTCGCATACAACTTCTCTTGCTTCAATAGCTCGAGAATTGTACGAAGGTGGCTTTCGTGCTCCCGTTCCGATCTTGAAAATATCAGGATGTCATCTATGAACACTATCACGAACTGATCTAAATAAGGTTGGCATACCCTATTCATTAACTCCATGAATGTTGCCTGCGCGTTGGTTAGCCCAAACGGCATCACAAGGAATTCGTAGTGTCCATACCTGGTCCGAAATGCAGTCTTCGGCACATCCTCCTCCCTCACCTTGAGTTGATGATACCCTGACCTCAGATCAATCTTGGAGAAGTAACTGGCTCCTTGTAACTGATCAAATAGGTCGTCGATTCTCGGGATCGGATACTTATTCTTGATCATGACCTTGTTGAGTTCTCGGTAGTCTATGCACATTCGCATAGTACCATCCTTCTTCTTCACGAAGAGCACAGGTGCTCCCCATGGAGATGTACTCGGTCTAACAAACCCCTTGTCTAATAACTCCTGTAATTGAGTCATCATTTCCTTCATTTCGGACGGCGCTAATCTATACGGTGCGCGGGCAATCGGTGCAGATCCAGGCATCAGATCAATTCTGAACTCGATCTGACGATCCGGGGGTAGACTTGTCAAGTCATCTGGGAATACCTCCAGGTACTCACTTACCACTCGCACATCGCCCACCCTACGCTTCTCTTTCTTGGCGTCCAACACGTACGCCAAGAACCCTTGACACCCCTTTCTCAAACACTTAGTAGCCCTAATCATGGAGATAAGGCTAGTCTTTCTATCACGGCGGTTCCCATAGAATACTACGGTATCTCCATCAGGTGACTGGATCCTGATCAGCTTTTTGTTGCAAACGATATTCGCATCGTTCGCGGCTAACCAATCCATACCCAACACTACATCAAACTCTCCCATTGCCATGGGATATAACCTCGTAGGCGCCAACCTCCCTTCTATATCTATGACACAATCTTCTACTACTTCCATAACATATACCCAACTATCATTTGCAGTTTCCACCTCTAGTGCTCTCTCCAAATGTCTAGGCCTCACCCCCAAACATTTTATAAAAGCAGGAGATATAAAAGAGCGATTTGCTCCTGAATCAAACAACACCTTGGCACATAGAGAGTTCACTAGAAACGTACCTGCCACCATATCTGGAACTTCCTCCGCCTCTTCCGCAGTCATGCGGAACGCACGTCCCTTCGGACGCGCCGGTTCTGCCCCCTTATCACCTCCTCTCCCTCCTAGTCGTTCCCCATACTGGGCCGCTCCATCTTTCTTCAGTTGTGGGCAATCATTACGCATGTGGCCAGTAGCCCCACATTGGTAACAAGATTTTCCCCCACTCCGACAATCCTTTGACATGTGATCGGGCAAGCCACACCGGTAGCATGAGTTTGAACCTGCCATGCACTCCCCTCGGTGCACCCTGTGACATTTCGTACATGCTTTTCCAACGGTATCCTTGCTAACCCGATTGTCTGGTCGAAACACTTTCCCTTTCCTGGAATCATTACCCGGCCCATCCCATTTACGCTTCTCACCACCCTTCTCAGTCGCCTGACGAACCTTTTCCTTTTCGATAATATCAGTCGCGTTAATGGCCGCCTGAAAGGTGGTGGGGTTCCTTGTCAGAACTAGTTCTCGGATACTGCTTTTCAGCCCATGAATGAAACGCTCCACTCGGCGTTCCTCCGTTGGCACATACAAATCTGCAAAGCGAGACTTCTCAATAAAATTTGTAGTATACTCTTGCACTGTCATACCTCCCTGATCCAACCCTAAGAACTCTTTTTCCAGTCTTTTTACTACCGCGAGCGGGCAGAACTGAGCTTGGAACCTGTCTACAAACGCTTCCCACAACATTCCCTTAGCCACTGTTGATCCCTTTCCCCCAGTCTCCGCATCCCACCAATAAACAGCCTCAGATTTCAACATTGATAAGGCATACATCACCCTATCCCCATCAGCACACTTACACGTATCGAACACCAGCTCCATCTCTTTCACCCATTTCATTGCCATAACCGGATCACACTCGCCCTTGAAAGTAGGGGGCTTGCATGAGGCAAAGGCCTTGTAACTGCACCCTTTAGCTGCTAACTCATTCACCACTACAGAAACTTCCTTCGAGTGACTCCCAGTACCAGTTTCTACTGGGCTTGACAATTCTACGCGCTCCCTGTTCTCACTTGCTTTTTTGCTTCCCGAGGCTGACTCATTCTGCTTAGAGAGGAGAGCTTGCAAGGTCTCTTGAATCTTACCCAGTTCAGCAGCTAGGTTCTCTCGAGTGACAAATGTAGATCCACGGCTTCGACCACGCCCCCTTGGCTGAGTTACCCTTCTTGCAGAAGCTGAACTCTCCTGAAGAGAGTCTTCTTGACGAACGGGGGCTTCCACACTCCTCGTTCTTCTAGTTGCACGAGTCGTTCTCAGGTTCGGGTTTCCCCCATCCCCGACCACTTGGGTGGCGGCCCGACGGGGTGTTCTTCCCCAACCCCTTCCACGAACCCTACCTCTTCCCCTTCCACGGGTAACAGTTGCCCTCGCCGGTTCCACCGGTCCATTCTCGAGTACCTCTTCATCTTGATTCCTTCGCACAGCAGGTGCCGACCTACTCCTCAAAGTTCTCCCAGCCATTTCACTATCGCTGAAAGAAAACAACAATTAACCTTTGCTAGATATGACACAACAATTTTGCTATATAAGGTAATTTTAAGCACGCACATGTACCTGTAAGTTCGTAATTACACTGGCTAGGTGTAATCCCAAACATACCTTACACATGTGTCATTGGCACCTTGTTTCCTAGCGCATTTAGTGCTCGTTCCTAGAGGCAATCCTATGTCTCGGCTGTGTTCCTCATCTTACAGTTTAAGTTTAGGCCCTAACGGTTACCTAAATACCTTAAACTAAGGCTCTGATACCATTTGTAACGTCCCAAAAACTTATCACGCATTCATCTAGAAATAAGCATTCATATTACATAATTAAACTTGTCTTTACATCATCAAAATCATAAGCGAAACAAAATGACAGCGGAAGTCTCTAAATCCACAGCCGAGCACTAAGCTATAGTCATCAAACCAAAACTGGGAGCCTCTCGAGCTCCATCACCTCCGTATCGCTTCTTAGTTCTATTTAGAAGAACTCGCTACACGCTTACCTGAAAATGGTTTTGTTTTTGAAAAAGCGGGTTAGACCAGAAAGGTCTAGTGAATTCCCTCCATAAAACATTCATCACAGTATAAAATCATTTCATAGGAAACATACTTTCACATCTTTCTCGTAAACATCATCCAAGGTTAAACACAGGGTTCAGGGATCGCATAAGCTACTCCGATCGGGGCCTAACGGACACCCTCTCGTCTACGCCGGAATCCAAGTGGACTCCCCGTTCCTTCATGTAGGAGGAAACGAAATCCAACCTACAAGCTAACCTCCATATGCCCAAGGGATCCGAAAATCCCAATGTACCCTGACCCCACTGTGCAACCGACTCCACATAGCATGCACATACATTTGAAATCATAATCATGAAAACCTTAAACATCAATTTATTTACAAATAAAGATGCAAATCATGGAAACATGCATATTTTATAAATCAGTTCATGCTCAATAAAGAAACCATATTTAGTAAAAATATAGTACGTCATAAAAAGGGTTGGGAGAACTCACCTGATTGCAAATTCTTCTCTAACCTCGAGTCTTGCACCGACCGTTCACCTAATAATTAATTTATAAATTAATTAGGTTAACTCAATATCTGGTTCTACCTTCTCCTCTTAATCCTAACTTAAATGAATAATTAGGATTATCCACTTCATACTAGAGCTTAAATCTTTAACCCAAAACAACCTAAGCCCAAGAAATCAACCAATCAGCCCAACCATCAGATCGGCTCATTACGGGAACAACCAAGGTTTGCGCCACCTGCCTTTAGCGTAATGTGGACTTTTCGCCATTGCCTTTAGCTCAATGTGGACTTTGCGCCATTGCCCTTGGCGCAATGTGGACTTTGCACCACATGCCCTTGGCGCAATATGGCCTTTGCGCCAACAGTATATGCAGGTTACGAACAGAAGCCAAAATACTCAGATTTACTTGGTCCAAAAGCTAATTAATTGCACTAACGAGCTTTTCATAGTTAACAAGCAATAAACTCAATCTAATACCTTCTCTTTCAGAATTAAACCATAATTTTAGACGGAAAATAGGATTTTACCCATTTGCTCTATTCTTAGCTTTTACTGCCTGAACAAGGAGAAGGCTCAAAATCAGTTCTTACTTTTTTAATGCATTTTACTTCTCAACATGCTAAAACCCTAATCGTGCATACTTCACTTGCTTAGAACCCATTTATTAGATTAACCACCTCCCATGGTGTTCTTGAACATTTAAACCACAAACCGCAGGATTTAATCAAAGGGGAAAATGCTAGTTGGCTTAAACACAACTGAAGAAACTTAGGAGAGATTATTGCTTACCTAAAATTGGAGTTCCCTCAGGAATTCGATGCTTAACTTCTCTTCTCCTCTGCGTTTTTCTTTCCTCAGCCGCAACCCCAAATTCTTCAGTAGAATGAACAGTAACAAATGACCTAGGGATTCGGTCCTTAATATGACTTTCACACTTTTCACTTAAGTCCTCCAACAAGCTTTTATTCCTTACCAATTGGCCACTAAACTTTCCCTTTCTTCACAAACTAGGGTTGTTACACCAATGACCCATATTAAATAGAGTTTTTAATTGAAATTATTAATTAAGGTGATTAGGGGTAAAATGGGAAGATAATTTAAACACGCGCCTACCATGTTTGACTTTTTATTTTTTGTTTTAATTAAAAACTTTTACCCCCTTAAAGTTTAAAATAAATTATCTTAAAAATTACTAATATTTTAATCAAACAAATTACATCAAAAAAACGAGAATTTCGTGCTCTTCGATATGACATCCATCTCGATTTTGTTTTTTCTTCATTTTAACTGTTTTTACGTGAAATGATATGTATGTGTTATATTCGGTATGAATATGTATGCACGTTTCCTGGTGTCCATATTCAGTATGAATAACAAAGGGGAACGTTCATTCACTATTCATGACGAATAACACAGTATTATAAATGAATAATACAACATTCAGGATGAATAATACACGAATTTCTGATTCATGTATTATTAAACATGAATCGTGTATTATTCACCTTGAATGTTGTATTATTCATGATGAATAATATATGGTGTCCACATTCAGTATGAATAATACATCATTCAGGGTGAATAATACACAATTTATGAATTCGTTTATTATTCATCCTGAATGTTATAATTCATCCTGAATATTGTATTATTCATCATGAATAGTGAATGAACGTTCACCTTTGTTATTCATACTGAATGTGGACACTTGGAGATGTACATACATATTCATAAAGACAAAATCAAGTTTCGATTGTGAATCGAAAGACAAATGAGAGTGTGTCATGTGTTCACACCTTCACGGGTCATTCATATATAAGTCATCATGAATAATGTATCATTCAGGATGAATAATACAACATTCAAGGTGAATAATACACGATTCATGTTTAATAATACATGAATCAGGAATTCGTGTATTATTCATCTTGAATGTTGTATTATTCATTTTGAATACTGTGTTATTCGTCATGAATAGTGAATGAACGTTCCCCTTTGTTATTCATACTGAATATGGACACCAGGAAACGTGCATACATATTCATACTGAATATAACACATACATAGCATTTCAAGTAAAAACAGTTAAAATAAAGAAAAAACTATATCGAGATGGATGTCATATCGAAGAGCACGAAATTCACGTTTTTTGATGTATTTTGTTTGATTAAAATATTAGTAATTTTTAAGATAATTTATTTTAAACTTTAAGGGGCTAAAAAAATTTAATTAAAAAGGAAAATAAAAAGTCAAAGATGGTAGGCGCTAATTTAAATTTCCAGATTTGTCCCTAATCACTTCTCAATTGGTTTCATTAAGTTTTAACCATTGACTAATTTTCCAAATCTTGATCAATGGTTGTAACTTGTCCTCATGTTCACAATTAAAAATGAGTTTTCATTTGAACCCGCCCCTATATATAAAGGTCAAGACTATTTTACAAACCAGTGAAATCTAACAAACCGTACAAACTCTCATTTTCAATATTTAATTGAATGAAATTGTTTCATATGATGAAATTGTTTCAAATAATTCTTTTTTTGATGAAATTGTTTCATATATTTTTGTTTCCATGTAACAATGAAATTGTTTCATGTATTTCTCATTTTGATGAAATTTGTTTCATATATTGTTGATTAATCTTCATATATTATTGATGATATTGTTTCATGTATTATTGACTAATCAACCCTCATAATACAGTAAAAGTGAAGAAAATGAAAATATATGATTGGTTGAACGTGGTTTGTACGGTTTGTTATATATATATATATATATATATATATATATATAAGATGAAGATTCATATTTTTTAAACATGTCCAATCAGTTATTATTTTGTAGAAGTATAATAACACATTTTACGAAAGACTTTTACCTACGAACTATTCCCTGGTAAATCTGTCGCTAAAAGGTAATTTTTCAAAAAATTATCACAAAAGTTGGTGTGTAAATTTTTGATTGATAATGCAAATCAGTGACAGATTACTCAGGGATTCTCTGGGCGATCCATGGGTTTTTTTCTCGAAAAACATCGGATTCTACCTAGCCATTGGTATTTTCTGGGTGATCCCTAGGTAATCACGGACGAAAAATTTTCTAGGTGAATTTTGAAGATAAAAGTCACTTGTTTTGTAGTGAACGGTCCTCTAGAATTTGGATACTACTATAAAAAATTGATTTATATAATGCCAAAAATGTTTAAGATTTATATGATTTATGTTTATAGGACCAATATATAAAACATCGTTTCTACATATGTTACAATAGATATGTATGATGCTTTTGGACGTTTCAACAAGCTATTTAGAACAGAAAATAAAGTATCGTATCAACTATTTTCTAGAATAATTTTGAGAAGTGCTTTATAAACCATCTTTTTAGAAGACACTTGTGTTTATAGAACATTTTCCCCTTCAAATAGTATTGTATAAAATAACTAAAACGTCACTTTATTTTAAAATCATCTTATATGTATAACTAGGTAACAGCACCGCGCCTTGCGCGGTGAATATAAATATTATTATAAAGATTAATATACTTTACTAAAAATAATGATTTATAAACAGTTGTTATCTTACTAAAAACCCATAATTTATTAAACTAAGTATTGTTAGCTTACTAAAAGAAAGAATACAAACATTGGTGTTTTGATTTATAATTATTGTTAACTTATTAATAAAAACAAAAATTAAATAAATAAAAAATATATTTTATTAAATAAGTTTTGATTTATAAATATTGTTAGGTTACTCCATAAAAATGTATAAATAAAAACATACAATATTAAAATATTTTTGATTTATAAACATTGTTAACCTACTAAAAGATAAAAAATATAACCTATTCAAATAAGTATATTTGATTTATATATATATTGTTATCCATCTTAAAAAATTGGTATCGATATTACTAAAAAATAATATAATTTAAAAGTTTTGACTTATAATCATTGTTAACTTATTAAGAAAAACTAAAATTAAATAAATACAAAATAAGTTTTATTAAATAAGTTTTGATTTATAAGTATTATTAGGTTATCCATAAAAATGTAAATAAATAAAAACATACAATATTAAAAAGATTTTTGATTTATAAGCATTGTTAGCTATCTTATAAAATAAAAAAATAAAAAATGAAAGCTTTTGTTAGCTTATTAAGAAAATAAAAGAATTTAAAAGTTTTGGTTTATAATCATTGTTAACTTATTAAGAAAAACAAAAAATTAAATAAATAAAAAATATATATTATTAAATAAGTTTTGATTTAGCTTATCCATAAAAATGTAAATAAACATCAAATCATGTGTAGCCCAGTGGTAAGGTAACATCCTTGGGGGTCAGTGGATGGTATCCCTGACTACCAGGGTTCGAACCCCGTGGTAAGCATGTCTGAGATACCCGCCTAACCTCTGGTTGGGTCGTCCTTAGGTGGTCTAGTCGAAGATGGGAATAGGCCCAAGCGTAAGCTGGGCTGCGGACGCGGCGGATTAGTGGGCTGACCTTGGATGCCCGATACCGCCGGAACGGTGTGCGTGCGTGTGTGCGTGTGTTCGTTGTAGTCGTTCGTGGGTTCGATGCCGCATTGCCGTTCAAAAAAAAAAATGTAAATAAACAAAAACATACAATATTAAAAATATTTTTATTTTATAAGCATTGTTAGCCTACTAAAGGATAAAAAAATATAACATATTAAAATAAGTATTTGATTCATATTGATTGATTGTATGTTATCAACTTAGAAAATAAAAAAAGAAAAATTTTTAATGTACGACTTATATTTAAAATAAATCAAAATTGTAGAAAAATCAAGGTTCTAAATGGCGTGAGGCGTGGCTTGGCGGCGAGGCCAAGCCTCAAGTCTTAGGAGCCATGGCGAGGCCATGGTGTTTATCAAGGAGTGACTTATGGCGGCAAATCTCTATATCACATATAATATTATATATAGAAACATATATTTTGTAGTATTAGTCGACGAGTCAATGACAATAAATGTGTTAAATTATGTTATATAATAAAAACCAGCAAATAAGACATTAAAAAAGCAAGGAAAAATGAAATATCGCGTTATTAAAGACCGCACATTAGGCCATGGCGTGCCACAGACATAATGTGGTGTGAGACACAAGCCTTGAGCCACGACGCGCCATGGCGGCTGTCGCGGCGAGCCTTTTAGAACAGTGAGAAAAATAGATAAATAGTCATGGAGGTTTCTCCTTAACTCTGTCTCATACAAAAAATTATTAAGAAAAACAAAAAAAACAAAAAATTAAATAAGAAAAACAAAAAATTAAATAAATAAAAAATATATATTATTAAATAAGTTTTGATTTAACTTATCCATAAAAATGTAAATAAACAAAAACATACAACATTAAAAATATTTTTATTTTATAAACTAAAGAATAAAAAAATATAACATATTAAAATAAATATTTAATTTATATTGATTGTTTGTTATCCATGTTATAATATTATGAAATAAAAAATGAATTTTTTTGTAATTAATGAGAACATTTAATGTATGGCTTATATTTAAAATAATATCAAAATTGTAGAAAAATAGATAAATGGCCACAAAGGCCTCTCCTTAACCAACTCTCATACATTCTCCTTTATATATATATATCCTTAAGGAGTTGACTTTAAGACATTTTGCTTAAATGCTTATATATGTAGTATAGATATACATGGGCGGAGGTAGCTAATAGCAAGGGTTAGCAACTGCTAACCCTCAATTTTTAAAAAATATATTTGATATAATAACTTTTTGATACTAAACAATTGTGGGATAAGCTTATTTCTATGTAAATGGGTTTTGGGTCCACAAAAAAGACACTAATTTGATATTGGGGTGAATTTTTAAATGGTTATCCCATTGACCGTACATGTGTATTAGTTTTAAATAATAAAGTCTACATAAAAAGAAGTATCCCAAATTAAAATCCCAACTTTCAGTGGAGACGTTGATTCCAAAGTTTCGAGGTTCTAACCCCTATACTTCAACAGAGTTTTCTAACTTAAAAGGAATCAATGTGATATTGTGCAATAAATGATTGAAACAAAAAGGAATAAAATGTTCTCTCTCATATAAAAAAAACTAGCAATGATGTTACCTGTTGCGACTGCAACAGTTTTTGAGAGGGCATTTTCAGCTATAAACATTAAGAAGAATAGATTGCACAATAGAATGGGTGATCAATGGATGAACAATTGCTTGATTTCTTATATTTAAAAAGATATTTTTGTTGAGGTGGATAATGAAAACATGATAAATAAGTTTAATAAAATGAAAACTCGACGATGTCACTGTGAAAATTGTCACTACAAAAAAATTCAAATTTCCGACGGCCAAATCTGTCGATAAACGGCTAAATCCGTCGGTAATCCGTCGGTAATCGTCGTCGAAAATATTGTGGTAGGTAAATGATTTACGGATGGAATTTACCGACGGATTACCGACGGCCAGGATTACCGACGGATCACCGACGTCGGCATATACCGACGGATTACCGACGGATTACCGACGGTTTTACTTTACCGACGGATTACCGACGACCCTCTTTACCGACGGCCCAGTTTACCGACGGAACCGATTACCGACGGCCAAAAAAATAAAATTAAAATTTAGTTACCGACGGAAAATCCGTCACTAATCCTTCGGTAAATGTGATTTTTTTTAAAAATAAAATTTTTATTTTGTATTTACTGCAATATGCATGCATATATATACTAGTTATTTACTCGCTACAATAGAGCGAGACGTATAATCCAAAATGTAACGTCCCACTTTCCATAAAAGTCAAGTCATGAGATTAACCAAATAAAAGGCATAAATGTGCTTGTCATTACATCAATGCTAAAACGTACTTAACAAAAAAAAACTTTAACGTTAATACTAATCATGAACAGCGGAAGTCTCTCTAAGCCACAACCGAGCACTATCTAGACATAGCACGATCCAAAACTGGGAGCCTCACGAGCCACATCCCCTCCGTGCCGTCTCTAGTTCTATTTAGACGAACTCGCTACACGCTTACCTGAAAATGGTTTAGTTTTGAAAGCGAGGGTTAGACCAAAAGGTCTAGTGAATTCCCTCCGAGAACATCATATAAAAACATTTGGAAAGCGTTTATCAATGACCAAAAATATCATCAAGCATGGTACTGCACTGTGTAGTGGATCACATAAACATATTGCGATCAGGGCCCCAGCAGACTCCCTTCTTTCCGCTTTGGAATCCCCACGGACTCCCCTCTACCGGATAGGAGGGAAACGGATTCCAACCCACCGGTCTATCATACATAACCAAGAGTCCTAAGACCCCGAGAACCTCTCTTTGATCCCACAGTGCAGACCAACTCCACATAGTGTACACATACGTTCGTGCAAACATGTAAACATGCCAATTATGATCTTTATAAACCATGTCCTTCATATAGTCATGCTTAAACATTTCTTTGAAAATAAAGTAAGTGCATTCGTGGGAAACATGTAAATCAGTTCGTAAACGTTTCATGCTCATTAAGAACCATAATCAGTTAAAACATGTATCATTTTGCGTTATAAAAAGGATTTAGGGAACTCACCTCGATTGACGTTCAATGCACTTCCTAAACACCTTCAAGCTACACCCACAGAACACCTAAGGCAATAGATCCACATCAGATAAAACGGCTCAACCTACTGTCCAGCACACTATTTCCGGGTACTGACCTGTCCGGATACCCAGATTGTCCGGATGCACCACCCTTCCGGATACAACTGTTTTCCGGACGTAAAGATTTTCCGGGCAACAGTTCGGACACTAGACCTATCCGGAAACCTCCGCCACCCGGATACCCATAAACACACGGAGACCCTTAAGGGGTACTCACTCGGACACCTGTAAACATGTCCGGATACTATTAACCTCTGTGTCCGGACTCCTCGGCTGTTCGAACCTAAATTTCGTAAAAGTGATTTCTAGCCTGATTTTAGTCACTAGTTTGATTAGATAATCCCACTTTAAACTCTTAAAACCCAAATAATCCCACTTTAAACTCTTAAAACCGATTCATTAAGACAAAACCCAAAAACTCATTTTTGAGGAAAAATGGTGAAAACTCAAGTAATCATCACATCAGTCTTAAGAATTCATAACAAAGAGAAGGAGAAGCACTATCCTAATCAGGAGAACGAATTAAGATGCATTACCTTGCAGAATCTAGCTTGATTCTTTCTTTCTCTTGATTTCTCTTCAAACTTTTCTTCCTCCTTTTTCCCTCCTCCTTAGCCGCCACCACCAAGAACACACACACACAATACTGATTTTAGCAAATGGAAGCTGCCCTAGGGATTGGTGTCCTTAAATACATTTCACAAAATTGCTATCTAGTCCCTCAAGTTAACTTCCATTTATTCCACTTTGACCACTAACTCTAAAACTCACTAGAAATTTGGGTTGTTACAACACTCCCCCCTTAAAAGAATTCCGTCCCCGGAATTCCTCGTTGGAAAAGATGCGGGTATCTAACTTTCATCTCCGACTCCAACTCCCAGGTCGCCTCCGGACCTTTGTGGTGTCGCCAATGCACCTTAACTAGCTTAGTCTCCTTGTTCCTCGACTTCCTTACCTTAACATCCGTGATCGCTTCAGGTTCCTCTACAAAGTTCAACTTCTCGTCCACTTTAATGTCATTCAATGGCACAGTTTTAGTCACGTCGGCTAGACATTTCCTTAGATTAGACACATGAAACGCATTATCAATACTGCCCAATTCCTCCGGTAGGTCCAACCTATACGCCACTTCCCCAATTCGTTCAATAATCTCAAACGATCCGATGTAACGTGGGCTTAACTTCCCACGCTTTCCAAATCGTACCACACCCTTCCACGGAGACACCTTTAGCAGAACATGATCCCCGACTTGGAATTCAATGTCTTTCCGCCTCTTATCTGCATAGCTTTTCTGCCGGTCACGGGCGACCTTCAGTCTTTCACGCACTTGGACTATCTTTTCCGAAGTCAGTTGTACAATTTCTGGCCCTGCTAACTGTCTCTCTCCGACTTCGTTCCAACACAACGGTGTTCGACACTTTCTACCGTAAAGTGCCTCAAACGGCGCTGCCTTGATGCTCGAGTGATAGCTATTATTATAAGCAAACTCGATTAGCGGTAGGTGCTTTTCCTATGAGCCTTGGAAATCCAAAGCACACGCTCTTAGCATGTCTTCCAACGTTTGGATCGTTCGCTCGCTCTGACTGTCGGTCTGAGGATGATAAGCGGTACTCATCTTGATCTGCGAACCCATTTCTCTTTGAAAGCTCCTCCAGAACGTAGAGGTAAATCTACTATCGCGGTCTGATACAATTGACGAGGGTACCCCGTGGCGGGTTACGATCTCGTCGATGTACAACTTTGCTAACTGCTCCAAAGAGTAAGACTCTCGTATAGGTAAAAAGTGTGCCGACTTCGTTAGTCGATCTACGATCACCCAAATGGCGTCATAACCCTTTTGAGTTCTAGGCAAATGGGTCACGAAGTCCATCGTGATCTGGTGCCATTTCCACATCGGTATCTCTAACGACTGGAGCTTCCCGTACGGTCTTTGATGTTCAATCTTTACGCGCGAACACGTCATACAGGTCTCTACTAGATGGGCCACGTCTTTCTTCAATCCGGGCCACCAGTAGTCTCGCCGCAGGTCTCCGTACATCTTGTTAGTTCCGGGGTGGATCGTGTACTTCGATTTGTGAGCTTCTTCAAGAATCAGCTTTCGGAGTTCTCCAATTTTCGGAACCCAGATTCTCCCATTCAGACATTTCACCCCTCGACTATCTTCCACTAACATGGACGCTTGCCCTACCATTCTCTCTTTCTTAAGATTTCCGGTTTCGAGCGCTTCAACCTGACATTTCTTTATTTCGGCTAACAGATTGAATGTGACCTCAGCCCTCATGGCCGCAATCCTGGGGGTTTCACCTCGTTCCTTACGGCTCAAAGCGTCCGCAACTACGTTTGCCTTCCCCGGATGGTATTCGATCTTACAGTCGTAGTCGGTTAACAACTCAATCCATCTCCTTTGGCGCATATTCAACTCTTTTTGATCAAAGAGATGACATAAACTCTTCTGGTCCGTGAAAATCTGGCACTTCGTCCCATACAGGTAATGTCGCCAAATCTTCAGGGCAAAAACCACCGCCGCCAATTCTAAATCATGCGTAGGATAACGAGTCTCGTGATCCTTTAACGGCCGGGAGGCATAAGCGATCACCTTACCTCGTTGCATGAGTACGCAACCCAAGCCGAGCTTCGATGTGTCACTGAAAACCACGAAATCGCCCGAACCGTCCGGTAGCGATAAAACCGGAGCGCTACTCAGCATATCCTTTAATTTCTGAAATGCTTCTTCTTGCTTCTCTAACCAGACGAACTTGACATTCTTTTTCTTTAAAGAGGTCAGGGGCGTGGCAATACGCGAAAAGTCTTTGATGAACTTCCGGTAGTACCCCGCCAGCCCGAGGAAACATCGAACTTCTGACGGATTCCTAGGTTGCTCCCAGTCTCGAATGGCTTCAATCTTCGCCGGATCAACCATGATCCCCGTCTCAGACACCACGTGCCCGAGGAACTGCACTTCCCTCAGCCAAAACTCGCACTTGGAAAACTTCGCATACAACTTCTCTTGCTTTAATAGCTCGAGAATTGTACGAAGGTGGCTTTCGTGCTCCACTTCCGATCTTGAAAAATATCAGGATGTCATCTATGAACACTATCACAAACTGATCCAAATAAGGTTGGCATACCCTATTCATTAAGTCCATGAATGCTGTCGGGGCGTTGGTTAGCCCGAACGGCATCACCAGGAATTCATAGTGTCCATACCTGGTCCGAAACGCAGTCTTCGGCACATCCTCCTCCCTCACCTTGAGTTGATGATATCCTGACCTCAGATCAATCTTGGAGAAGTAACTGGCTCCTTGTAACTGATCAAACAGGTCGTCGATTCTCGGAATCGGATACTTATTCTTGATCGTGACCTTGTTGAGTTCTCGGTAGTCTATGCACATTCGCATAGTACCGTCCTTCTTCTTCACGAAGAGCACAGGTGCTCCCCACGGAGATGTACTCGGTCTAACGAACCCCTTGTCTAATAACTCCTGCAACTGAGTCATCATTTCCTTCATTTCGGACGGAGCTAATCTATACGGTGAGCGGGCAATCGGTGCAGATCCCGGCATCAGATCAATTCTGAACTCGATCTGGCGATCCGGTGGTAGACTTGTCAAGTCATCCGGAAATACCTCCGGGTATTCATTTACCACTCGCACATCGCTCACCCCACGCTTCTCTTTCTTGGCGTCCAACATGTACGCCAAGAACCCTTTACACCCCTTTCTCAAACACTTAGTAGCCCTAATCAAGGAGATAAGGTTGGTCTTTCTATCACGGCGGTTTCCATAGATCACTACGGTATCCCCATCAGGTGACCTGACCCTGATCAGCGTTTTTTTGCAAATGATATTTGCATTATTCGCGGCTAACCAATCCATACCCAACACTACGTCAAACTCTCCCATTTCCATGGGATATAACCTCGTAGGCACCAACCTCCCTTCTATATCTATGACACAGTCTTCTACTACTTCCTTAACATATACCCAACCATCATTTGCAGTTTCTACCTCTAGTGCTCTCTCCAAACGCCTAGGCCTCACCCCCAAGCATTTCATAAAAGCATGCGATACAAAGGAGCGATTTGCTCCTGAATCAAATAACACCTTGGCACATAGAGAGTTCACCAGAAACGTACCTGCAACAACATCCGGTACATCCTCCGCCTCCTCAGCGGTCATGCGAAACACACGTCCCTTTGGGCGCGCCGATTCTGCCCCCTTATCACTGCTTCTTCCCCCTTGACGGCTCCCGTACTGAGCTGACCCATCCTTCTTCAACTGCGGACAGTCGTACCGTACGTGACCCGTCGCCCCACACTGATGACATGTCTTCCCCTTGGGACAATCCCTTGACAAATGACCGGGCAACCCACACCGGTAGCACCAGTTTGAACCTTCCATGCACTCTCCCTGGTGTACCTTGTTACACTTACCACAGGGTCTGCTGGTTGGATCCTTACTAGCACGGTTTTCTGGTCGGAACACTTTCCCCTTTCTGGAATCATTACTCGGCCCATCCCATTTACGTTTATCACCGCCCTTCTCAGCCGTCTGACGAACCTTTTCCTTCTCGATCATCTCGGCCGCATTAATGGCCGCCTGAAAAGTAGTGGGGTTTCTTGTCAGAACTAGTTCACGGATGCTACTCTTCAATCCGTGAATGAAACGCTCCACCCGACGTTCTTCTGTTGGCAAATATAAGTCTGCGAAGCGAGACTTCTCGATAAACTTTGTAGTATACTCTCGCACCGTCATACCTCCTTGATCCAAACCAAAGAACTCTTCTTCCAATCTTTTTACTGCCACGAGCGGGCAGAACTGAGCTTTGAACCTGTCTACAAACGCTTCCCACAACATTCCCTTAGCCATTGCCGGACCCTTTCCCCCAGTCTCAGCCTCCCACCGGTAAACGGCATCAGATTTCAACATGGACAAAGCAAACATGACTCTGTCCCCATCGGCACACTTGTAAGTATCGAAGACTAGCTCCATTTCCTTCACCCATTTCATTGCCAAGATAGGGTCATACTCGCCCTTAAAAGTAGGGGGCTTGCATGAGGCAAAGGCCTTGAAATTGCATCCCTTAGCTGCTAACTCATTCACCACTTGAGGGTTTGAATTCAAGTGACTCCCAGTACCGGTCACTAGTGGACTAGACGGTTCTACGCTTTCTCGGTTTTCACTTGCTTCCTTGCTTCCCGAAGCTGACTCATTCTGCTTAGTGAGGAGAACATGCAGGGTCTCTTGAATTTTACCAAGCTCAGCGGCCAGGTTCTCTCGAGTGACGTAAGTAGACCCACGGCCTCGACCACGTCCCCTTGTCGAACCCCCTCTTCAAATGGTAGCTGAACTTTCCTGAACGGAGTCTTCCTGGTTGACGGGAATTTCCATGCTCCTTGTCCTTCCCCGACCCCGTCCTCGACCTCCTCTACGGCCCCTTCCGCGACCTCTTCTGCGGTTAGCCGGTTCGCTTCTTAGGTTTTCCTCCTCCTGATTCCTTGGTACCACCGGTACCGACTTACTCCTCAAGGTCCTCCCAATCATTTCACTAACGCTGAAAGAAAACAATAATTAACTTTTGCTAGACATAACACAATAATCTTGCTACATAAGGTAAGTTTAAGCACGCACATGTACCTGTAAGTTCGTAATTACACTGGCCAGGTGTAATCCCAAACTTACCTTACACGTTTGTCCTTGGCACCTTATTTCCTAGCGTATTTATAGTGATCGTTCCTAGAGGCAATCCTATGTCTCGGTTGTGTTCCTTATCTTACAGCTTAAGTTTAGGCGCTATTGGTCACCTAAATCCCTTAAACTAATGCTTTGATACCATTTGTAACGTCCCACTTTCCATAAAAGTCAAGTCATGAGATTAACCAAATAAAAGGCATAAATGTGCTTGTCATTACATCAATGCTAAAACGTACTTAACAAAAAAAACTTTAACGTTAATACTAATCATGAACAGCGGAAGTCTCTCTAAGCCACAGCCGAGCACTATCTAGACATAGCACGATCCAAAACCGGGAGCCTCACGAGCACCATCCCCTCCGTGCCGTCTCTAGTTCTATTTAGACGAACACGCTACACGCTTACCTGAAAATGGTATAGTTTTGAAAGCGAGGGTTAGACCAAAAGGTCTAGTGAATTCCCTCCGAGAACAACATATAAAAACATTTGGAAAGCGTTTATCAATGACCAAAAATATCATCAAGCATGGTACTGCACTGTGTAGTGGATCACATAAACATATTGCGATCAGGGCCCCAGCAGACTCCCTTCTCGCCGCTTTGGAATCCCCACGGACTCCCCTCTACCGGATAGGAGGGAAACGGATTCCAACCCACCGCTCTATCATACATAACCAAGAGTCCTAAGACCCCGAGAACCTCTCTTTGATCCCACAGTGCAGACCGACTCCACATAGTGTACACATACGTTCGTGCAAACATGTAAACATGCCAATTATGCTCTTTATAAACCATGTCCTTCATATAGTCATGCTTAAACATTTATTTGAAAATAAAGTAAGTTCATTCGTGGGAAACATGCAAATCAGTTCGTAAACGTTTCATGCTCATTAAGAACCATAATCAGTTAAAACATGTATCACTTTGCGTTATAAAAAGGATTTAGGGAACTCACCTCGATTGACGTTCAATGCACTTCCTAAACACCTTCAAGCTACACCCACAGAACACCTAAGGCAATAGATCCACATCAGATAAAACGGCTCAACCTACTGTCCAGCACACTATTTCCGGGTACTGACCTGTCCGGATACCCAGATTGTTCGGATGCACCACCCTTCCGGATACAGCTGTTTTCCGGACGTAAAGATTTTCCGGGCAACAGTCCGGACACTAGACCTATCCGGAAACCTCCGCCACCTGGATACCCATAAACACCCGGAGACCCTTAAGGGGTACTCACCCGGACACCTGTAAACATGTCCGGACACTACTAAACCTCTATGTCCGGACTCCTCGGCTGTTCGAACCTAAATTTCGTAAAAGTGATTTCTAGCCCGATTTTAGTCACTAGTTTGATTAGATAACCTCAAGGGTTCATCCACCAACCTCCGATACCCAAATAATCCCACTTTAAACTCTTAAAACCGATTCATTAAGACAAAACCCAAAAACTCATTTTTGAGGAAAAATGGTGAAAACTCAAGTAATCATCACATCAGTCTTAAAAATTCATAACAAACAGAAGGAGAAGCACTATCCTAATCAGGAGAACGAATTAAGATGCATTTCCTTGCAGAATCTAGCTTGATTCTTTCTTTCTCTTGATTTCTCTTCAAACTTTTCTTCCTCCTTTTTCCCTCCTCCTTAGCCGCCACCACCAAGAACACACACACAATACTGATTTTAGCAAATGGAGGCTGCCCTAGGGATTGGTGTCCTTAAATACATTTCACAAAATTGCTATCTAGTCCCTCAAGTTAACTTCCATTTATTCCACTTTGACCACTAACTCTAAAACTCACTAGAAATTTGGGTTGTTACACAAAAGGCATGAAATATTATACAAGTATGGATTGCTACAAATGAACAAGAATGTTGAAAACTACTACTCAAGTGTGACAAAACGAAAAAAATCAGAACACTCTCCTATATATAGAACTCGGTGAAAAATTAAGAGATAAACACCATTTTCTCAAATGGAAGCCTATTGCATTAGATTATCGTGAGACAGTCACAATACACAAGTACAAAAAAAATGACATCACAAGAAAATATGAGCAAATATTCTATTCACCACACTCGTCTACCTTCATATGTTGTTTCTTTTCCTAATCATCGTAGAAGATAACCCTTGCTCAAGTGGCAACCAATTATTTAATCTTCCTATGAAAACCTCAAACAGGTGGTGAACTAATTAAGTTCCTGTAAACAAGATGATAAATCATGGAAGTTGCAGATTTCGAACAATAGAGGTTAAGAGTACATATTGAAAAGCTAGCAGAATCTTGAGCATGAGGATATTAAGCAGGACAAAATGGTTGATCCCGCGGTATGTTTTTTTTGTGGTGACTGAGATGTTGAGGGAGAGATTCACCGGTTGAGATGGTGGTTTTTGAATATCATCGCAGAGAACTTAGGAGAGTGGGATGGTATAACCGATTTAGGAGACGTAGGAGGTTGTGCAGCTTTCAAAGTTGTACAAGACACATACTTATTAGTACCTCTTAAATATTCAACAAGAACCGTCTAAAAGTAGAAAAACCTTTGAAGCCTGAAAATTTGTACTTTTGGTGTTTGGAAGAAATAATTGTTCCAAAGTTGGACATCAAAAGTAGACACAGCTAGTCATGATGGATGACACCAAACACTTCTAAGTAAAGTAACAGACGTTAGGAAGTCGATATTTTGTTATATAAGAGAAGTTTAAGAGAGGTTTCATGCTTACCATTGGATCAGAGTATCATTCACCTTTGCGTTATCCGCTTCATCCAGTTGGACACTGCATAAACATGATAAAGTAAGACTATCGACAATATAAGCATAAAAACTCTGAAAAATATTAGATGGCTAAGGAGAAAAGCTACACATAATTTACGGTTCATCTTTTTATTTATAGAAATCTTGTAACGTCCCAAAAATTACAAGCAAATTTAAATTTTTAAATAAACATTTCATTTATAACAACTCATTAAATGATCCCAACGTTTCGTTTGCAAACTCATAATTAATATCTTCATAATAAAGACCAGCGGAATTAAACGTTTACTTATTAAAAACCATAAAGCAACCAGTTCTCCTCGCGCGCCAGTGTGTACTCGTCACGCCTTGGAGCCGCCCGTACCTGAAACCACAATCTATTGGGAAAGGGTAAGCACGAAGCTTAGTGAATTCTACACCATAAGTAACACAGTTATTTCCACACCACCATGAACAGATAATTGCACATAAACAGCATTCAAGTCTACGAACAAATCATAAACCTGCATACTCGCACCAACCCACCTAATAGGCATACGTCGGTCCCACCGACCCCACGACCATCGTGTAAACGCAACCCGGCACCCCTGGGTTCATACGCCACCCGCGTATACAACCTTCGGTCCCATCGAACTACTACGCCACCCGCGTATGTGACCCTCGGCCCCGCCGAACTCCTACGCCACCCGCGTAGTCACAACAATAAAGGTCCGACTAGACACCCCACTATTTAACCCCGCATCAAAGCAAATAGAACTACCACATACATATACAACGTAATGTAAAAATAACCGACATTAGTTATAGTGAGAGAACTCACCTCGAATGCGCGCCTAGCTCAACAATACAATTCAAGCTTTACAATTACGGTCACTTCCCAGCACCTAAACGCATGTTAAAACGTGTCAATACGAGACCCGGACCCTATGACACGACACACGCTTAAACCGTCACTAAAACCATTTTCCGCTCTCGCCAAACAGGTCTGTTCGGGACCTGCTTCGACCCCTTTAAACCTAGAAAATTCCCAATATTATTTCATGGTTAGAAGATACTCTGAGATAGGGTTTCAAGGACATATTATACGCCTCCTAACGATTTTTCTACAATTTAATAGGATTTAAATACGAATGACTACCAAAGCTGTCAGTTTTCAGACCAGCCGTGCAAACAGCCCAAAACAGCCTAGCTACGGGCTTAATCAGACTTTCGGCAAAACACGAAAAACCTCCCCAACTCAAAATGGGAACCTTGGGCACCAAAATCACGTCAAAACGAGTTACGAGTGAAAAGTTAAGGCTTTCGCAAGATCAAGGCAGATTCCAGAAGTTTTCACATGAAATGACGAATCACTGAACTTGCGACCACTTTTTCGCCCAGCTAGAGACCGAACCAGTTTTCCGCTAAAACACGGAAAACGTGCCCGACCCCGAACTTGAACCGTGGGCGCCAGTTTCGTCTCCGTCGGAGTTACAACGGAAAAGTTATAGCCGTCGTAAAAACAGTGGCTGAACGATTATTCACATAAAATGACGATTTATGAACGGTTCAAAGTTTAATCGGTTCGGGTTAAGCGATCAGTTTAGATTCCTCGATTAGGGTTAAGGTTCCACGAGTTGGACAATTTCCAGCACCACCCACTGCCACCTCCGGCAGTGGTGGGTGGCGGTGGCAGCCACTGGTGTTTTACGAAGCATAACGAGACAATTAGATGACCCGACTAACCACTAGACCACACACCCTCACCCCCACACCGTACCTGCCCTCACGACCACCACGCTGGTGGTTTCCGGCGGCACCCGCCGGCGGCAGCCATTACTGTGCCGGCGGTGGTAGGGTTGTGGCGTGTAGATGGCAGCGAAAGAAAGAACAAAGGGAACGAGTCTTACCTTGACGATGACGACACAGCAGCGGCGCCCACTCCGGCGACTCTTTCTTTCTCGATCCCTCCCTCTCTCGCTGGACTCTCTCTCCGGCGAACCTGCGATGGCGGCGGTGGCTGTTGTTTGGGTGGTCGGCGGCAGCAGAAAAGAAGGGAAGAGGAGGGTGGTTCACGGCACAATGGAGATGAAGAGAGAACAATAGGGTTTTCTTGTGGTTTGGTTTTCCTTTGCTTATTCTCACGGCAACCACACCAAACAAAAAATAACATGGGTCTTGACCGATCTGCATGGGCCGAACCCATGTGGGATCTTTGGTCCTTTGGCACAATTAGCCCCTTCACTAACAACTCTCTCACCATTAACCAAAAAAATTCGACAATTTAACGATTTGACCCAACTCGACTAACCCCGTTTACGGAAACCACAATAATTGAACTTAAAAGAAATAGCTAAGATTAATAAATTACATACCGGGATACGGGCTTTACAACTCTCCCCCACTTGGATTAGACTTCGTCCTCGAAGTCTCTGCCTACGAATAGCTCCGGATAGTTCTCCCTCATCTCAACCTCAGGTTCCTACGTCCACCTGAAATTCCTTCTAAAACTTCTCGAATACTTTTCTAACCAACGTACCCCTTCTAGGACACTGACAAAATGATCGGAAGAACACCCCAACAAATGGAATCATTCCTAGTCAAACGACTTCGTTTGTTCTCCCAACCTTGGATATTCCATACATCTTGATTCAAATCTCAAGCTCTAACCATTCTAAAGCTGCTCACAGTATACCCTACAGGATACTCGACTACGATCATTCCTACCCTTAACTGTCGATTAACTTCCACGAATTCTAATAGACTCCAAAGATTTTCAATAACTTATATTAACAAAACATCGACCCCCTGCCGAACATCGGTCCAACCGATTACAATAACAAACATCGGCCACCCGCCGAACATCGGTCCAACCGATTACAATAACAAACATCGGCCACCCGCCGAACATCGGTCCAACCGATTACAATAACAAACATCGGCCACCCGCCGAACATCGGTCCAACCGATTACAATAACAAACATCGGCCACCCGCCGAATATCGGTCCAACCGATTACAATAACAAACATCGGCCACCCGCCGAACATCGGTCCAACCGATTACAATAACAAACATCGGTCACCCACCGAACATCGGTCCAACCGATTACAATGAATCACATAAGCGTGGTATTATCCTAGACACTAACACAAATAGATATCCCCCACAATCAAGTCAGCTAACACACACGTAGGTCATTCCCTTAACCGATACTACCCGGTCTATATTACCAACACGCGTGGAATACCCAACCTCCCACCGTCAACGTATCCCCCACACACGCTCTACAAAGCTAATTTATCTGAACCGAGGATACACCCTGACGCCTACCTCTCAGGTAACGCCTCAGGGCCCCGCACATCGGAATTACCTCTCAAGTAAGTGCCCACAACTATATCCTCCTAGCACCTACTAGAAAGCCTAGGCTATAACACCTGAACACCGGGGCCTCACCCCGAGATACCCAACCGACCACTACCAGCGACTGACTAACGTGCCTAAGGATCCAGAGCAAAATAGCCTACCCACAAGTGCCTATTCCGGATTGTCTCCCTCACCCAAACGTGTAAATACTCGACGTGCAATGAATGCCAAGCGGTGCGACAAAACAATTCATCAACAAGACTCCACCTCGAGTCATTAAAACCGGGCAATTAGCCCATGACTAACTCCAAGTCAAAACCGAGCAAAATGCTCCACGCTTGCTAGACCCATAGGTCGGAAAATGCGTTTAAACAAAGTTTAAGCAAGCAATACTCTGAAATCAACCCTTAGTCCCAGACTCAACACGGGTTAAACAAAAGAGTTTTCCAAAAGGACTCACACCCTTAAAATTCTCGAAATGACACATGACATTTAAAAGCACATTTCCCCAAATGGTTTACAAAATAATTTACAAAATATTTTCAACATCAGTATTTTCATCTCAAAAAGATCGTATGTAATAAAACTACTATTACCAGATCGATAGTTACGCAAAACTGGACACGCTCGTCCCACATAGGAAAATCATGTTGAAAATCGTTCAATTGCAGCTCAGTTTGCTCACAAAATGCAGAGTGAAATAAATAAATAAATAAATAAATAATAAATGAGCCGCCACGGTTCCAGTATAAGTTAGCTCAAGACATGTACTTAAAATAACCACTCGACCTTACCCAAGGGTGCGACAAAAGTGTGCACAAAATTTAAAAACCAGTCCCACGACGTTTAACCCCAAAATTTCTCTTTTTAAATCATAAAAATGTCGTGGCACCGGGTTCACCAACAAATTATAACGCACGTCAGCTAGTCGTACAAAACGACGAAACGGTTTACAAATACATTTTTGTTAAAACACAACTGTCTCGTGTAAGTTTCAAACTTAAAGATAAAAACTAATCCGTTTCCATCATTTGAAAATATCGACTAAAATCTCATAAAATCTCAAAAGGTGGGGTTCTTTAGATTGATCTCCAAGATTTCCCCAAATGGTCACATAAACAAATAAGATATGCACCTCGTGACATTAAACCCACACGACTCGACATGCCGTAAAACAAAACTTATTTTAACCAAATCACTCAATTAGCTTTATACAGACACCGTGGAATGTAACTTTTCGTCTCAACTCTAACATATGTGGAGGAGTTCCAATGTTAAAGTCACAAGCCGTAGTCACTTGCCCCACATTTTAAACACCCCAAAACACGGATATCATCTTACCCGAAAGAACCGTTGGAAAAATAACGAAAATGAGACAAATTCTAACCAAGTTTGCACTCCCGTGATAAAACGATTTCATACACTTTCAAAACCATATTTCAAAATCTTGTGTGTGCGCTGAGCAGTTCCCAAAATTCCAAAACACCGTCCATACAAAGATTTGAAACACAAGAATTTGTTAATGCAATCTTATTTTCAAAATAACTTCGTGCATGACTCATTCGGCATTCAACGTCTCGACCCATACTACTCCGAAACTCTCCGGTCTACTATTGTCATCCAGACATTTAAACCTCTTAAGGCAAGTTGGAAATTCACATCAAATCATCCTACGGGTTTTCCTCAAATCAAAGTCGGCTCAAAAGCCTATGATTCTAGCACAATTGCCAATTTTTGACCCAAAATGGTCTACTTAAAACAAATATTACCTCAGCAACCTCAACTACAAGTGTCAGGCA
Organism: Saussurea involucrata; assembly: GCA_033807775.1. Lineage (NCBI taxonomy): Eukaryota > Viridiplantae > Streptophyta > Magnoliopsida > Asterales > Asteraceae > Saussurea > Saussurea involucrata. Next base: position 211,045,322 of record CM066321.1, read on the forward strand.
CGAAAGAAAAATGGGTAGCCCCGCTATCAAACATCACTACAGCAGACACCGAGTTAACTAAGAACGTACTTAAACACACAGCTTAAGCAAAATGCAACTACATACAAATATCAAGTGATGAAATATACCTGTCACCACTTTAAGCGTAGCCTGTGCCTCTTCCACCGTCAGTTAAAGAACTCTACCTCGGCCGCCTCGGGTCCAGCCTGACCCACACGACCATCAGTAATACGTAAGGGAGCAGCCGCAGGAGCTCCTTGTGCCCTACCCCCAACAGTAACCCTCGGATTCGGGCAGTTGACCTTCACGTGGCCCATCTGTTTGCAGTTAAAACAGACCATCTGTGGTGGTTCCCTGCAGTCGCGACCGTAGTGCCCCACCTGGCCACACTGGAAACATTTGTTATTTCTCCTTCTGCTACCATCCATGGTTTTAAACCCACCGCTCCTTTGATTCAAGAGCGAGTCTGAAAACCTCGTTTTCTTTGGAACTGCCGATTCTGGTGCAACGGCCTGTGTTGTTTTCCTCTTCTTAGTCTATTCCTCTAACTCAGGTTCCTGGCTCCGAGCAGCCTCCATCATCACTACTACCTCATCACGAACGGCGGTAATAATCTCGGGGATTGCCTCCCTAATAGCATGCTTTACTTCAGTCGCGATCAACTCACGTATCTGCTCAGCAGTGATCCCGGCGCCAATCCCTGGCTCAGTAGTGTTGTTTCCCTTAGTGATGGCCATTTCTGGGGTAAAAATTACAACGAGTTATTAGCACATAATAACTCACACTAGCAACACTCACGCTCAACTCCTTGGATTCCTCGCGACTTTTCCCGACTCGAGCATTGATCCTGTGCTTCCGGTAGTAGGAGCTCTACTACTACCATCCACACCTATCATCGCCCGTTCCGAGTTCCATCCCAAGGGGTCCAAGTAGTTTCTCGCCGAAACTATACACATATGCCCGCACCGGCATATGTACACACTCATCCTAGCTCCCTAGGAATTCCATCCAAACCACTACCCTTGCTACTGCTGAATCCCTACTTATCATAACGAGTTGCCTCGCGAATACCCGATCATATGCAGTGCGAAACAAATAGACAGTCGAATACAAGACTCTATCCTAGAACGGTTGGACTCAAACAAGAGCTGCGCAATAGAACTAAATCGAATATTCTAAGGCTATAAATCTCTTACTGCATACAACCTAGAGGGCATCCACTTAGTAACCTATCATAATTAGCATAAATTCCTAATAGCAAGTAGTTCAACATACAGCATAGTGTCCACAACAGGCAATCTAGCATGCATACTCTATGATCTAGAAAGCAATAAAACACTAAGTGCTGTACCTTTCCTCTTTGGCTCCGGCTGACTGTACACACTGCGCCTCCGATCACCGTCTCTCAAACGGATCTTTCCTTCGTTTTATTTCCCAAAAACTTTAAAGAAAATTTTATAGCCGCAAACTTGAGATCAAACACACCGAAATGCGTTTGATTCACTCAAGCCGTGCTCTGATACCAAGTTGTAACGTCCCAAAAATTACAAGCAAATTTAAATTTTTAAATAAACATTTCATTTATAACAACTCATTAAATGATCCCAACGTTTCGTTTGCAAACTCATAATTAATATCTTCATAATAAAGACCAGCGGAATTAAACGTTTACTTATTAAAAACCATAAAGCAACCAGTTCTCCTCGCGCGCCAGTGTGTACTCGTCACGTCTTGGAGCCGCCCGTACCTGAAACCACAATCTATTGGGAAAGGGTAAGCACGAAGCTTAGTGAATTCTACACCATAAGTAACACAGTTATTTCCACACCACCATGAACAGATAATTGCACATAAACAGCATTCAAGTCTACGAACAAATCATAAACCTGCATACTCGCACCAACCCACCTAATAGGCATACGTCGGTCCCACCGACCCCACGACCATCGTGTAAACGCAACCCGGCACCCCCGGGTTCATACGCCACCCGCGTATACAACCTTCGGTCCCACCGAACTACTACGCCACCCGCGTATGTGACCCTCGGCCCCGCCGAACTCCTACGCCACCCGCGTAGTCACAACAATAAAGGTCCGACTAGACACCCCACTATTTAACCCCGCATCAAAGCAAATAGAACTACCACATACATATACAACGTAATGTAAAAATAACCGACATTAGTTATAGTGAGAGAACTCACCTCGAATGCGCGCCTAGCTCAATAATACAATTCAAGCTTTACAATTACGGTCACTTCCCAGCACCTAAACGCATGTTAAAACGTGTCAATACGAGACCCGGACCCTATGACACGACACACGCTTAAACCGTCACTAAAACCATTTTCCGCTCTCGCCAAACTGGTCTGTTCGGGACCTGCTTCGACCCCTTTAAACCCAGAAAATTCCCAATATTATTTCATGGTTAGAAGATACTCTGAGATAGGGTTTCAAGGACATATTATACGCCTCCTAACGATTTTTCTACAATTTAATAGGAATTAAATACGAATGACTACCAAAGCTGTCAGTTTTCAGACCAGCCGTGCAAACAGCCCAAAACAGCCTAGCTACGGGCTTAATCAGACTTTCGGCAAAACACGAAAAACCTCCCCAACTCAAAATGGGAACCTTGGGCACCAAAATCACGTCAAAACGAGTTACGAGTGAAAAGTTAAGGCTTTCGCAAGATCAAGGCAGATTCCAGAAGTTTTCACATGAAATGACGAATCACCGAACTTGCGACCACTTTTTCGCCCAGCTAGAGACCGAACCAGTTTTCCGCTAAAACACGGAAAATGTGCCCGACCCCGAACTTGGACCGTGGGCGCCAGTTTCGGCTCCGTCGGAGTTACGACGGAAAAGTTATATCCGTCGTAAAAACAGTGGCTGAACGATTATTCACATAAAATGACGATTTATGAACGGTTCAAAGTTTAATCGGTTCGGGTTAAGCGATCAGTTTAGATTCCTCGATTAGGGTTAAGGTTCCACGAGTTGGACAATTTCCAGCACCACCCACTGCCACCTCCGGCAGTGGTGGGTGGCGGCGGCGGCCACCGGTGTTTTACGAAGCATAACGAGACAATTAGATGACCCGACTAACCACTAGACCACACACCCTCACCCCCACACCGTACCTGCCCTCACGACCACCACGCTGGTGGTTTCCGGCGGCACCCGCCGGCGGCAGCCATTACTGTGCCGGCGGTGGTAGGGTTGTGGCGTGTAGATGGCAGCGAAAGAAAGAACAAAGGGAACGAGTCTTACCTTGACGATGACGACACAGCAGCGGCGCCCACTCCGGCGACTCTTTCTTTCTCGATCCCTCCCTCTCTCGCTGGACTCTCTCTCCGGCGAACCTGCGATGGCGGCGGTGGCTGTTGTTTGGGTGGTCGGCGGCAGCAGAAAAGAAGGGAAGAGGAGGGTGGTTCACGGCACAATGGAGATGAAGAGAGAACAATAGGGTTTTCTTGTGGTTTGGTTTTCCTTTGCTTATTCTCACGGCAACCACACCAAACAAAAAATAACATGGGTCTTGACCGATCTGCATGGGCCGAACCAATGTGGGATCTTTGGGCCTTTGGCACAATTAGCCCCTTCACTTACAACTCTCTCACCACTAACCAAAAAAGTTCGACAATTTAACGATTTGACCCAACTCGACTAACCCCGTTTACGGAAACCACAATAATTGAACTTAAAAGAAATAGCTAAGACTAATAAATTACATACCGGGATACGGGCTTTACAAATCTTATCGTAGATAGTTTAAATTTTATCATCTTAACATTAAATAAAACTTAGTCATGCCCACTTTAGCAATTGCATCACTGAACCCATGCTTTAGAAGTTGAGGTCCCTCCAACTGCATATTGACAGATGAAAAAATCGAAGGAACAAGATATTGACTTATCAAAATAATAGCATTAGGATTAGGATTCAACTAGCTCACAATTATAGCAGGTGGAATGCAAACGAAGAGCGCAATGACGGAAATGTAGGCATACAAGTTGGTACTATCCATATCAGTCTGCAAACCCAACAACAAATGTTACAAAACATATAGTTATTCCATTTTTCATAATTAATTCTCAGCACATTTCAAGTAAATTTAATTAGGTAATATAAAGTCGATGAATATATGAGCATAGAGAAGAACCATGGCTTTCTTGGAGTAAATGTGGCCATTGCTACACCTGCATTCAGATTTGATTCAGCTTTCCATACTAGTACAATTCAATTATGCCTCTTTATTTACTTGATTCACAAATGATCAAACCATGAAGTATTTTGTATACATGTGAATCAATATTAAAGATGAAATATATTAGGCATTTGTGGATGGAAAAGAGCATACCTAGTACAACCGGAGCCAGGGAGAGCCATAAAGTTATGGGTATCGACTGTCCAAGAATGAATTGAGAAGCAGAAGCATTGAAGAACGGCTCAAGGGCTATATATTCACAAGAAATAAAGAAATAATCAAGTGAGGATTCAACAAATCATACAAAAACTTGTTTAATTATTAATTGATCTGTAGTGTAGTGTAGCTAGCTAGTTACCTTTGATTGTTTGGGTGAAGGAGACAGCAACAGCTGCAAATGAGACATTGTTGGTGACATGGCCTAGAGCATGACATACAGCCACAGGGAAATTGAACCACAACATCTCAGCAGTTATATATGCCATTTGGCATTTCATTCATTCCTAAACAATATTGGATCAAAACTTACAGCGCGTTTTGGTAGGCCAACAGACTAGCTAGCAAGACAATAAACCACTCCAACAGCCAAATGTATGACTGACACGAAACTGCATATATAACAATGCCCATGGGCTACTCAAGGAAAGTAAAACATCAGTAGCAAAAAATCACAAAGCAAAACAGCAAATCATACTCAAATAACTTCAAATTTTTGTTGGGTTTCGTATTGTACCTCACATCGAGAAGTTTGTGACGAGAGTCAGGGTCTTTGCCTTTGTGAATCAACATAATCGTATACGAACCTACCTGTGTGCTCCTCTTCTCGACTCATCACCGCCGGCAACAACTACCACCATCCAGCCGGCCACTTCCCCCACCCCAGTCGTCACCGCCGACAACAGCTATGTAACGCCCCAAAATCCGGGCTAATTTGAACCTTAAATTTCAACAAGTTATGATAAAATAAACTTCCACTTTCATATATATAGCAAGTGAATTAACCACTAGGAGTATATTTACAAGTACAGAATTCTCCAAATAACCTATTAATCTAATTATGCCACTATAATCAGATTAACTAAGTTATCTAAGCAATCCTTCAAAAACTCCTTCTGTTAATTGAGTTTTCCGCTAATCCAAAATGCTCGTCCCACATCCCTCTTACCTTCCCGAGCTAGTACCTGGTAAGAAAACATCATTTGAAACGATTAGGCCAATGCCTAGTGAGAACATTCGTTTCCATAATAATATTTGCAAAATCAATGTAAACAAGTTATATCAAACCTGATTACCCTTTTTGTTACCATACGTGTAACTCTATTCCGTTAACACGATCTTCATCCAATCCCATGAATATGACTGACACACATTCCATCATCATATCATGTCTTAGAGCCACACTACGAATCTTCACTGATTCTAGATTAATACTCTTATTCCAGAAATCTCAATATACACATGTCCATTTCCATTCATATCCTATTCCAGAGCCACACTACGAATCTTTCTCAGATTCTAGATTAATGCTCTTATCCAATAAATCGCAATTACTCATGCCCATTTATCGGAAAGGAAGTAGAGATTACAAGCACTTATGTCAATCCCGTTTTCTTCCTTAGAAATTGGGAATAACGATTATTACCACACGCCTATTCCACAATTTCCACACACACACTGGAATAACGATTATTACCACACGCCTATTCCAGGGTTTCTCACACACATCAGAATAATGACTAACTTCATCTATTCCACGTGTACATAACCATTAGTACTACACACATCAGAATAATGACTAACTTCATCTATTCCACGTGCACATAACCATTAGTACTACACACATCACTGGAATAACGATTATTACCACACGCCTATTCCATGTGATTACCAAACACTAGTGCCTATGGATCCATTACACTTTACTACCGTATATGCATAACAACATATTACAGCTCATATCATTCTCAAATCTAAGAATACTAGATAACCTATCATATCTTCATCCTCAAATGCCCCCCCCCCCCCCCCCCCCTTCGGCGACTTAGCACGGGGGTTCCGCTAAAGCGGATGGGGTCAAGGGGCAACGCCCTTGCGGGGTCTGGGGCAGCGCCCCTAGAAATTTTGTAGAAACTTAACCAGACAAAACATCTAGAATCTGCATGCAGACATCAGAACCTAACATTCTCAATTTCACAAAAGTGTCCGAACAACAAGGGTTTCCGGATACCTTATACTATCCGGACAACTATACTTTCCGGATAGATACAACTCACCGGGTAACCAAATATTCCGGATACCACTACTTTCCAGGTAATTCATATTTTCCGGATACTTATCTAATCCGGACAACACCCGGAGACTAAAATAATCCGGATACTATCCGGTAACTAAATTCCATCCGGAAACTACGATAAAAATCAAGACTTACCGGATACTAAATCGCGTCAGGAAACATTCATCACCACGGTTTCCGGATACTGCGTTTTATCCAGAAACCTTCGACCTGCAGCTTAAAATTCGATCTAGATACATATCTGTTCGATTCAGCTCATTCCAGCTCATTCCATACGGTTCATAACCAATTTATACAGCTATTTCAAGGTTTAATTTAACATAAAAACACTGATTTGCACAAACCACAAATGAACTCACCTTTTTGAAGAAAACCCACTTTGCTGCACAAATCTGCTTCCAATCTGATGCTATGGATTCTGAAAACCAATTTGATAAACAGATTCGTTTATCACCATACATCTACAACAGATTTAATCAGAAACCCTGACAATTCTTACCAATTTTAAAGACAAAATCTTGCTTTTCTTCTCTTCTTTCTCTTTTCTCTTTGCTTTCTCTCTTTCTCTCCTTGATTCACCAAACCGACCCAACACAAGAAATCAGATAAATATCTGATTTCAGCTATTTTATCCAAACATACTTTCCATAAATGACCAAATACACCCTCTAGTTCCAATATTTCCAAAAGTAACATCCAACTTTAATCCTTTGTATTTTAACCCCATTGAATAATAAACTTACAACATAATTCAAGGTTTAACCCAAAATACAAATAAATCCCAATTCTCATTTAAAATATTATTATTGAAAATTCAGGATGTTACAATACTCCCCAACTTGAAAATGATTTCGTCCTCGAAATCAAGATCAGGTAAACAGATGGGGATACCTATCCTTCAATTTCTCTTCCGACTCTAAGTCACATTAGCACCTCGATGGTGTTTCCACTGTACTTTCAACATAGTTACTTCCTTGCCAATACGTAGCTTTCTAACCGATCTTTCCAAAATTGCCTCTGGTTCTTCCACACAACAATTCTTCTCATCCACTCTTACTTTAGTAAAAGAAATCACATCATACCAACATGAAATATTTTGTACATCTCTTCCCTTTAAGTCTTACATACTTAATCACAATTAAAAGTCCAGAAAGAACAAGAATTCATCTTTTCATATTTTATGAACCTTACCTCTTCCATTAGTATCCGCTCCCCAACTTGGATTTGCAAACCTCCTTAGAGTAACTGTTCATCATCAAATCTTTACCCGACTATTTCTTGGGCTACCATACCGTCATTAACCGTAACTCGATCTCCGGGTCTCAAAAGAACATTACCATCTACTGCTTGAAAATCTACACTCACCTTAAATTGAGCATACTCACCACTTTTGAATACTTCGATAATTACGACAAACCTTTGTTACATCCATGACTCACACGTTTCTTCAGTATAAAGTGTTACCATTCCTCACACCACTATCGCACTATGCGACGATATTGCAACCAAATGCTAAAGTGTTGTATATCAAGGGTGATAATTCCATTGAACCTGTAGTATAACTACATTCTTAGGTCCGATCTTTTTATCATTTCTTCCCACGTTAGCATGGAGTACTACCCTCCAAACATTATTTGTCTCTTTCTCCCAACTTTTCCACATACTGATAACATTTTCTCAGTACTATACATAACCAAACAGTTGTACCAAAATTCTAACTTAAGGCAATCAACTAAGTTATCTTGAAACGACATACCGTCCCAAGTTACCACACATTCTTTAATCTGCAACTAATACTTCCTCGGACAATTCTTTCACACATAAGAAGCAACTCATCTTCCTTAAGGATTTTGCATCTTGTACATCACATTTTGACTAACATATCCATCATCTTCGTTAACTTCCAATGATTCAAAAACATAAACTTACCTAGCGACTCACACAACCAACATCGCTTTGGATAAACACCCACTACTTTTCCGCCATTCTATTCCGATATTAGCCATATCACTACACCATCTTACAAACCACTTACTCCAACAATTGTATTGACAAATCGTACTCTTTATCTGAAATCCCCGAAAAGACTTCCATCGGATGCTTCCTCTTTCTAACTTCACATTACATACTAGTTGACACACTTATCTTGGCACTTGATGCCACTACTCGTTCGTACATTCTCCACCCATAACATCTCACAGCAGACCAGGTCTCTCATGGTCATTTGTACACAATTCAAACGTACATTCATGTTCTCCCGCATGATTAATTGAGTCTCTTTCACTATTATAATCCTCCCCAACTTTAGTTGAACCACAACTCGCGGTTTCTAATTAACTTCAACTTACTTGTTTCCTGCTAGCTCTTCGTGATTTCAAACCAATACATAGACAGGGCACAATCCCTCACGGATCGGCATAGTTTATACACTCGCTTCGTTCGTGCCTAATACTTCATCCTTTATAAACCATCCACACCGTAAGAAAACGTTTATCTAAAGCAACAACCCTTCACTATCCTAACACCCCTACACGGTGGTCCTTTAACTTTTAATCTTCTGATTACAGGCTTAATATTCATACATGATCTCAGAAATAACCAATGTATGCATATCATGTAAACTTCAATTATAATACAATTCATATAATTCCAACCCCAAGCCTACGTCGAGCTTATTTAAACCAGGCGAATGCTCCTAATACTCAACCGAGTCTAAAACCGAGCCATCTGCTCAAAGGATCCAATGATTATTTATCAACATCTACTCATGCAATTAAATACATCTAACTCACATCATACAACACACGCTCTGAGGCGTGATAATCTCACAACCCCTTCATTGCTACCTTCCCAATGAAGTCAATCCATATATGTATCTATATGTACACGTATATGCAACTCTTTTATACTCAACAATGTATATCACTCACCAAGGTTCATTAGTCCCAAAGGTACTAAGAATACAAGATGATCAAACGGTCCTCTCACATAAGACCAATACTTAAAACGACACTCATTTAAATAAAATGCAATTAAGCACATATCACATCATAATTATTGTACAACCACAATAACTCTAAAAGCGTAATTTGACCACATAGCTTTCTCTTATGCGATAAATTAATAAAAATTTCTTTCCCTCGCGTTTTATTCGTCAATCACTCAAATTTCCCAAAAGTGGGTGTTTCACAAAATATATACCATTCTGTAACATCCCCAGTCCACCGTACACGATATTGTCCGCTTTGCGCATACCCTCTGCATAACAGCATGCTGGTACCGCTCACGGTTTTGTTCCTACCCGCACAGGCATACGCGGGACGCACCCAGACCGCACCCAGTGACAGGCAAAAGGCCTCATACACCTTACACAACTGCCGACTTCAAAGTCAATAGTCGACCTGTCGATACTTCCTTAACTTATTCTTCAACAAGGTCCCTAACTGAACCTAATCCTTCCAACATATCATAATCTAATTCACATCCATCGTCTTCATCTCCAATTTATTCGTGCAACGTTAATATCACAAGATCACCATAATTTCTTATTTGACGTCAAGGATGTGTCCTTTCTGTCTCACCACACTATTCCATCACCTTGACGACTTCTAGTCCTTCCTCCGGACACAATCGTCCCTTGGCAACTGTTTTTCTAGTCATCGAACAATGGGTACAGACCCTCATACATCCGACACTAAAGTCCACTTTCGACTCTCCCACTGATCACCTCTCATCTTGAACACAAATTCCAAAACTACGAACATTCTCCAATGATTTATCCAACACCTCTTCACTCTCGGAGTTCTTTCTTATCTTATAGTGTACTACTCTATTCGTAAATGAAGGCTACTCACTCAAACAAGGTCAATCGTTTTACTCACGCGACTTATCATTGACACTCTACTTCCGACCAGTGGTCGCCCTCTCGGCTTTATAACACTTACTATACATGAATTCCATGGCCCACTTACTCAACCATTTCATACTATTAAAGTTTGCCTCGGCGGACTTTCATGAGTCCTGCCAGTTCCAGGTTGTCTTTCCAACCCCCAATCATTTACTGATCTAATCTCCAAAGAATTGAAGGACCTTGGTGGCGTATCCACCATCGTTCTACTATAACACAAAGGGATAACCATAAGAAATGGTTATACGAGTATAGACATGCAAAACGTACTTTATAGATCATTAGTCACTGTAACAATTTAGAAACAAGCATGCTTATATAACAATATATTCATAAATAACAGTAGCTAATTGAAATTGTGAATATATCATACAGGAGAGTCCTCGTTACCATATTTACAGTACTAATTTCACGTATTTTCGTCAACTCTTAAGACTATCCCGTCTTATTGTTTCTACCCATTTCTCGTGAATCATAACTTAATTCATGACAGCTTAAGTCTAAGTATCTCCTCAGCATACTTAGTTCGCTTAAACTATTGCTCTGATACCATATTGTAACGCCCCAAAATCCGGGCTAATTTGAACCTTAAATTTCAACAAGTTATGATAAAAAAAACTTCCACTTTCATATATATAGCAAGTGAATTAACCACTAGGAGTATATTTACAAGTACAGAATTCTCCAAATAACCTATTAATCTTATTATGCCACTATAATCAGATTAACTAAGTTATCCAAGTAATCCTTCAAAAACTCCTTCTGTTAATTGACTTTTCCGCTAATCCAAAATGCTCGTCCCACATCCCTTTTACCTTCCCGAGCTAGTACCTGGTAAGAAAACATCATTTGAAACGATTAGGCCAACGCCTAGTGAGAACATTCGTTTCCATAATAATATTTGCAAAATCAATGTAAACAAGTTATATCAAACCTGATTACCCTTTTTCTTACCATACGTGTAACTCTATTCCGTTAACACGATCTTCATCCAATCCCATGAATATGACTGACACACATTCCATCATCATATCATGTCTTAGAGCCACACTACGAATCTTCACTGATTCTAGACTAATACTCTTATTCCAGAAATCGCAATATACACATGCCCATTTCCATTCATATCCTATTCCAGAGCCACACTACGAATCTTTCTCAGATTCTAGATTAATGTTCTTATCCAATAAATCGCAATTACTCATGCCCATTTATCGGAAAGGAAGTAGAGATTACAAGCACTTATGTCAATCCCATTTTCTTCCTTAGAAATTGGGAATAACGATTATTACCACACGCCTATTCCACAATTTCCACACACACACTGGAATAACGATTATTACCACACGCCTATTCCAGGGTTTCTCACACACATCATAATAATGACTAACTTCATCTATTCCACGTGTACATAACCATTAGTACTACACACATCAGAATAATGACTAACTTCATCTATTCCACGTGCACATAACTATTAGTACTACACACATCACTGGAATAACGATTATTACCACACGCCTATTCCATGTGATTACCAAACACTAGTGCCTATGGATCCATTACACTTTACTACCGTATATGCATAACAACATATTACAGCTCATATCATTCTCAAATCTAAGAATACTAGATAACCTATCATATCTTCATCCTCAAATGCCCCCCCCCCCTTGGGCGACTTAGCACGCGGATGGGGTCAAGGGGCAACGCCCTTGCGGGGTCTGGGGCAGCGCCCCTAGAAAATTTGTAGAAACTTAACCAGACAAAACATCTAGAATCTGCATGCAGACATCAGAACCTAACATTCTCAATTTCACAAAAGTGTCCGGACAACAGGGGTTTCCGGATACCTTATACTATCCGGACAACTATACTTTCCGGATAGATACAACTCACCGGGTAACCAAATATTCCGGATACCACTACTTTCCGGGTAATTCATATTTTCCGGATACTTATCTAATCCAGACAACACCCGGAGACTAAAATAATCCGGATACTATCCGGTAACTAAATTCCATCGGGAAACTATGATAAAAATCAAGACTTATCGGATACTAAATCGCGTCCGGAAACATTCATCACCACGGTTTCCGGATACTGCGTTTTATCCGGAAACCGTCGACCTGCAGCTTAAAATTCGATCTAGATACATATCTGTTCGATTCAGCTCATTCCAGACCATTCCATACAGTTCATAACCAATTTATACAGCTATTTCAAGGTTTAATTTAACATATAAACACTGATTTGCACAAACCACAAATGAACTCACCTTTTTGAAGAAAACCCACTTTGCTGCACAAATCTGCTTCCAATCTGATGCTCTGGATTCTGAAAACCAATTTGATAAACAAATTCGTTTATCACCATACATCTACAACAGATTTAATCAGAAATCCTGGCAATTCTTACCAATTTTAAAGACAAAATCTTGTTTTTCTTCTCTTCTTTCTCTTTTCTCTTTGCTTTCTCTCTTTCTCTCCTTGATTCACCAAACCGACCCAACACAAGAAATCAGATAACAATCTGATTTCAGCTATTTTATCCAAACACACTTTCCATAAATGACCAAATACACCCTCTAGTTCCAATATTTCCAAAAGTAACATCCAACTTTAATCCTTTGTATTTTAACCCCATTGAATAATAAACTTACAACATAATTCAAGGTTTAACCCAAAATACAAAATAAATCCCAATTCTCATTTAAAATATTATTATTGAAAATTCAGGATGTTACAAGCTACCACCATCACCACTTTCCACTACTGTCGCCTTCCTCCTCTCAATCTCGATTTTACCCTAATCGCCACCACACCACAGCTTCTCTCATCTCTCGATTTGCTGCCCTAATCGCACCATCTGCTCTCTCATCTCTCGTGCGACTTGCAGCACCACAATTCTTGTCCGTTCTCTGAGTTTGAATTGAAGAGGTGGAATTTTAACCTAGTCAAAAAAAGAGGGTGGGAAATAATCAGGAAGGGTGGGAAACGAAATAGGAGGCGGGAAATGAAAATTAATAAATTGTATATATTTTTTATTTATAATTTCATAATCAATATATTAAGTATGATTTGTCTTGTTTTAAATTAATACAATTTTTATTTTAACTTAATACTAAAGTAATTGTGATGCACCGTAAAAAATAATTTCTAAGTATTGAAATATAAATACATGTATCATTAAGTTATATATGTAATAGTTTAAAAACCAATAAAATCTGTGAAACCTTAATATAAAAATATATTTTATCAGAACTACGTGTTAGAATGCAGATATGTACTCATATGTGCATGTGGTGTGTATTGGGTTCAATAAGGCCAGTAAGACCAACTATAACCTATTAAGAACTACTAAAGCTTATTAAAAATCATTATAACCCAACAACATCTTTTATGACTGTATGCATGTATGTATTGCATATATATATATATATATATATATATATATATATATATATATATATATATGTGTGTGTGTGTGTGTGTGTGTGTGTGTGTGTGTGTCGTATGTATTTGGCTCTATAAGATCATTAAGGCCTACTAACATGAGCATTACTTATTACGTGTTTGTATGTATGTATGTATTGCATATATGCATGTGGTATGTTATTGGGCTCCATAAGATCATTAAGGTCTACCGTATCTTATTAACAAATTATAGTCCAACAAGACCTTATGAAGGCCAACAATACCTTTTTATGACTTATCAAGGCCCAATAACACTAATGTTGACTTATTACGTGTTTGTATCCAAGTCGGTACTCATATAGACTCATTGTTGTTAATGAACTGTATTAGGTCTTCATGGACTTTAGTGGTTTTTAATGAACTATATTGGGTCTTTTAAGGGATTTAGTGACTCTTAAATAACTTAATTAGGTTTGCAATAGGTTTTGATAGGTCGTAATGGACTAACTGTTGTAAACGAACTGTAGTGGGTCTTTATGAATTTTAACGGTTCTTAATGAACTGTATTGGGCCTTTTAAGGGCTTAAGTGACTCTTAAAGAACTTGATCAGATATGTAATGGGTTTAGATGGGTCGTATTGGACTCGATGACTCTTGATTAATAGTAATGGATTTCGTAGGCATCAGTGACTCTTAATGAATTTTCTTGAACCTTGATAGGTCGTATTGGACTTAACATTTGTTAATTAACTGTATCGGGTCTTGAACCTTGATAGGTCGTATTAGACTTAACAGTTGTTAATTAACTGTATCGGGTCTACATGGCTTTCAACGACTATTAATAATTTGTACTCGACCTCGATTCACTATCCTCAGTGGCATTTAACTGTATTGGGCCTTGATGGCTCTTCATATTCGGTATTCATGGCTTTTGGTGAAATTTAATGAACTATATTTGGTCTTCATGGGCTTTTGGTGAAACTTAATGAACTATATGAGGCCCAATATGAGATTCGGTGACTGCTAATCAACTGTGTTGGGCCTTGATGGGTACATTCACTTATATGCATATGATATATATACATATGAGTAGCCCTGGTCGGTTAATGGTCCTTGACGAATCATATGAGTCAATAGTTGTTAATGAATCTTACTGAGCCTTTGGCTTGAGTGACTCTTAATGATTGTTCGGGTCTTGATAGATTCCACTTATTCTTAATGAACTATAGTAGTCCATGAGGAATCATCATAATGATTAAGAGGCTTTTATGATATAGTGCAAAATGAAACATGGTTGTTTGGTAATTGTTTAGAATGAAATTAGGGTGCTGAATGGTTAAGAGAGGCCCAATATGCTGAATGGTTGTTTACAAATGGTCCTTGACGAATCATATTTGACTTAGTGGTTGTTAATGCACTGTATAGACCTTTATGGACTTCAGTGACACTTAATGAACTTGATCGGGCCTTGATGGACTCCAAGTACTCTTAATGACATATATACAAACTTACATACACATATAGCTAGACATGTATGACATATACAAACATATGTATGTATATTATGTACTGTATACATATAAGCACTTACATATGTATACACACATACATACATGTATATACATACAAACATTCATACATATATACACGTAAACATATAGACATGTACACATGACATACAATATACATGTACTATATATACATACGTGTATATACTATGATCCACATAAATACATACACACATATACTATCATCCACATATACGTACACACATATAAAATACATGTGCATCTTTTAACATATGTTTGTGTTTAAGTCGCGAAAAAATATATATTGTACATATACTATCATACACATATACATACACACATATACTATCATCAACATAGACATACACACATATAAACATTAATACATATATACACCAACGGTTTATTTAATATATATATATATATATATATATATATATATATATATATATTTAAAATAATGTAATTATTTACCGACGGATTACCGACGGATTAATTAATAAAAATAAATAAAAATTAAAAATTAAATAATCCGTCGGTAATTACCGGCGGATTATTTATTTTTTATTTTTTAAACTAACTAATCCGTCGGTAATTACCGACGGATTATTTATTTTTTATTTTTTAAATTAACTAATCCGTCGGTAATTATCGACGGATTATTAATTTTTTATTTTTTATTTTTTTAATTAGCTAATCCGTCGGTAATCCGTAGGTAATTACCGATGGATTTAAAACCGTCGGTAATTACCGACGGATAATTATTTATTTATTTTTTTAATTTTTTTAAATGAAATCCGTCGGTAATTACCGACGGTTTGTATCCGTCGGTAATTTTCGTCAGAAATTTGAGTTTTTCTAGTAGTGTGTATAGGTTGGTGTTTCAAGAATATATGATCATTATTTATGCTTGCTATTTAAAAGAAAAAATATATTTCTTTATTTATTTATAATTTATGCTCCTCCTAGACCAACATTCTAGCTCCGCCACTATATATATATATATATATATATATATATATATATTGATGTTAGCCTAGTAAAGGATTGAAAAATATAACATATTAAAATAAGTATTTGATTTATATTGATTGATTGTTATCCATGTTATAAAATTATAAAATAAAAAATGAGATTTTTTTGTAATTATTGAGAACATTTAATGTATGACTTATATTTAAAATAAATTAAAATTGTAGAAAAATAGATAAATGGTCATGGAGGTCTCTCTCTAATTCACTCTCGTACATTCTTCTTTATATATATATATATATATATATATATATATTGATTTGTTAAGACGTCGAAAAACGTACTATAAATCTATTGTAACACTTTTAAAAATGACAGTTTTTTATTTGGTAGTATAAACTTATAATATCTTATAAAACATTTTATTAAAACGTTTAGATGATTTAGGCATCATTATAGTGAACCAGAAAAACTCTAAAAGATTAATTACGAATTGAAGTAGAACTAATTTAAGGAATCAACCTGCATGGCGTAATTGCAGACAAGTGCATACGGACATGATTTCACCTGTGAATTGAAAGTTGAAAGCAGGAACCCAAAGGTTAAGTTAAGGGGCATTGCTAATTGCACCCAAAAATTGCTAATTGCACCTAAAAAGGTGGGTGTTGAATGCATATAATTCCGCACCAATCATTTTTGATTTAAATATATATATATATATATATATATATATATATATATATATATATATATATATATTATTTGATATATATATATATTATTTTTTTGTTTTATATGTATATATATATATTGTTATTCTTTTTGTTGAAATATATATATATTATTTTTTTGTTATATATATATATAGTAGAAATATATATAGTTATTCTTTTTTTGTACATTTTACGTTCTTATCTATATTTATCTAATATACTCTTTTAAAAATAATTTTATTTACGTTTATTCTTGAATATTTAAGAAGTACAAATCTTAATACATCGTGTACAAGTTTAAAAGTTTTAAAACCTCCAACGTTCGACATGATAATTAAGGGTTTAAGGTTAAAACTTTAATTTAGGGTTTAGTGTGCAGTGCTTTTTGCTTTATGACTTGTCAGTTTTTGTTTTATTTCTTCTTCTTTCAATTCTTCTTCTTTATTCCTCATTTCTTCTGCTACTCTTTCCCCCTTACGAATTTCTCTCTATCTCTCTCTTTTCGAAACTCTCTCTCCATCGCCATTTTTCAAGAGCTCCTCTTCCATTTCTTCAAGGATCTAAGGTATGTATTCTACACTTGGTTTGCATTGGTACTATGTGGTGCAAGTATAGTTAATTTTTTTGATTTATATATTTTAATATATATTGAAGTTTTAACGTATTCTCAATTTTGTTTTACACTTCTATCGCATTAACTATAAGAGTACCATAAATTAAATAATTAACTATAAGAATATGAATTTTAAATATAAAAAATATTTTTTATGTAGTGTATATGATGTATATTAAAATATATAAATCAAAAAAATTCAATATTTGGCTCATTTCGAACGTATCGAATAGACGATTATAATGATGTAACTTGTTAAAATTAAAACGTATTTTTTTAACGTATTTTAGTTAATAAACGATTATATGTGTTAATATGATAAAACGTATTTTTTAACGTATTTTAGTTAATAAACGATTCTAAAAACGATTATAATGTTATGATAAACTATCGATCAAACTATTCATCTCACTATTCATGTCACTATTCATGTCACTATTCATGTTTTATTATTCAGATCGACATTCGAATTTACTGGTATAAGATTTATAAAATGGCTAATTGGGGAGAAGATTTTTCAGCGTATCACAATTCGAACAATGAGGTATTTCGTCGAATATATATATATATATATATATATATATATATATATATATATATATATATATATATATATATATATATATATATATATATATATATATATATTTTCTCTTTGTGTATGTGTGTGTATATATATGATATTATTTCTTAGGGTTTATGTTTTGTGTAGGATAACAATGTACATCCAAACAATTCATCTGGAGCTTATAGAAACCCTCATCCAGGAGCATTTTCTACCGATATGGTATTTTTAAGTTTCATTTGTTCTTGTGAAATTATATGATAAAACAAGCAGTTGTAACTAAAAGAAAAACAATCAATTTCAGGTGTTTAATTCTCGTCAAGAGCTAATTAATTGGGTACGCAACATGGCATCTTCACTTGGTTTCGTTATTGTTATTAAAAGAAGCAGGCGTGACTCAGATGGGGACCCATCTGAAGTTGTATTTCAATGTGATTGTGGTGATATGTACAGAAGTAACAAAACCTCCAGTAAACATACCGGCACAAAAAAAACAAATTGTCCATTTGGCTTGGTAGGAATGAATTTGGGTAATGACTGTTGGAATTTAATTGTGAAATGTGAAGCACATAATCATGACTTTGCATTACATTTTGAGGGGCATGCATATGCAAGACGACTGTCTGAAACTCAAGCCCAATTGGTGGAAGATTTGTCAGCCAAC
Source organism: Saussurea involucrata (assembly GCA_033807775.1). Classification (NCBI taxonomy): domain Eukaryota; kingdom Viridiplantae; phylum Streptophyta; class Magnoliopsida; order Asterales; family Asteraceae; genus Saussurea; species Saussurea involucrata. The sequence goes on from CM066321.1 coordinate 211,064,203, forward strand.
AATGTGAAGCATAGAGATATTTTATCAACAATAAAACAACAGTATCCAGATAATGTGTCTACATCAAAAACTGTATACAATCAATGTCAGAAAGTTCGACTTAAGAAAAATGCAGGTAGAACCCCAATATTTTATGATCGTGCAAATGACTCAACTAATGAGTTGGAAGATTTATTCTTTGCTCATCCTAGATCATTGGAGATATGGCGTGCATTTCCACACGTGTTGTTGATGGATGCCACTTATAAAACGACCATGTTTGATATGCCTCTCCTTGAGATTGTTGGTGTAACTTCAACTAATAAGACATTTTGCATAGCATTTGTCTTAATGCATAAGGAAAAGATATCTAATTATACTTGGGCATTAAATTGTCTACTGTCATTAATGGAGGGATATCTTTACCGAGGAATTTAAAAAACAATCGAGATCTGGTAAGTTTAGTTTTCTGAGGAAGATAAAAGAGATAACGAATGCATCAAAAACGTGGGTTCAAGAACCTGCTGTTAACAAGACTACTCGTGGACGTCCCTCGTTAAAGGATAAACTTTCCAGAAAACCTCATGTTGACCCGTCTTTTACAGCTCATGGTGAACCGTCTTTTACGACTCAAGGACCCCTTAGACGTAGTTATTCGAATGCATCAACATTTGTTGACTTGGATAAAATGAGCTACCAGGATCCAGCAAGACATAGTTCTTTTGTGGGAAAGAATTATAATGTACATGCATACGTTAATCAATTTCCAGAAATGTTTCACCGTTACATCACACATGTACATGATGTGATAGGGGATGGAAATTGTGGATTCCGAGCAATAGCTGGTTGGCTCGGTCTTCATGAAGATGCATGGTCCACAATTCGGTTTCAATTGATGGAAGAGTTAGACGCATACAAGGCAGAATACCTCGACATGTTTGGAAGTGAACATTGGAATACAACTTATAACACTTTAAACTTCTTTTGATCAGATCAAGGTGCACCATATGACTACTGGATGACAATGCCTGAAATAGGTGTCTTGATTGCTTGCAAATATAATCTGATATTACACGTTATGTCAATGACAGGCTGTTCGACGTACTTACCGCTTAGATCTACTCCGCCGGCGTGGTATCAACATGTTGTTTATACAATTGGGTATGTCAATGGTAACCATTATGTGAAACTAGTTTTAGCAGAAGGATACCCGTTTCCTACCATTACATCACATTTCTTCCGTTACAGTTATCCGTGTGCTGCTGCATGGGCTACCCCGTATACAGATCGAATACAGAAGTACAATCGTCTTTTACGTGTTAATTGTACTACAGATAATGTTATTTTAGAATAAGTAAAAATGTAATAAACATTATGTTATGCTTTATTTATATGTAAAATCTCAATGTTTATTTTTTATTTTTCTAATTATATAATTATTCAAAAAATATTTATTTATATTTATAAATATTTATTTATTTTTAAATAAAACCAAAAAGTAAAAGAAAAAAAACATTTTTAAACTATATAATACAAATAAATAAAAATATATAATATAAATAAATAAATAAAATACAAAAAAAGACAACAAAAATACAAAAAACAAAAAAAACAAAAAAAAGTAATCATGAATACAATGATTAGGGTGCATTTAGTAAATTTAAGGGTGCATTTAGCCTCCCCAAGTTAAGTTGTTGGGTAGATTCATTTGGTGGGTAGTAACAAGACCATATGCTTTAAGCAACTCAAAGGCTTCAGCTTGTTGCATCCATTTGGTGGCTAGTAACCAAACCATATTCCTCTAGCCAGTTAAAATATCATGCGAAAATTTACCTATGTTCGATCAGCGTATCACCAGAAGTGGTGGATCCAGGATTTTTTTCTACTGGGTCCCCTTTAAGGTAGCTTAAATGCCCGTAAAATTGTCCGATATATTTTTCGCTTAAATCCAACGTTTCAAGGGTTTTTAAAGTTTTTTTTGGTAGGTTTTAATAGACTTTTAAGTTTTTTTGTCGATTTCGAGGGTATTTTTTTGTTTTCTAGTCGATTTCGAGAGTAGTTTTGGTTTTTTGTTTGATTTCGAAACATTTTTTTTGTTGATGGGGTCCCGGAAGAAAAACTAATTTTTCTCTTTTTAGTGGGTCACACCCCCCCCCCCCCCCCAAACTACACACTACATCCGTCACTGATCACCAAACCCGTTCCGGATATTTTGTAGACTATGGACGAAATGTAAAAATGGCCCTCGATAAATACTATATTTTTTCAATATATCGTCTTTTATCATCAGAAATAACATTGAATTCAAAAAATAATATTAAAAGATTACCGGCCGATTACAGACGAATCTCACAACAGGCGGATTCAACGTTGGATACTACCATAGGTAATCTCCGATAATCAGTGATCCGACAGAAATGTACCATAAATTAAATAAATACCTATAAGGGTATGAATTGTAAATATTAAAAATATTTTTATGTAGTATATATGATATATAATCTATACTATCTTATAAAGCATATAGACTAAAAGTCTTAAAGTCTTAAAGTCTTAAATCTTTTTCTTTTAATTATATTCCTTTTCTTCCTATATTTAAGCAATAAAACTGAAAATTAATTATTGTAGTTATCTTTTTCTATCTTTCTAAAAACTTAAACTTAAATCTTTTTTTATTTAAAAAATTAATTAAATTCCTTTTCTTCCTTTATTTAAGCCTGAAAAATATATAATTATTTTGAAAAAAATATGATTATTCATTTTAGAGAAAAATATATTAAAATTAAAAATCCAACAAACATATTATTAAATCATTTATGAAACTTGAAAATTTCGAAAAACGATTTATGAAACATAAAAATCTTGAAGTTTTTGAAAATATAATTTATAAAACTCAACCAAGCAGTTTATGAACATGAAAAAAAATCGAAAAAACGGTTTATAGAAGTTAAAAAAATTCATACAATACACTATAATTTAATAAAAATAATTAATGTGATTACATGAATATAAAAACAATTAATTACTATCACAAGATATATTTTCAAAAGTCTTAAAATCTTAAAGTCTTAAATCTTTTTTTATTTAAAAAAATAATTATATTCATTTTCTTCCTTTATTTAAGCATGCTGATTCTGCTTTTTCTATTATTATTTTTAATAAAACTGGAAATTAATTGTTGTAGTTATCTTTTCTTATCTCTCTAACAACTTAAACTCAAATCTTTTTTATTTAAAAAATTAATTAAATTTTTTTCTTCCTTTATTTAAGCCTGAAAAAATATATAATTATTTTGAAAAAAATAAGATTATTTATGTTAGAGAAAAATATATTAAAATTAAAAATCCAACAAACAGATTATTAAATCATTTATGAAACTTGAAAATTTCGAAAAACGATTTATGAAACATAAAAATCTTGAAGTTTTTGAAAAAATAATTTATAAAACTCAAACAAACAGTTTATGAACATGAAAAAAAATCGAAAAAACGGTTTATAGAAGTTAAAAAATTCATATAATACACTATAATTTAATAAAAACATTTAATGCGATTACATGAATATAAAAACAATTAATTAAAATCACATGATATATTTTCAAAAGTCTTAAAGTCTTAAATCTTTTTTTATTTAAAAAATTAATTATATTCCTTTTCTTCCTATATTTAAGCAATAAAACTAAAAATTAATTATTGTAGTTATCTTTTTCTATCTCTCTAACAACTTAAACTCAAATCTTTTTTTATTTAAAAAATTCATTAAATTCCTTTTCTTCCTTTAATTAAGCCTGAAAATATATAATTATTTTGAAAAAAATATGATTATTCATTTTAGAGAAAATATATTAAAATTATAAATCCAACAAACAGATTATTAAATCATTTATGAAACTTGAAAATTTCGAAAAACGATTTATGAAACATAAAAATCTTGAAGTTTTTAAAAAAATAATTTATAAAACTCAAACAAACAGTTTATGAACATGAAAAAAATCAAAAAAAACGGTTTATAGAAGTTAAAAAAATTCAAATAACACACTATAATTTAATAAAAATAATTAATGTGATTACATGAATATAACAACAATTAATTACGATCACAAGATATATTTTCAAAAGTCTTAAAGTCTTAAATCTATTTTTATTTAAAAAATTAATTATAGTCATTTTCTTCCTTTATTTAAGCATGCTGATTCTGCTTTTTCTATTATTATTTTTAATAAAACTGAAAACTAATTGTTGTAGTTATCTTTTCTTATATCTCTAACAACTTAAACTCAAATCTTTTTTATTTAAAAAATTAATTAAATTTCTTTTCATCCTTTATTTAATCCTGAAAAATATATAATTATTTTTAAAAAATCAAGATTATTTATGTTAGAGAAAAATATATTAAAATTAAAAATCCAACAAAGAGACTATTAAATCATTTATGAAACTTGAAAATTTCGAAAAACGATTTATGAAACATAAAAATCTTGAAGTTTTTGAAAAAAATAATTTATAAAACTCAAACAAACCGTTTATGAACATGAAAAAATCGAAAAAAACGGTTTATAGAAGTTAAAAAATTCATATAATACACTATAATTTAATAAAAACAATTAATGCGATTACATGAATATAAAAACAATTAATTACGATCAATTGATATATTTTCAAAAGTCTTAAAGTCTTAAAGTCTTAAATCTTTTTTATTTAAAAAGATAATTAAATTCTTTTTCTTCCTTTATTTAAGTCTGCTAATTCTGCTTTTATTTTATTATTTTTAATAAAACTAAAAATTAATTGTTGTAGTTATCTGTTCCTATCTTTCTAACAACTTAAACTCAAATCTTTTTTTATTTAAAAAATTCATTAAACTCATTTTCTTCTTTTATTTAAGCCTGAAAAATATATAATTATTATGAAAAAATAAGATTATTTATGTTAGAGAAAAATATATTAAAATTAAAAATCCAACAAACAGATTATTAAATCATTTATGAAACTTGAAAATTTCGAAAAACGATTTATGAAACATAAAAATCTTGAAGTTTTTGAAAAAATAATTTATAAAACTCATACAAACAGTTTATGAACATGAAAAAAAATCGAAAAAACGGTTTATAGAAGTTAAAAAATTCATATAATACACTATAATTTAATAAAAACAATTAATGCGATTACATGAATATAAAAACAATTAATTACGATCACATGATATATTTTCAAAAGTCTTAAAGTCTTAAATCTTTTTTTATTTAAAAAATTAATTAAATTCCTTTTCTTCCTTTATTTAAGCCTGCTAATTCTGCTTTTCTTTTATTATTTTTAATAAAACTGAAAATTAATTGTTATCTCTAAAATCTCTTAATATTATACCCCTCTCTCTCACACGGATCATTTCAATACTTATCTCTAAACTTAATATTATACTCGTCTCTCTCATACGGATCATTTCCCCCAATCTCTCTGAACTCTAAACTTATCTCTAATCTCAAACTCCCCAGATTCACTCAGTTAATGCTTATCCCAAACTATGGTTCAGATTAAATCGTTCATCCTCTACCCATATATACATGCATCGGATTCCAGTTCCAATTACAGTTCCATTACAGTTACAGGCCTCTCTATTCCTCAAGGTGTGGGTATTGAATTTATTTGCAGTTGTTGATATTTTTTTAAATTTATTTGCTCAGGTAAGATTTCTATTTCTTCACGGTTTATTCACAGTTAGGTTTGTTTATGTGTCTCTTAAATCGATTTCTTCTCAGATACGAACCAAAGGTTTCTTTCTCTATTCCTTTCACCTCTCCATTGCCTCTATTTTTCAGGTAAAAGTTTAGGGTTTCACGGTTCTCGTAGGGTTTGTTCTGTGGCTTTGGATTTTAACATTTTTGTTTTTTGTTTCTCATACATCCACGATCAAATGATTTGTTTATTTTTCTTCTAGAGTAACAATTCTAGGTTTTCTAAGCTCTGTAAATGTTTGCTTTCAGACGAACACACAGAAAAATGGGTTGCATCTCATCGATTTCAGACGAACACGCCCAGGTAATTTTTTGGGTTTCGACAGTAAGCTTCGATTTTGGGTTTCTTCAGATGTTTGCTTCTAAAATTTGATTTTTCGATTTTGGGTTTCTTTAGATGTTTGCTTCTGAAATTTTGATTTTTCGATTGTTGGGTTTCGATTTTGGGTTTCTTCAGATGTTTGCTTCTGAAATTTTGATTTTTCAATTGTTGGGTTTTGATTTTGAAACCCTTCTTTTATTCGATTTAAAAAAATGTTGAAGTTTTAGTAATGGTGAAGTTTGAAGAAAATCGAAGAACCAAAATTGATTGATGGTGGTGGTGCTGAACTTATTTTAATGTGTAACAAAAAGAAAGCATTCAGTTTGGTTATATATATAATTAGTTGTTTTTGAAAAGGCACAGCAGTAAGTTTACCTTTTTTTCTTCAAAACCTCTCCTATGGTTCTTGATATCTAAGTTGTGAATCAATCAGTACCTTTTTGTTTCCAAACATATCTATATTTATACTATATTATCTCACCCATCACTGATGTTCTTACGGTCCTGTCGTTGTTTCAGATGTAAAGTTGTTAAAGCGGAAAGTGAGGAATGCTATTGTGTTTTCTATTAAGGTTTAAAATTGCTTGTTTTTCAGTTTTTTAGGATCAATGTTATTTGTTTTCTATTAAGGTTTAAAATTATTTTGTTTTCCAACGCTTATATTTGTATATGATCAAATGTTTGTTTGTTTCTCTAATTCGGTTAATATTTTTGGTTCGTCTGATAGATGTAACGAGTTCAAATTAGAATGTTTATGTGTTTTGTTATCAGATTTTAAAAATGAATGCATTGCCTAAAGACAAGTATTCTGACTTTAGATTGTTTGGAACACTATCTCGGGTTTTATTGTTAAGAACAATGAGTTTAGTTCGTTAATTAAGGTAATTATCTGTTTGTGTATGGGCTTCTGGCGTTTTCTCTTATCAGAACTTCCGGTTGATGCATCCATTTGTTAATCATAACCCCAAAATTTGGATGTTAAAACAGGTGAATTTGAAGTCAATATACAATGCAGGATGATGAGGTTATATGGCAAGTCCTCAGGCATAAGCACTGCAGTTTTATGGCCAAGTGAGTCTTGAGATATCTTTATTGATTCATTTTGTGTAGTACTTCCTCTGTCCATGAGAACAGGACAACTCCATACTTTGTTCATACTGACTTTTGGGAACTTGTTTTCTAATGCTACCTTGTTGTTTTTGGTTTTAATGATTTGTTTAATCAGAATTATGGTTGGGATTTTTTGTCGGAACCCTTACAATTTGACCGGGGTTTGTAATCGGAGCTCATGCCGCCTTGCCAATAGTCGTTACGCTACCATCCGTGATCATGATGGTACTGTCTTTAACATAGTTGTAGACTTTTATTGTGTTTTTTTGGTTCTTATCATGTATTTGCTTTGGAACTGAATCTTTAAAATTTGTTGAAAATGTTTTCGTAGCGTGGTTATCATTTGTGTACTTTTATCCATTATTTGGTCTTATATTATTCATTACTTTCTTTGCGGCAGGAGTCATCTACTTGTATATGAAAACTATAGAGAGGGCTCATATGCCAAACAAGTTGTGGGAAAGAGTGAAATTGCCTCGCAATTATGAGAAGGCACTAGAAATTATTGACAAAAATCTGGTATAAAACTTATTTTAGCTCATTTAAACATATGCGAGTATGTTCATAATGTAATTTGGAGAAGTTAAAATTCCAAGTTGTAATGGGTTTTGCAAATTGAATTGACAGATGTACTGGCCAAAGTTTCAGTATGATATCAAGTGGGAGGACTTGATGATTAGAGAATAGATTGGGTGAGATATTTCCAGGTCTATCTTTTTGAAATATTTGACGTTTTCCAAACAATATTGGTGAGTGAATTTTGGAGTTATAGAATTGATTGGTGAGTGTTGTCATAAAAACAATATTGATGGGTTGCTATTGAATAAACTACATCATTACAACATATAATTTAGTAAGACAATGAGAGATACCTTCAAACTTTTATAACGGAAGCACCTCGTGGTCTTCTGCAAGCTACTGCATATCCCCAACTGCATTAAATGCCTTACTTTGAAACCATGATGTAATTAGAGATCCTTCCTGTTTCCTAAATTGGTATTGATGCTCTCTTATAATGGCTACAACATAAAGTGAACGAGTTATGATTTTTGTGAGGTCATAAATAAACTTTAGTAAAATTGACTTGGGTTCTCTTTAAAAGAAAATAGACAATAATCATGACAAAACTAGGCAAAAGCATAATTGAGGTCAAAACAAATTTTGTTGCATTTTTTCGTGTAAACAGCAAATTACCCGCCAAAATGACAGTAAGAAACCGGTAAATGATTCAGGTCATTCAAAGTAGTTCAAAATTAGCTAAAAGAATCCTCTAGAGGCTATTGGAATGTGTGTGTGTGTGTGTGTGTGTGTGTGTTTTCCTGACAATAGGAGCTACTTTTGCTTTTTCTGTTTTGCATTTATTAGTGATGTTAAAAACCAAACCAACCAACTCAAGTCTCAGGGTAGGATTTAGTACTGGTATTAAACTTGTAACAATATTCTTAGTAAGTTTGAATTTGGAAAAAAGTGTTTTGAATATTGAGGATAATCGTCGATGTTGTAGGACCCTAGGTTTGACCTTTTCAAGGAAAAAGTTCTTAAGCAGGGAACACCACGACCTCAAAAGTCACTTGGGAGGGGGATGGCAAGAGTATAATTCAATTCACTCTCTTAAAAAACATATCCATAGATTTAATTACAATCACCTTAAACATAAAATCAAGTTTACTTTGATGTTCGAACGAGTTAACTGCAACAAATCACCCTACATGCATATTACTAAAAGTGTTCTGACTATTAGGCAAACTCTAAGATACTTCTCCGTCATAACAAAATAGGGTGCTTGTTATAATATAACTCATACATTTCAAATAGAAGCATGCCATGTAAACCAAAATCAATGCCACAATATCTTTGTAATCTAATTTACGTGTGTAAATAGCCAAATCTAATTCCGAAAAGGAGTCCACTCCAAAAATCTAGAAAGAATTTAGGGAGTTTATTTCAGCAACTAGAATAGGAAGAAGTATGGTACACCTTTGACATTATTACTTACTCCAATCGATTTCATTTCGATGTCACATAATATTGTAAAATTAAAACTAAAACAAGACAGTCAATCAACTTATCAATAAAAGAGGTTGCGATTTTCTAAGAAACAAACCTTGAAAAACGTCGAGAGGAAGACGAAATTTGGGGATTTGACGAACGATGGTGAACGGGGTGATACAGAAGCAGAGAGCTTGGTGGTGATCTTGGGAGATAGAGAATGAAGATGAGAGCAGAGTACGCCATGAAAGAAAACCCTAGGTCAAAAAATGAAGTAGTGGATCGATTCCTATTTCTCAAATCGACGATTGATTACTTTAAACGGTTATCGGGTTCGGGTAATAGGCCCATTTATAGTTTACCCAACATATGGCCCATTTTTAAGTTTATATATAATTCAGTGTGTTTGGACTTTGGATAGGACAATTGTTAGACGAAATTGGATTAGGGGTTAGACCATCTTCAATGAACTCTCTATTTTACTCTCTATATCCTCTCCAATAAACTCTCTATTTTACTCTCTAAAATAGAGAAGTGAATAGTAACTCTATATATATAAAGAGTTACTATTCACTACTCTCTATTTTTTTCTAACTTCTGAAATTACAAATGACCCTTCTATTTTTTAGATTCTTGTATTTTTATTTTATTTGTTGTCTAATACCAATTTTAATAAAATTAGATTTAGATTTATCTTTTAAGTTTTAAATTAATTTAAATTTATCCAACTAAATATGAATTATAACGTTGTTAAAATGATATGATAAAGTTAATAAATATAAGGGTATTGCGAAAATAAAAAATATAAGGATGCAATTTATAAAGTTAATAAATATAAGAGTATTATTGAAAATATATGTAATCAAAATAAAAGAGAATATACTTAGAATATTCTCTTTTAAAGAGTAAAATAGAGTAATACATTGGAGAAGATTTAACACATTCTCTATTTTACTCTTTATAATAAAGAGTAAAATACAGAAATACATTGGAGATGCCCTTAGGCAGTGCTGATGGTTTGGTGCACAATGATTAACAAACTATTATGATATACCAAAAAGTTCAAACCAAAGGGAGTTTACACATCAATTGTGGTTTATCGAGAAGTTTTGAGTGATGGTTGTATATGATTAAAGCATGATTGTAATTTCTATTTTGTTTAAACAAAAATTTAGACTTTTTGGATAAGAAATTGCATTAAGTTTTCATTTTTTTAATCTACGATATATCCTAGTCGCATTGTGAAAAACTTTTAATACAATATATGAACCACCAAATATTTTGCAAAATTTTATGTTTAAAACTTAAATGTATCTTGATAGAACTTTAACATCCCCGCCGCATTGCGCGGGTACTCAACTAGTAAAATAAATAAATCCAAAAATATTCATTATTGGGCTCATTTAGAAAGTATCGAAGAGACGAGTACAATGGTGTAATTTGTTAAAATTAAAACGTATTTTTTAACCTATTTTAGTTAATAATACGATTAATATGATGAAGGTGTAAAATTAAAATTAGGAAAGTAAAAGCTATAAAGTAAAGTAAGAAAATAAGTATAGGGGTTAAAAGTGTAACATTGAATTATAAATCACAAATTTTGGGGCAGCCGCGATCAAATTTTTCAAAATGAACCCTATCCCACGATCGCGGGACATATCGCGGGAAAAATGGGTATTTTGGCAAAAGTTGAAAAAATGGGTATTTTGGTAAGTCAAAGTCAAACTTTGGTATTTTAATTAAATTCCCTAAAAAATATCGATATAGAATTCTTGAAAAATCTCGATACTTATTTATGACATTTTAGTTTAAATAATTAGAGTAAATTACATTTTTTGTCCCTGTGGTTTGTTGAAAATTTCTATTTTCGTCCCTATGGTTTTGAAATTGCTATTTGCATCCCTATGATGTATAATTCATCACATTTTTCGTCCTTATGATTTAAATTTTATTTCTATTTTCATCCCTATGGTTTATAACTTATTTCTATTTTAGTCCTTCATACTTAAAAGTGGTGTTTTGACCTCGGGGATGAAAATAGAAATGAATTGTAAACCATAGGGATGAAAACTGAAATTTCAAAACCACAGGGATGAAATCTGCAATTTTTAGCAAACCTTAGGGATGAAAAATGTAATTACTCAAATAATTATGAATGTCTATTTTTAATATGATAAGAGTGTGAAATAAAAATATAAGAAATATAAAACAAATTAATTCGTATATATTCTTGATATTTAATAATATGACTGAATGCAAACGTATTCAATATTGGACTCATTTTGAAGGAATTGACGAGACAATTAAGATGGTATAAATTGTATTAAAAGAACATATATTTTAATGCATTTTAGTTCATGTACGATTACTTATTTTAAAATGATAAAGGTCTAAAACTAAAAATGAAAAAAATTAGGGATTACAATTAAACTGAATAACTATAAGGGTATTAAATGTTATATATTTAAAAAAGGGAAATTAATTAAAATACCCCAAGTTTGACCAACTGTTACCGAAATACCCTAAATTTTTTCAATTTTGCAAAAATACCCAAAATACCCGCGATGGATCCCGCGATCGCGGGCTAGGGATGACGTGGCACGTACTTTGGGTACAAATGCCCCGCGAAGCCCCTCAACTTTGGCCGCGGTGCACTTTTGGTCCCTGCCCGCGATCGCAGCCCGCGATGGCCCAAAAAATTACAGTTTTGGTCCCTGAAATTTTACACTTTTGGTCCCTGAAAATTTACACTTTCAGCCCCTATACTTAGACGAATCTTGCATGCTTTTACTGTTTTTTTCCACAATTATTGTACTTTGAAGACCGATTTGTGGTTGAAATTCATTTTCATGTTTGAGATTTCATCCATAAATACCAGTAAGATGCAATTCACAATTCACACTTCCTCTTGCTTTCTTTCTTGATTTCTCTCTTGCTTTCTTTCTTTGAATTGTTTTCTCTCTTGATTTCTCTTCTCTCATTTAATCCACAAATGGCATCGTCATCAAACCCTAAGGCTACTCCTGAAAAAATGCCACCTCAAATCGAGGTCGCCATAGCAAAAAAGGAAAAGGAGATAGATGAACTAACAGAAGAGTGGAAAAAAATTATGGACAGGAAGGCAGTCCATTTGAGAAAGATCGAAGAGGAAGACAGGGAGATCAAAAGGATGAAAGGGGATATAAAAGCTAGGGAGGCTCGTGTTCGTCGAGAACAAGAAGCAATTCACCATATTCTGCAAGACTTCGCAATTATTCAAGCGAAGGTAAACGAGAAGCAAGCTTGGATTGATGAAACTAAATCAATTTTTAAGTAGGTGGTGGTTGTTTTAGTTGTTTTGTATTTTTTTTTCTTGTTTTGTATTTTTTTTTTCTTGTTTTGTATTTTTTTTACAGTGTTGTTGTTTTGTATTTTTTGTTGTTGTTAATTTCTCTGAAAAGTAGTTTTTAAGCCGCTGAACCACGGTTAGGTTGGATACATCATGCAAGGTCAAGTCAGATGTTACCTCATTCGTGGGCCTACTCCTCTTGTAGAATATATGACAACCCTCAACTCATTTGCTAAAGTGTGTGCGGGTTGTGGTACACAATGGCCATACGTGGTTGCAAAAGCAGAAGCCGTTGAAGAAGGGTCAGAAAGATTGAAGATGAAGAGCTTGTTGGATGGAATACAAACTAGCTGTGTTATCAATGTTCATTTAGAAGCATATGTATGTGTGTATATATATAATATGAAATGGGGTTTTGACAAGTTGGTATCACTGGACTCATTTAAGAATTGTGAAAATGGGTATTTGACGAATGATGATTCATGTGTGTTTGGAGCTGAAGTGTTTTAAACACACATGAATCATCATTCGCCAAATACCCATTTTCACAATTCTTAAATGAGTCCAGTGATACCAACTTGTCAAAACCCCATTTAATATTCTTCTCATTTAAGAATTTATGAATTTTAATGTATAACTGTATATGATATATATTAAAATATATAAATCCAAAAAAATTCAAGATTGGGCTCATTTCGAACGTATCGAAGAGACGATTATAATGGTGTAATTTATTAAAATTAAAACGTATCTAATATGAATATATTTATCATTTACAAACTAGCTGTGTTATCAATGTTCATTTAGAAGCATATGTATGTGTGTATATATATCATTTACAAATCAGTGTTTAGATCAACAGTATCATATGTGTTTGTTCCAACAAAAATGTCAAGAAATGATCATTTCCATATCTTACAGATAAAAGTCTCCTTTTTTAAGTCTTCTTTTTCTTCATATATACATATAATATATATATATATATATATATATATATCTAAAAAGCTAGAAACCTGCTTCCATTCTTGCTACTAATCTTTCTTGCTATATAAACAGACATGTGTACTCAGAGTTAACATTCACTGCCATGGTAACAATCAACCTTTCTTCTTTCTTTCGCTTATCATATCAAACTCCTATTTTCTTTATGTGTGTAAATATATATATCATTTACAAACTAGCTGTGTTATCAATGTTCATTTAGAAGCATATGTATGTGTGTATATATATCATTTACAAATCAGTGTTTAGATCAACAGTATCAACAGTATCATATGTGTTTGTTCCATATGGTTCAAGCTGTGACGGGCCCGGGGTGTGACTGACAGAATGTCTCCTTGGCACGGTTGAAGGGGCGGGATTTGGACACTCTCCACGAGTGTGTCCTACGCATTGGCACCGAGTACATCTTCGTTGTATCGAACTTTCACCACGTGATGGACGTCGGTCGTTCTTTCTCGGTCTCCCGGCCCTGTTCTTATCCATTAAAGGTGGATAGCATGGTGGAAGCGGGTCGGGTGGATACACCCATGCTGCAGGGGGTCCAGCTGGGTTTATTACCTCCACGTATGTTTTCCGGTAATATTCGGACGTGAAGAAAGGTACAGCCAAGTCGCTGCAATCTGTACGACCCATATATGTTGCTGCAGCGATGGCATGGCCGCACGGTAACCCAGATTTATCCCATTCGCGACACGAACAAAGGTGGTCTTCCATATTCACAATCGCGTTAATATAGTCATCATGCACCTCGTACTTTCCATACCCGATTGCTCTTACCGGCCATGTCGCCGCACGACGCGCCCTGTACTGAACGATATTCTCCGTCGTTGGTGTGGGTGCATTTTGTATCTTAGCTCCTTTTACGCGTCGAATTTGGTACCACTCTTGTTGAAAGGCCCGAAAGTAGTCCATAAGATTAACAATCGGACATCTACGCGCAAAACGGGAGAGTGCATTCACAGACTCTGCACTATTCGAGGTCAGAATGTCATACCGTTGTCCAGGAAAATGGGCCGCGGACCACCTCTCCGGTCCAGCATCGTCAAAGACTTTGGCTGCTTCCTTGACACTGTATCGTAGCATATTCATGTACTTGTTAAACTCCCGATCTGTATATGCTCTGCATGCCGCCCAATAGACATCCTTGTAGGTAGTAATACGTTTGTCCTTGGATTTGGCGTTCATCTCCAAATGTCGACAGCATATGGCGTGAGGGGCGTTTGGGTACATGGCAGAGATTGCGGCGCTTATGGAAGGAGCCCTGTCAGACATAAACACCAACCCTTGCGGGTCTTCGATAGCTTGTCTCAACATGGACAGAAACCAAGTCCACTCGTCCCCGATTTCGGACTTGCCTACGCCGAAAGCTACTAGAACGATGGAGTTATCCCCGTCCATGGCAACCGCCAGGAACATCATACCCAAGTAACGGCCCTTTAAATGGGCTGCGTCTATTATCAGGACACGACGTAGATTTTCCAGAAATGTGCAGATCTTCAAAAACATAGGTTAAAATGTTATAGTTTATAATGTGTAAATGTTATAGTTTATAATGTGTAAACATATGACGTGTTAAAATACGTACCGCGGGTCCAAGGGCCACGAAGCACATCTCAAACCGTCCACGTGAATCGGTCCGTAGCTGCGTGACAGTACCAGGGTTCTGCAGCTGCAAATTATTTAAATATGTCGGGAGTCGTTCATACGACTCCTCGAACGTGCCTCTCACCATAAACAGTGCATGGCAGCGCGCACGCCATGCTTGGTGGTAATCAATCGTGACGCCGAACTGCCGGTGAACGTCGTGGACGATGTCCTTTGGACGCAATGACCTGCTAACATCAAGAAATTTGTTTTTCAGGATCGCCCCCAAAGTCTTTTTGCCGGCTTGTTTGTGGTGGGGATTAAGTTGCGTCCTCGTACAAGTGTGTACGTCGTGCAACTTTCTAATCATTATCGCCCCTCCTTTGGGACCCGTGTGCATCGCGTACAACCTCCACTCACACTTTTCTCTAGCACATTCAACTACGTATTTGCTTTTGTCAGATGCCCGCACGCGACTTTGGAAACCCTCTTCCAAGAACTTGAGTCCGATCTGACTTGCTAAGAGATCCTTCGAATCGAATATCTGACCTGCTGTTAAACTTTCACTGCGAATATAAGGTGTAGGTTCGTAGCTTTGTGTCTGGGTATGGGAGTCTGGAAGAATAGGGGGCATATCAAAAAAGTCATTTATCTGACTACATGATTTTCTACTAGGGGTATATTCTTCGTGATCATCATTATCGGTGTCTGATCTGTCTATTTCAGAATTACCCGTTCTGAAAACATGGGTTTCGTCATCAGCAACTCCAGCAGTACGCCATTCGTGTGGTTGTGGTGGTTGTTGTTGTTGAGAATCAGGCTGCTCTATTTGTTGAGAATCAGGATGCTCTATTTGTTGAGAATCACCCTCTTCGTCACCGTCGTCGTCACCGTCGTCGTCACCGTCGGATACGCCGGGATACACAAAGAGTAATGGGGGTCTTTCTGAATCGACTGCAAGGTGCATAAAAGTAGAGATATCCCCATCGTTGGATAAATCCACAAATGACCCATCGCCATTTTTAAATACTAACTTGCAAATATCAGAAGAGTTGATTCCACATTTTTGCATGGCGTATGCAACAAACTTCTGATAAGTGTAGTTTACTGACACTTTTACACCATGCTTAGATTTATAAGCAAAATTCCACTCATTGTTATCTTGCACCCATTCACCATCAAAACAGAAATATAGCTTAGCTTTTGCAACAGATGAACTCATTTTTTCAGTAGTATCTCAAACACAAAATATTGCAGAAAGAAATATTCCAACAATGAAATCGTTGTGTGGGGATTATGGCTTGAATTTTACGTCTATTTATCAATGAAACAACCAACATATCAGAAAACCAATCTCTCATTTCATCCACAAACTGGTATTCCAAAAACATTGATTTAACATTGATTGAAACATGCAAATGAATTTCAACCACAAATCGGTCTTTAAATTGCAATAATTGTGGAAAAAAAAACAGTAAAAGCATGCAAAATTCGTCTAAGTATAGGGGCTGAAAGTGTAAATTTTCAGGGACCAAAAGTGTAAAATTTCAGGGACCAAAACTGTAATTTTTTGGGCCATCGCGGGCAGGGACCAAAAGTGCACCGCGGCCAAAGTTGAGGGGCTTCGCGGGGCATTTGGCCCCAAAATACGTGCCACGTCAGCGTATCCCGCGATCGCGGGACCCCATCGCGTGTATTTTGGGCATTTTTGCAAAGTTGAAAAATTTTAGGGTATTTTGGTAACAGTTGGTTTGACTTGGGGTATTTTAATTAATTTCCCTTTTTCAAATTAGGTACAAAATTCTATTCCCTTCTTTTTGCCATTTTTTTCTCTTAATTAATAAGCAAAGTTATCAAAATCCTTGATTTTTGAAATCTATTTTATTAAAAATAATTTTTTAATATCAAATAAGATATCGATCAACATAAATGTTTTAACTGATTAATACAGTTTTTTTTAATTCAAATGCACATATGGACACATGCACATATGCATACATACACAAAAATGCATAGATGCACATATGCATAAATACCCAAATGCTTAATCATCTAACTAAGTTTAATGTTTGTTTTTGAAATTTGTTCATGTATGCACAACTTACGTAAATGGTTTAATGTCTGCTTTTGAATTTGTGCATGTATGCACAAATTAAGTTTTGATATTATGTATTAACTTATTTTTTTATTTACGAATTTCAAGTAATGGTTTAATGTCTGGTTTTGAATTTGTTCATGTATGCACAAATTCAAGATTTCCTCCACGTATTGTTTCCATATTTTTCTCTTTTTAAAATTTGGTAGTTATTTTATTTAAATTTGTTCATGTATGCACAAATTAATTGTTTTGGTAACCAATTACCATGGATAACACTTGCCATGATTATGATTCTTGTGTTTTGACAAAACTACCCCTATGCATATATGCACAAAGTGCAAAGCGCGCGTGGCTTACCAAAATTACCCTTATTAATCCTAGTCATTGATCTGATGCATCAACGGTTGTGGTTGGTTAACACATTTAATACTAATGGAGTGACTAACAAATGAAGGGGAACCCTATATAATATATTCTGTAGTACGTGAATTTTTGTGTGTTTTGAACGTGCATGAACCAAAACACAACAACCGAACCTAATTCCGTAGATGAATAATACGTTTTTAATGTTCAGAAATGTACACAATCTATAATATAAAATTTACATCACAAAAACAACTACTCTAACAAAAATAATGACTGATCAAGTCTTTTTCATTCGGTTCGGTTAGTTCGACGATGTTGGTACTACCATTTTGCGTCGCCGCTTCCTCATCGGTGTTGGGTTAAGTTTCTTCGACTAATCCTGACGATGTATTTCCGAATGTCAGACCATTATTGACACCGGCTCCTCCATCGTCAAAGTCGAACATTGTGGAATTATAATAATAGTTCAACGAATCGGGATGAATGTGGCCTTGATCACGACGATCCATCTTTGATGAAACGAACTTTGATGAACGAGAATAAACTCAAAACATGTAGAAATTTTGATTTTTTTAATGAAAACCTATATCTAATTTTGTAACTCCCCATTAATTGTTGATTTTGTAACTCCCATTTAAAACACTGAGAATAAAAACAAAAAATAAACTATTTTTAAAATACCAAATCTAACCTTGGAGCATTATTAACGTGGTGAATCAAACCAACTAAAAAGATGAAATTCTATTGGTTGATAGGGGTTAACAAAGTTAACACCCTTTGGGGGGGGGGGGGGGGGTTCCCTTATTTGATCGAACAACCCAAAATTCAGTTATTTCAACTACATTAAATGATCTTTCAAATTGGTCAAGACTCTCTAGTTTATGGTCGCTTCTCTATGGTACCAGTTGTTGCTTCATTGAATTTGCTTCACTAATAGGCTCACAATGGGGGGGGGGGGGGGGGGGGGGGTTTCACAATATAACTTTCCTCTATATTCATAGGCGAAATATCGTGTGAGAAAAAAAGTTAAGATGAAAATGTAAGAAGAGATTGATCACTTTTAATCTCAACACCACATCATGAATTAGCTTGATCAGGATTGATCTAGTACATCTCATGTCCCTGCATCTCATCCTAATGTGCATTCAAGGATAGAGATCCATCGTATCCTTCATACGGGAACCAACCCTATATATACATATATATATATATATATATATATATATATATATATATATATATATATATTTATGTATATATATACATATTATGTACCCACATAATGTTGTGGGGTGTAATTATTTCTTGTTAACAACGTGCATAATTTGATGAATAACACATCAACTGAAAATCCAACAATTGCATCATCATTGTTATAGCATCCAAGTATTCATGCTCGCAAGTTCACAACAACGAATTAAGCACCCTAAGTTGTTGAAAGAAGACAACAACAATGGTCTAGTAGCATATCAGGTCTTTAACAACATGAATCATCATTCTAATTTAAGAAAACTCAAGGTCAAATCAACAACAACTATAGAAGCCCAATACGACAACATCGTCCAACTCACGAAGACAACCACTCAAACATCTTAATTCTAAACAAAGACTCAATCAAATTCATGCCAACATCAACTAATATAATATCAAACTCTGAAACCTGCAAAACCAAATAATGTTAGTGAAATTACATGATTTATCACGGTTCCCTATTTAAAAGCAAAAGGCTCAGCCATTTTATACCTTCAAAATCAGCTTTAAAAGCAAAAGGCTTAATCATTTCATTCCGAAAAAACCAACTTCAAAAGCAAAAGGCTCACCATTTCATTCTAGCAAAACCAAGTTCAAAGGAAAAAGGCTTAACCATTTGCAAGATTGAAGAATGTCCTAATACCCCCATACATAATTCAAAAGAGCCCAGTCCACTTAGAATATCTCTCTCTCTCTCTCTCTCTCTCTATCTCTCTCTCTCTCATAAACCCAAACATGACTTTGTCTCATACACAATGATGCCAAAAACTTCCAAAACTAATGAAGCATGTAACAGCAGCCCTAGAATCAGTGTCACTGTGTAACACCCCAAAAAACAAGGGTAAACTTAAACCTGAATAAAGTCATGGGTAATAACTTAAATATATAAATCACCTAAAATGGGGAAATAGTAACACGTTTACAATACAAAATACATGAGATACAACAACCTGCTAATCTAAACTAGTTTAAGATTAGATTAAGAACGAGTGTCACTATATATTTCCAAAAGAATCTTGCCCACAAAACATTCGCCAAATGCTATTCTTCACAAAAGTTTGCCTTTACCCGTAACCGACTCTCCGCTCAAACCCGAGGAGTCCCACCGCTAGAATGACCTGATATACATGTCATTTTAAGAAAAAGTGTTAGGCTAAAAGTCTAGTGAAATCAAACAGTTATAGAGTAAAGCTGTAAAATAATTAAAACTGAAACATAGCTTTAACCCAATACGTTATACCATTTAAGCTAATTTCGCACTTGAAAGAACTTATACACATCTTGCAATGACGGAGGAGACCCGATTTCAATGGATAGTGACATAACACAACAGTAAGCCACAATTCATGTTAAATAAGTCACATTCATGAACTATAATCAAAATGATATATCAAGCTCAACCACTCCAAGTCTTTCGCTTGTGGAGTGTCAAGTTAAACCACACAAGGTCTATACCTTGAGTTGTCCAAAATCCGAGTTTAGCCTTAATCACTATGGAATTACATTTTACCGCTCTTGTTCGATGCCCAACCATATAAGCCCGCACCTCACTTTCTCATAGAGACTCAATGCTTTTTCAAGCTACAATAAGGGGATTCACTATCCTAATACAAACACCACAATAAGACTTCTATGCCTATGAATACATTACATTATCGTCTAACACATTTATTTAACAAGGTATACCATAGTATACTAAATACAAGGAGCTTTTGTACAAATATTTCACAAATGAGATATGCCTTACATAAATAAATAAGACCATTATTTTGCCATAATTACTTTGAGCTTCTTAAAACTCATCAACCAACAATGGATGTTATTTTGTGCATAAAACCATCATCCAAGCATCTTTTAGACAAAAAAGCCATAATGATCAAAACCCTAGTATTGACCTATATTTTCCAAAATGAAGTAACTAGATAGTAAAATCCTTGAGGAATCATATAAGATGCAATTAGAACTCCATAAAACACATATTTGATAAAACTCATCTTACCATCAAATAAACAAAAACCCTAAAATCTCCCAAATTACCCAAAATGAGATTAAGTTCATAAAATAAGCAATATGTTTAAAAGATATTTAGGAGACTAAATCAATAAGATTTTAACGTGAATAAAGTTTTATAAGCGTAGGATGAACTCACAACTTAGGCTTTGATGAAAACCTAAAATTTTTTTGAAGATGAAGGTGAGATGAAGAACTCCTAGCCTTTGCCTTCAAATCATAGCTTGATGATGAAGAATCCCTTTAAACTCTCAATATTTAGTGCCTTAAATGCTTAAAATCCGGAATTTATGGAGAGGGTTCGGTTACGGGGAGTTTGGGAGAAGGTAGATGAGAGTAATGAATGAAAAAAGCTAAAATTCAGGTTTTAAAACCCCCAGACCCTGTTGGCGACTATGCCAAGCAAGAGTGACATTGTCACTTTCGCAAGGAATTCTCAATGGGAAAGAACCGTGAGCCTATGGCTCCCACGCGATTTTATTGCCTAAACTGTACCGAGAGACTTTTGCCCACGACAATCATGGCATGGCAATAGTGACCTAGTCATTATCACATGGAACTATCTCCCAACCTGTACCGAAGCCCGAAATTTGGCCTTTCTCTCCCGAACTCTCTCGACTCGTCTAAAAACGAAAGAAATAACATTTCATTAATATTAGCTCAATAACTTAGAACTACCAAAGCCATTAAAGGTTAACTTTTGTAACATCCCAAAACTCAAACAACAATAACATAGATAAATAAATCCCAAAACGGGTCTCAATTTCATAAAGATTCATAAACAGATCATTACAAGTCTAAGCAACTCAAAATTTGCAGCGGAAAAGTATTCTATCCACAACCGAGATCTAACTAAGCAATACGATTAAGAACTATAGTGCTCCCCGCTATTGCCTCCCACTCTAAGCTCAAGCCTTCTCTTTACCTTTGCTTAAAGCACCACTAGAGCGCTTCCCTGAAAATGGTTTAGGTTTGAGAAGTTATACCTAACGGTCTAGTGAATTCCCTCAGAAAATGGTTTAAACAAACAAGCATAAAACGTTTCTTTAACAAAACCATACAGCTCAACATAAAACTCCATACATGGGTATTAGCATATTGTTCAAAGATCGTACAATCAATAACCATGATCGGGGCCCATGCAGACTCCCCTCTCGCCTCATATCGGGGCCCAAGCAGATTCTCCATTACCCGAATAGGAAGGAAACGAATTCCATCCCACCGGTTGATAATAAACTCCCAAGGGATCCTCGGATCCCGATGTACATTGATCCCACTGTGCAACCCGACACCACATAGCATATAAGCAAAGCTAACAGTCAACCAGCAGTGGATGCAATCTTTATAAACAGTTCAATAAGTCTTTCTAAAACATACTTTAATGCGAGAAGTTTATAAAAGCTTGTAAATAATTCATACTCTCAAAGCATACCATGATCAGCAGTAAAATATTTAACACTTCATTTCACATAAAAAGGGTTAAAGGAACTCACCTGGTTGTAATGATTTCCTACGCACACGTCACTCTCTTGAACAAGCCGAACCAAACCAGAACACCTAAAGCATACCAACATATTTCAGTAACTAACCATCCGGATACAACCATCCGAACACAGGGGCTGTCCGAATCCAGAATCCTCTATCCGAAAACCCTATCCGGAAACCCTATCTGGAAACCCAATCGGAAACCTCTATCTAGAAACACTATCCGAAAGTCTATCCGGTCAACTACTACCCGGACACGCTTGTTCGGAGACTCACATTATCCGAACACCAAAATTACCCGGACACTCACACTATCCGGATGGGGAGATTACTGGATAGTCGCACTGTAAAATCCCCAAGTTCCCAAAAATCGATTTGTAGTGCGATTGAGTCTCAACCTTTGTTAGATATCAGATTATGGTTACATTCCCGACTTAAAACAACTAATTAGCCATTCCTTTACCTCTTTTAAAGATCCAAATCCACCCAAAACCCACAAAAGCTTAACCAAGAGAAAACACAGTGTGCAACCACAATACACCCAAAATCTTTGAATACGAAGGCATACACCAAACAAATAAGGAGAAAGGATTGAAGCTTACCAATTGATGATTTCTTGGTAGAGTTTTGCTTGCCGATTGATTTCCTCTCCTTCATTTCTCGTTTTCCTTCTCAGCCGCCAAACACACAAGATAAAGAATTAAGAATGAGGAGTGACCTAGGGATTTGCTCCCTTTTATACTTCTCCTAAATTGCCCTTTGGTCCCTCATAACTTTTCCTTTATTACGCTATGGCCACAAATCTTCCATTTATTAAAATAAATATTCGGTTGTTACAACACTCCCCCCTTAAAAGAATTCCGTCCCCGGAATTCCTTGGTCGAAAAGATGCGGGTAATTCGCCCTCATCTCCGACTTCAACTCCCAGGTTGCCTCTTGACCTTTGTGATATTGCCATTGAACCTTTACAAGGTTGATCTCCTTGTTCCTCAATTTCTTCACCTTAAAATCCGAAATGGCTTCGGGCTCTTCTACGAAATTTAATTTTTCGTCTACTCTTACATCCTTCAGCGGCACGACCTTGTCTACGTCCGCCAGACACTTCCTCAGATTTGAGATGTGAAACGCTTTATGAATGCCCCGTAGCTCTTCGGGCAGGTCCAACCTATATGCCACTTCCCCAATTCGTTCCGTGATTTCAAACGGTCCGATGTAGTGTGGACTTAGCCTTCCCCTCTTCCCAAAATGTAACCATGGAGATATCCTTAACATCACATTATCCCCGACGTGAAACTCTATGTCCTTCCACCTTCTATCTGCGTAACTCTTTTGTCGATCACGAGCGACCTTCAACCTTTCCCGCACTGGACTATCTTGTTCAAGGTCATTTGTACGATCTCCGGTCCAAACAACTGCCTTTCCCCAACCTCATTTCAACACAAGGGTGTTCGACATTTTCTACCGTAGAGCACCTCATACGGCGCTGCCTTGATACTCGAGTGATAACTGTTGTTGTAGGCGAAATCGATCAATGGCAAGTGTTTCTCCCATGAACCTTGAAAATCTAAGGCGCATGCCCTTAACATATCTTCCAATGTTTGAATCGTTCGCTCACTCTGACCGTCGGTCTAAGGATGATACGCGGTACTCATCTTGATTTGCGACCCCATTTCTCTCTGGAAGCTTCTCCAAAATGCAGAGGTAAATCTGCTATCCCAGTCTGACACTATCGACGACGGTACACCGTGATGGGTTACCACCTCATCCATGTACAACTTTGCTAGCCTTTCCAATGTGTAAGCTTCCTTTATGGGTAAGAAGTGCGCCGATTTCGTAAGTCGATCCACGATCACCCATATCGCGTCAATACCCTTTGGAGTCCTAAGTAGATGAGTTACGAAGTCCATCGTGATCTGATCCCATTTCCACATTGGTATTTCTAAAGGCTGAAGCTTTCCATATGGTCGCTGATGTTCGATCTTCATCCGTTAACATGTCATACACCTTTCCACGAAATGAGATATGTCCTTCTTCATTCCAGGCCACCAGTAATCCTGACTTAGATCCCCGTACATCTTATTTGTTCCTGGATGGATCAAATACTTTGACTTATGCGCTTCTTCCAAAATCACGTTCCTAAGCTCTTCGAGCTTTGGGACACAGATTCTCCCATTGAAACATTTCATCACTCGTCTATGTTCCAATAAGGAGGTCGTTTGCCCTACCATCCTTTCTTTCTTAAGATTCTCCGTTGCTAACGCTTCAGCTTGACATTTCTTTACCTCGGCCAATAAATTAAACGTCACCTCGGCCCTCATGGCCACAATTTTGGGGGTCTCATTCCTCTCCTTCTAACTCAAAGCGTCGGCCACCTCATTGGCCTTTCCTGGGTGATACTCGATCTTGCAATCGTAATCCGTCAACAACTCGATCCACCTTCTCTAGCTCATGTTTAAATCCTTTTGATCAAGTAGATGGCAAAGGCCTTTGTGATCCATGAAAATCTGACACTTCGTCCCATAGAGATAATGCCGCCAAATCTTCAAAGTGAAAACGATGGCCGCCAACTCCAAATCATGCGTAGGGTACCAAGCTTCATGATCCTTCAGTTCCCGAAAGGCATACGCGATCACCTTCCCACGTTGCATTAAAACACAACCCAATCCCAGCTTCGACGCATCACTATACACCATAAAATCGTCCGAACCTTCTGGTAAGGACAACACCGGCGTGCTACTCAGCATATCCTTCACCTTCTGAAAATCTTCGTCTTGAGCCTCTAACCAGGCAAACTTAACAGTCTTCTTGGTCAAAGAAGTCAATAGCGTAGCGATACACGAACAGTCTTTAATGAACTTCCTATAGTATCCCTCTAACCCGAGGAAACTTCGTACTTCTGACGGATTCTTACGTTGTTCCCAATCTTGAATGGCCTCGATATTAGAGGGATCCACCATTATCCCCTTCTTAGACACCACGTGTCCGAGGAATTGCACTTCCCTCAGCCAGAAATCCACTTGGAAAACTTTGCATAGAGTTTCTCTTACTTCAATAATTCCAAAACCGTCTGGAGATGATCCTCGTTCTCCTTCTCGGATCTCGAAAACACCAAGATGTCGTCTATGAATACGATTACAAACTTGTCTAAATATGTTGGCACACCCTGTTCATTAGATCCATAAAAGATGTAATACCCCGGGTAAGTTCGTTAGTTAAATTCCCTTTCCGTTAAATAAAGTTAACTTTAAAATTGGATGTTTAGGGTAAGTTTGGGTAAATTTATAAGTTTAGGGGTGTTTGGTCATTAGTGGATAGTTTAGGGACTAAAGTGGTAAATTGGATTAGATATTATCCATTTAGACTTCAGCTATTTCACACAACTCAGATATTATCAGCCGAATGTGTGTGTGTGTGTGTGTGTGTGTGTGTGTGTGTGTGTGTGTGTGTGTGTGTGTTTTGGGGAGAAAGGAAGAAAAGGGTCTTAAGGATAAAGCTCCAATTGATGTGCTTGGGGAGTGATATTAAGGTATGTTCCTTTGTAATTTGTGTTTGTAATTGCTTTTAGAAGGTTTCTATCGGAGTAGAAACATCATTTACATAACTGGTAATAATTCAGTCGAATTCTGGGTGAAATTGGGATGAACTGTCAGTAGTTTTCGGATAAGATGAATGTGCCCGGTAGTTTCTTGGGTGGTGTCCGGGTAAAATGTTGATAGTGTCCGATAGTCCTTTCTTGCAGGTATCCGGATGAATCGACTAACCGGGTAAGTCCTATTTCCTTTAGTTTTCCGAATGAAATGAGATAACCGGATTGGTAATGTTATCCGGGTGTTATCCGGATTGGTAATGTTATCCAAAAAGTTGGGGTTGTCCGGATTGGTTGTGTTGTCCGGAAAGCCCTGTTGTCCGGATAGTTTTGTGTTGTCCGGATAGTTTGGTTGTTTGAGCAATTTTGAGAGTTTAGATGCTTTTAAGTATCCAGTAGCCTGTGTTTTGTTAAGTTATGGATAGGAAATGAATTAGGACTGAATGTACTGTGGACTTGACTTAAGTTCGGGTTTGGGGGTTACATTTAAGGATTTGAGTTATCTAGAGTACTTAGCTTTAGTAAGACATGTGTGTCCTATTTGGTAAAGAGATATTTGTGTTTAATGATTTCAGATATTGTGAATCGAAGGTGAAAGCTGAGTTCTTTGTGGAAGGAGTTTTGGATAAGCAAACAAGTGAGTTTTACTTAAAATGTTTTCTAACTGGAATCCATATATGTGAATGAGTGTAATAATGTGCATATTATGTTTATATGAGTATTACACTGCATGGATGCTAGTTGGCCGGGCTTAGGACCGGTGAAAGTTGGCTGTACAGAGGGACAGTGGTGTTGGCTGTATTTAGTACAGTGGTGTAAATTAATTAATTGGCTCGCAACCAATTAATATGGCCAAGAGAATAAGATGGAAAGATATATGATGCATGAGTCTTAATTGATATTCTTATGTGAATTATGTGTATGATGTTGTGCAAATGGTTTTTAACTAACGAGGATTTTCTCACTAGACCTCAAGGTCTAACCCTCATTTTTGTTTTAAAAATATGTATTTCAGGTCGTGGATCGAGTAAGGGAAAATAAGAAGGTTAAATCGTGAATAGCTTTTGGAGGACTATGTAGTTGAAGACTATGTTGTGTTTAGTAGATATAGCATGTTGTTAGTAATGATGTAATTTACTATGTAAACGTTTGTAATGATGTACTGAATGTTTGTAAAAGACTAAGGGACCGTATTTGTTATATAATGTATCTCTTGTTTTAACGACGTTATGCAATGTATGCTATTTGAACTATGTATGGGATTTCGGGTCGTTACAGATGGTATCAGAGCCCTAGTTTAAGGGATTTAGGTATTAGTATCT
Source organism: Saussurea involucrata (assembly GCA_033807775.1). Classification (NCBI taxonomy): domain Eukaryota; kingdom Viridiplantae; phylum Streptophyta; class Magnoliopsida; order Asterales; family Asteraceae; genus Saussurea; species Saussurea involucrata. The sequence goes on from CM066321.1 coordinate 211,091,366, forward strand.
GTACCTAGACTTAAACTGCATGTGAAGTAGGATGTCCCTATTATTGTAGAACCTTGGGGTGTTAAATATAAAAAGGTAGAAGGAACATCATGTAAGGTAATTTCATTATTACACCTGGCCAGTGTAATTGTGATCTTACAGGTACATGTTTGAACTGGAATACCTTGTTATATGGGGTATGTGCTTATGTGTATATTAACCTTGTCTGAATCAACAGAATGGCAAGTGGTACTAGACAAACGAATCGGGAAGGAGGAGGAAATCCGAATAGAACAAACCCAACAACCGGAGGAAGGGGAAGAGGGGGAGAAAGAGGTGGAGGCAGAGTTGGAGGCAGAATTGGGGGTAGAACTGGGAGTGGAGCTCTGCCACGAGGTAATGAATTTGTTACTAGGGACGATCTAACAGCCGAAATGGGAAGACTGCAGGCCAGCATACAAGCCATGTTTGATCGAACTCGGCATAATGAAGCTGATACACCAGATCCTAGACATGAAGACGAGATGCCTATTACACCTACAATCACACCAGTACTAAGAAAGTGTGACTATAAATTGTTCTTAAGTTGTAAGCCTCCAACTTACTCAGGAGATCGGGATCCGGAAAAAGCTATGAAGTGGCTAAAGGAAATAGAAGCCATCTTCAAGACTAGTAAATGCGCTGAAGAGGATAGAGTACTCTATGGAACTGCAATGTTGAAAGGCGATGCCCTATACTGGTGGGAAGAACATATGTCCTCGGGAGGATCTGATGTATATTCTACCTACTCTTGGGAGGAATTCGTGATAGCTTTCAGGAAACAGTTTTGTCCTCAAGCCGCAGTTAAACAATTGGAAGGAGAGTTTATGAACTTGAAACAAAGGAATTTGTCAGTTCGGGACTACACCGCTCGTTTCTTGGAAAAGTCTCGTTTTGCGGAATAGTACGTTGCTACGGAGGCCATGAAGACTGAAAGGTTTATCTTTGGATTGAATGCAGAAGTCAGAAGTTTTGTGATTGCTAAAGGACCAGAAACTTTCTCTGCCGTAGTAGACGCCGCGGAAAACCGTGGAACAAGATAAAGGGAGAAGTACTAGTGATAAGAATGCGGGGAAACGAAAGTGGGAAGGACCGCGGTATGATCCGAAGAAGTCCAGATTTCAGCGATTTGATAACCGTCCACCTTTCCGACCAGTTGAAAGACCTTGCCCAAAGTGCCACCGTTTTCATCAAGGAAGTTGTCAAGTTGATCCTAGAAACTGTTATAAGTGTGGAAAGATCGGTCATATTGCTAAAGACTGTCGAGTAGTTAGATTTTGTTACTAGTGCAATTCTCCTGATCACCTTCAGTCCGATTGCCCACTGGGGAGATTACAACCGGGTGGTACGTCAGTAAGACCAACGGGTGTTAGACCGGTAGTACCAAGGCCAGAAGTACCAAGAGCAAGGGGCAGTGCTTTCCAAATGACAGAGCAAGAAGCAGATGAGACTCCCGATGTGGTTACAGTTACATTCTTAATAAATTCTACACGTGCTAAAGTGTTATTTGATTCCGGTGCAAACCGATCGTTTGTGTCGCCTTCTTTTGCTGCCTATATGCATTTAAAGCCTAAAGTGTTAGATCATGCGTTAATAGTAGATACGGCTAATGATAATCAAGTACCGGTTAGTGAGGTATTTGATAGTTGTGTGATAAACATAGATGGGTGTGGAGTGCCTATTCAGTTATTTCCTATAGCCTTGATCGAGTTTGATGTGGTAGTGGGAATGGATTGGTTAGCCGAGAATCAGGCTAATATAGTTTGTGATAAGAAATTGATAAATGTTGTCTTACCTGAGAAGGGACCAGTAGTGATCTATGGTGACCGTAGAAATCATCAGTCTTGCCTTATCTCTTTGTTGAAAGCTCGTAAGTGTATCAATAAAGGCTGCTCAAGTTACTTAGTTTATGTGATAGATATTAAGCTAGAAAAGAATAAGCTGGGAGATATTCTGGTTGTTCGTGAATATCCGGAAGTTTTTCCAGAAGATCTGACTAGCCTTCCGCCCGTTAGACAAGTAGAGTTTGGTATAGATCTGGTTCCTGGAGCTGCTCCTGTTGCCCGTGCACCGTATCGTTTGGCACCTCCAGAGATGAAAGAGATGATGACTCAACTACAGGATCTTTCAGATAAAGGCTTCATCAGACCCAGTTCTTCGCCGTGGGGAGCACCGGTTCTGTTTGTGAAAAAGAAGGATGGTTCGATGAGAATGTGTATTGATTACCGAGAGCTGAATAAGCGCACGATCAAGAACAAGTATCCGCTTCCTAGAATTGATGACCTCTTTGATCAACTAGTTGGAGCTTGCTATTTCTCCAAGATTGATCTGAGATCTGGTTATCATCAGCTGAAGGTTAAAGAAGAAGACGTTCTGAAAACTGATTTTCGCACACGGTATGGTCACTATGAATTCTTAGTAATGCCTTTTGGATTGACGAACACCCCAGCTGCTTTTATGGATTTAATGAATCGAGTATGTAAGCCATATCTCGATAAATTCGTTATTGTGTTTATCGATGATATCCTTATATACTCCCGGTCCAAAGAAGAGCACGCCCAACATCTTCGTTTAATTCTGGAATTGTTAAAGAAGGAACAGTTATACGCTAAGTTCTCTAAATGTGAATTCTGGCTACGGGAAGTTCAGTTTCTGGGGCATGTAGTTTCCGAGAAAGGTATTCAAGTTGATCCGACGAAGGTAGAAGCAATTGAAAAATGGGAACCGCCGAAGACGCCAACGGAAGTACGAAGTTTTCTGGGTTTAGCCGGTTACTATCGAAAGTTTATAAAAGATTTTTCTCGTATCGCTACGCCTCTCACTAAGCTAACCCAGAAGAATCTAAAGTTTGAATGGAAAGCAGAATAGGATGAAGCATTCAGAATATTGAAAGAGAAACTTTGCAGTGCGCCGATTTTGTCACTACTGGAAGGTTCCGAAGACTTTGTTGTTTACAGTGATGCTTCCAAACTGGGATTGGGATGTGTACTTATGCAGCGTGGAAAGGTTATTGCTTATGCTTCTCGTCAATTAAAAGATCATGAAAGGCAGTATCCTACACACGACATGGAACTGGCAGCAGTTGTTTTCGCGTTGAAGATTTGGAGACATTACCTTTACGGTTCTAAATGTCAAATTTATACTGATCATAAGAGTCTTCAACATCTTTTTGATCTGCAGGAATTAAATATGAGGCAAAGAAGATGGCTAGAGTTGGTGAATGATTACGACTGTTAGATTCTTTATCATCTGGGAAAGGCGAATGTGGTAGCTGATGCACTGAGTCGTCAAGAAAGGAGTGGAACGATAAAAGCCATTGCACTAAGAGCTGAACTCCTACCTAACATATTCGATGAATTGAAGAAGTGCCAAGTGGAAGCTTTTCAAGAAGAACATTTGAAATCAGAACGGTTAGTGGGGTTATTAGCATTGCTAATAAAAGATGATCGTGGGTTATTGTGTCTGGGGAACAGAATATGGGTGCCTCGTTTGGGTGGTTTACGTGATCGTGTACTACAAGAAGCTCATCAATCTCGATTCTCTATTCACCCAGGTATGACTAAGATGTACAAATACCTAAAACAATTCTATTGGTGGCCGGGAATAAAAAGAAGCATTGCTCAGTATGTGGAAGGTTGTACTACTTGTAAGAAGGTGAAGATTGAACATCAGAAGCCGTTTGGGCAATTACAGCGTTTAGAAATACCGATGTGGAAATGGGATCAAATTACTACAGATTTCATCACGAAGTTACCAAGGACTCCGAAAGGGTTTGATACTATTTGGGTGATCGTTGACAGGTTGACCAAGTCTGCTCACTTCCTACCAATAAAGGAAACCTATTCATTGGAAAGACTAGCCAAACTGTATATCAATGAAATAGTAACACGACATGGAGTTCCAATTTCAATTATCTCTGATCGTGACAGCCGTTTTACCTCAAGATTCTGGAGGAGTTTTCAAAAGGAAATGGGAACGCAGATAAAGTTAAGTACGACGTATCATCCTCAAACTAACGGTCAGAGTGAACGGACGATTCAGACTTTAGAAGACATGCTCCAGGCTTGCATTGTTGATTTTGGGGGATTATGGGATAAGCACTTGCCACTGATAGAATTTACCTACAACAACAGTTATCATTCCAGCATACAAGTGGCACCGTTTGAAGTACTGTATGGTAGAAATGCCGAACGCCTCTGTGTTGGAACGAAGTGGGAGAGAAACAGTTAGCAGGGCCAGATATAGTTCAGTTGACCGCGGATAAGATTTCTCAGATTCGAGAACGTTTGAAAGTAGCTCAAGACAGACAGAAAAGCTACGCCGACCGACGCCGAAAACCGTTAGAGTTCCAAGTTGGAGATTTTGTGATGTTAAAAGTCTCGCCTTGGAAAGGAGTCATTCGATTCGGGAAACAAGGTAAGCTGAGCCCGAGGTACATTGGACCGTTTGCAATCATAGAAAGGATCGGTGAAGTAGCCTACATGTTAGATCTTCCGCCAGAGTTAAGCAGGATTCATAATGCATTTCATGTATCGAATTTCCGAAAGTGTTTGGTTACGCCGGATCAGGCAGTTTCTCTACCAGATATACAAGTTGATGAAAAGCTGAATTATGTGGAGGAACCTGAAGCCATAGTTGACCACAAAGTTAAAGTGTTGCGGAACAAAGTAATCAGACAAGTGAAAGTTCAGTGGAGACATCATAGGGTCAGGATGCTACTTGGGAATCAGAATCAGATATGAGGACTAAGTACCCGCACCTCTTTGCCTAAACCGAATTCCGGGACGGAATTCTTTTAAGGGGGAGATGATGTAATACCCCGGCTAAGTTCGTTAGTTAAATTCCCTTTCCGTTAAATAAAGTTAACTTTAAAATTGGATGTTTAGGGTAAGTTTGGGTAAATTTATAAGTTTAGGGGTGTTTGGTCATTAGTGGATAGTTTAGGGACTAAAGTGGTAAATTGGATTAGATATTATCCATTTAGACTTCAGATATTTCACACAACTCAGATATTATCAGCTGAATGTGTGTGTGTGTGTTTTGGGGAGAAAGGAAGAAAAGGGTCTTAAGGATAAAGCTCCAATTGATGTGCTTGGGAAGTGATATTAAGGTATGTTCCTTTGTAATTTGTGTTTGTAATTGATTTTAGAAGGTTTCTATCGGAGTAGAAACATCATTTACATAACTGGTAATAATTCAGTCGAATTCTGGGTGAAATTCGGATGAACTGTCAGTAGTTTTCGGATAAGATGAATGTGTCCGGTAGTTTCTTGGGTGGTGTCCGGGTAAAATGTTGATAGTGTTCGGTAGTCCTTTCTTGCAGGTATCCGGATGAATCGACTAACCGGGTAAGTCCTATTTCCTTTAGTTTTCCGGATGAAATGAGATAACCGGATTGGTAATGTTATCCGGGTGTTATCCGGATTGGTAATGTTATCCGAAAAGTTGGGGTTGTCCGGATTGGTTGTGTTGTCCGGAAAGCCCTGTTGTCCGGATAGTTTTGTGTTGTCCGGATAGTTTGGCTGTTTGAGCAATTTTGAGAGCTTAGATGCTTTTAAGTATCCAGTAGCCTGTGTTTTGTTAAGTTATGGATAGGAAATGAATTAGGACTGAATGTACTGTGGACTTGACTTAAGTTCGGGTTTGGGGGTTACATTTAAGGATTTGAGTTATCTAGAGTACTTAGCTTTAGTAAGACATGTGTGTCCTATTTGGTAAAGAGATATTTGTGTTTAATGATTTCAGATACTGTGAATCGAAGGTGAAAGTTGAGTTCTTTGTGGAAGGAGTTTTGGATAAGCAAACAAGTGAGTTTTACTTAAAATGTTTTCTAACTGGAATCCATATATGTGAATGAGTGTAATAATGTGCATATTATGTTTATATGAGTATTACACTGCATGGATGCTAGTTGGCCGGGCTTAGGACCGGTGAAAGTTGGCTGTACAGAGGGACAGTGGTGTTGGCTGTATTTAGTACAGTGGTGTAAATTAATTAATTGGCTCGCAACCAATTAATATGGCCAAGAGAATAAGATGGAAAGATATATGATGCATGAGTCTTAATTGATATTCTTATGTGAATTATGTGTATGATGTTGTGCAAATGGTTTTTAACTAACGAGGATTTTCTCACTAGACCTCAAGGTCTAACCCTCATTTTTGTTTTAAAAATATGTATTTCAGGTCGTGGATCGAGTAAGGGCAAATAAGAAGGTTAAATCGTGAATAGCTTTTGGAGGACTATGTAGTTGAAGACTATGTTGTGTTTAGTAGATATAGCATGTTGTTAGTAATGATGTAATTTACTATGTAAACGTTTGTAATGATGTACTGAATGTTTGTAAAAGACTAAGGGACCGTATTTGTTATATAATGTATCTCTTGTTTTAACGACGTTATGCAATGTATGCTATTTGAACTATGTATGGGATTTCGGGTCGTTACAAAAGCTGATGGGGCATTGGTTAGCCCAAAAGGCATCACCAAGAACTCGTAGTGCCCATACCTAATTCGGAAACCCTATCCGAAAATTCTATTCGGAAACCTCTATCTGGAAACACAATCCAGAAACTCTATCCGGAAACCTCTATCCAGAAACACTATCCTTAAGGCTATCCGGTCACCTACTACCCGGACACGCTTGTCCGGAGACTCACATTATCCGAAAACCAAAATTACCCGGACACTCACACTATCCGGATGGGGCGATTACCGGATAGTCGCACTGTCAAATCCCCAAGTTCCCACAAATCGATTTGTGAGTGCGATTGCGTCTAAACCTTTGTTAGATATCAGATTATGGTTACATTCACGACTTAAAACAACTAATTAGCCATTCCTTTACCTCTTTTAAAGATCCAAATCCACCCAGAACCCACAAAAGCTTAACCAAGAGAAAACACAGTGTTCAACCACAATACACCCAAAATCCTTGAATACGAAGGCATACACCAAACAAATAAGGAGAAAGGATTGAAGCTTACCAGTTGACGATTTCTTGTTAGTGTTTTGCTTGTCAATTGATTTGCTTCTCCTTCCTTTCTCGTTTTGCTTCTCAGCCGCCAAACACACAAGATAAAGAATTATGAATGAGGAGTGACCTAGGGATTTGCTCTCTTTTATATTTCTCCTAAATTGCCCTTTGGTCCCTCATAACTTTTCCCTTATTGCGCTATGGCCAAAGATCTTCCATTTATTAAAATAAATATTAGGTTGTTACAACTTTTCCTTACCGAAATTCCAGGTGTTACAAACTGCCCCTCGGATCCACTAACTTTTGGTATTGGTTCATGTAAAAGAGTAAAGAATTAACCTCCTTCTATAAGGTGATGGTAATTTTCCCTTCGTAGGTTAACCACAACCAACTATAAAATAGTATGTATTTGTATCTAACCATAGTGAAGCATTTCAGTTCTTGCCCAATAAAATGTCCAACACCTTCACATTTAAAAGTCCAAGAAAATATAAGAATTCCAAAGAGATTGTTTTGATGAGTGTTGGACAAGTAATATCTTATTTTTGGTTTAAAGAAAAACACAAATTTGCAAAATGAAGTGAATGATACTTTATTTAGCTATAAATTTTGGGGAAGAATAGAGTCACCTATGACCTCTGAAAATAAGATCAAGATCATTCTTTCCAAAAAAATCAACATCTTTATCAGCTCCATAAGTACATGAAACGCCACAACTAAGTAATTAAATGGCGGGAAAATGGAACTAATAGATGCTGCAAGGGAATTGACGACGAAATGAGATCACACGACATCCAATAAGGAACTTATTCAGATTTCTTCAAGATTCAATATACCTAACATGTCAATAAAACCATTAGTTTCAATTCTTGATGCAGAAGGAGCCTGACTAATTAAGTGTCTCTTCTAAAATTCTAACTTCAGGAATGCATGGAGAAGACGTGTAGCAAGATCAGTTAGCTAGTGAACTTGATATGGAAAACCAATACACGCATTCAAAGATTACTTGTTTATGAACTTTGAGGCATTGGACCACAAGAAGAAAATTGCAAACACAAGTTTACAACCATATCATGGCTCAGATTTAATGATCATTCTAGCTATTTGAATTCGTAATTAATCTCAAAACCATAAAAGAATCACTTAAAAGAAGTAAAAAACTTTTTTTTCACCCTTGTTGATTATCGACAACTTCTGAAGGGAAGTTGCTACATGTTAGGGGATTGGTTCGACACGAAAACAGAAAAAGGCAAAGATACGGTAACAAATTGAGTAAAATCTACCAATGGGATAACCGAAAAGTAAAAACTATAAATTTCTAACCGGTGAAGTGACAACCACATTTGAACGTATCATGCTCATGCCCCTGAATTTTCCTATAGATCTAGTCAATTGTTAACAATGTACACTTTCAATCAGTTATCCGTCCATGATTAAACATAACATCTTTTTGTCTTAGAAGCAAGAGAAATAAAACCATTTAAGACATAGGGATATCTTTAGAAAATCATAGATGCGTATTAAGAAGCATGTATAAACCTTGGGAAGCCATCAAAACATGTGTAGCCCAGTGGTAAGGTAACATCCTTGGGGGTCAGTGGATGGTATCCCTGACTACCAGGGTTCGAACCCCGTGGTAAGCATGTCTGAGATACCCGCCTAACCTCTGGTTGGGACGTCCTTAGGTGGTCCAGTCTTCGACTGGGCTATCGTCCCAGCCCAATGTGGTCGGGAATAGGCCCAAGCGTAAGCTGGGCTGCGGACGCGGCGGATTAGTGGGCTGCCCTTGGATGCCCGATACCGCCGGGACGGTGTGCGTGCGTGTGTGCGTGTGTTCGTGGTAGTCGTTCGTGGGTTCGATGCCGCATTGCCGTTCAAAAAAAAAACCTTGGGAAGCCACATAAGCATTAATAACTTGTACGGTTATACCTCATGTATAAATACTTGTTATTCATATATTTTCTAAATTTATGCTTAAAAGACTTGTACCTCATGCTTTAAAAGTTGTATTTAAGAGTTTTGATGTAAATGTATTATAAGGTAGTATAGACAAAAGCATCAGGATACGACAATTCATCAGTTTTGTGTATATTGATTGTAACTATATAACAAGTCTTACCATCATTTTACAAAAAAGGGTAATGCAAGCCAATTAGAACAAAAAAAGTATTGAATCCTAAAGTTGTAGAACAATAAAGCACTCAGATTTCTATCAGGCAAGCACAAACACAAAAACTAAGAATGAGCCACAAACCTGCTTGGTTTTTGTACCATGTCTGCAAAATGAACAACTTAATTAAATACATTCTCATCAATCCAGCGAACTAACACTGGCATAGAGGCAGGTTAATCACCAAATCACAAATTTCACACACTTCATACCTCAATTAATGATCTTATTTTCAAAAATCTTGGGATAATTAAATGACTTTACGATAACCCTTTTGTGCAATGTTGCATTTGAAAAAAATGTAAACTAATCTTTATTATGAAAAAACTCTGAGAAAAACTTACAATGAAAACCTCACTACAATATTCACTCAAATGCACAAGATCTTCAAAAGACTTGATGTTCTATTCACACTCTTAGAAACCCTAACATGAGAGAGAACTTTATGTACTTGTGAGAGAAAAATGAACTTTTAGTATATTTTCCAAATGAACGAGAACATGGCTTTTTATGTTTGAAAGACTTCTGCAATTTTACTTTTAACCCCTTGACACTTCGGTCCCTTAATCCTTTTTAATTGCTCCGCTATCCCTACTTCAACTGGGTGTTGATGTGCAGTCCACGAGATTGACTCAGTATACAACTTTAGTCCTTACACAATTAAAGCAACACACAATAAATTAAGTTAGAACCAGAAATGTCAAGATTGGTCAACTAACTAAGTAGTTTTAACACCCTCCCTCAATCTTGGCATTGGAAAAGATCTAACATGTTTAATTTAGAACACAAATAATTGTGTTGATTTACACCAAGCGATTTTGTAAATATATCCGCTGGGTTTTCTAAAGACGGTACTTTAACAGTCTTAAGCATTCCCGAAGCGACTTTATTTCTCACTTGATGTATATCTATTTCTATATGCTTTGTCCTTTCATGGAAAACTGGATTGTTTGCTATTTGGATTGTTGACTTATTATCACAATTTAAATCAACAGGTAAAAGATTTTTAATTTTCAAATCAGTTAAAATACTTATTACCCAAATAATCTCACACAAGGCAGATGCCATTGCCCTATATTCTGACTCAGCTGAAGACCGAGAAACAGTTGACTGTTTCTTACTTTTCCAAGAAATCATACACTTACCCAAATACAAACAATACCCAGTAACAGAACGTCTTGTAGAAAGGCACTTACCCCAATCTGCATCTACAAATGCTTTTAAACTAAAATCGGAAGATGAAGTAAAATACACACCCTTACCTGGAGAACACTTTAGATATCGTAAGACTCGGAGAGCCAACTTAAGATGTGACTGTCTAGGAGAGTGCATAAATTGGCTTAGACAATGTACTGCAAAAGCAATGTCAGGTCGTGTAGCTAACAAATAGATTAATCTACCAATTAATTTTTGATACTCAGAAAAATCTGTCAAAGGTGGATCTTTTAACTCAGGACCAACTGAATCTGTTACTACAAGATTCATATCCATAGGAGTCAAAACAGGTTTACAACCTAAATACCCAAAACCACTAAGAAGTTCTAGACAGTACTTGCGTTGTGACATGCAAATACCCTTTTCAATTCTCAAAACTTCTATTCCTAAGAAAAATTTCAACTCTCCTAGATCTTTGATTTTGAAATTAGATTGCAAATGTCGTTTAACTTTATTAATTTCGGTTAAAGAATTTCCTGTTAAAATAATATCATCCACATATACAAGCAATACTAGATACACAGAATCATTTATTTTTGTAAACATAGAATAATCACAAGTACTTTGAACAAATCCATTATCATATAAACAGGTAGAAAGTTTTTCATACCACTGACGTGGCGCTTGTTTTAAACCATATAAAGATTTATCAAGCTTGCACACCCTTTTATCATTAGCATAGAAATAGCCAGGAGGTAAAGACATATACACATCCTCATTTAAATCACCATATAAGAAAGCATTATTCACATCCAACTGGCAAAGAGGCCAATTATATTGGACAACTAATGAAATTACATACCTTAATGTAACCATTTTTACAACGGGAGAAAAAGTCTCCTCATAGTCTAGACCTTCACGTTGTGAATATCCCTTTGCTACTAGTCTAGCCTTATATCGTTCTATCTCTCCGGTAGATTTATACTTAATTTTATAAATCCATCTACATCCAATTGGCTTTCGCCCAGTTGGGAGAGTGGTTAAAGTCCAAGTGTTATTTCTATATAGAGCCTCCATTTCATCATTCATTGCAGAAACCCAATTCTGATCTTTACAAGCTTCAAAAAAGTTATTGGGTTCTACGGATTTATTAAGAGTAGTGACAAAACAAAAGTTATTTTTATTTAGAAAAGAGTAATTTACTACTTTTTCCAAACCATATTTGACTTTACCCTCTACTATATAGTCTGAGAATTTCCTAGGTAAATTTGAAACTCTATTTGACTTCCTAGTAGAAGGCTCGACAAGACCACCCTCAGGAGGGAAACTCAAATGAACATCATTTACATCTCCGTCAGCCGCACTCTAGTCATCAGCAGCTATACTAGGATCACCAAGATTCTCAGATCTGGCATTCCTACCTTGGAAGTTTATTCCGTTGGTGCCACCAAGCTCGTTAGGAGTGGCATCACCAAGATGTCTACTAGATTGACTAGGGTGGCTATTATGATCAGAATTAGGAGTTAAACTTTCATTTTGCGAGTTATCCCTAGCATCATCATCGGGTTTGCCAAAATAATTATCATTAGTCTGAATCACTATATTATCAAAGAAATTTAAAGAATCAATGTCGCTAGATTTATTTATTTGATCATTTGCCCCCATTTTAAAAGGAAAAATAGTTTCGTAAAACTTAACGTCACGAGAAACAATGATTTGTTTAGTATCTAAGCTGAACAGCCTATAACCTTTTTGAGAATTGGCATAGCCAAGAAGAACGCATTTATCAGAACGAGAAGAAAATTTATCAGACGTATTAGGCCTAACAGCAAAGCATAAGCAACCAAAGTTTCTCAAATGTGACAAAACTGGGGCAAATTCGAAAACAACTTCATAGGGACATTTGCCTTCTAACACAGAAGAATGAGTTCTATTTATAAGGTAAGTGGCAGTTAATATACATTCATTCCACATGTTAAGAGGAATGCCCCCTTGAAACATTAAAGATCTAGCAACATTTAACAAATGTCTGTGTTTACGCTCCACAACTCCATTCTGTTGCGGAGTGTAAACACATCTAGTCTGATGCAAAATTCCTTTTGAACTAAAAAACTCACCCAATTTGTGATTCACAAACTCGGTGCCATTATCACTTCTAAAAACCTTTATAGTTTTGCCAAATTGATTTATCAACAAGCTGTAAAAAGAGACAACATAATCAAACACTTCATCTTTATGTTTTAACAAATAAACCCAAACAGATCTAGAGTAGTCATCTACTAAGGTCAAAAAATATTTGTATCCTTCCTTACTCGGGACACGATAAGGTCCCCACAAGTCCATATGTATTAATTCACCAAGGCAAGTGGTAGTATAACTACTCGCATGGAATTTTTCCCTAGTTTGCTTTGCCATATGGCAAATTTCACAAGGGGAAGAATCTGAGTCACCTCCTAACTTTAACTGATCCTTTAAACAAGCCAAAGCCTGATCAGCTTGGTGACCCAACCTACTATGCCATAGTTGTCGAGAAGCAAAACAAAAAATGGTCATATTGGTCTTTGTTTTATTTCCCAACAGTTTAGGATGGATTGACTCACATTTAGACATCTGATCAAACAAATACAATCCACCAAGTTCACTACCAGTCCCCACAAGTTTCGTGGGAGGTGAACCCTGAAGCACATAACATTTAAATTCATCAAACCCAACAAAGACCTTGCTATCTCTAGTAAGTTTATGAACTGAGAGCAGGTTAACATGAAAATCAGGAATAACCAAAACATCAAATAATACCAAGTGGTCATTTAACTTGTAATTTCCTATTTTATTGATTTTGGCTTCATTCCCATTAGGTTGGGTGACTCTTAGATTTAATTCGGATATGTCAACAACATTATCAAGAGAGGTAACAGATGATGTCATATGCTGGTTAGCCCTAGAGTCAATAATCCAACCAGACTGGGAATTTTTAACACAGCCAGGATTTCTGGTCATATATGTAAAGAAATTTGAAGTACTAGTTGTGTTGGCAAAGAAAATACCTGCCATATTGGCAGCCATGCCCTCATTTTGTTTCAGATCCAACAGAGATAGCAACTTGTTGAGTTGCTCTTCTGTAAGAGATTTAGAAGTATTTGAACCACTTGTAGTACCTTCGGTAGTACAAATATTAGTAGAGGAAGGCTTAGCACACTGATTTGACTTAGCCTTATTGAACTGAAAATACTTTGGAAATCCTATGAGTTTAAAACATCTTTCGATAGTATGACCATTAACACCACAGTGTTTACAGGTCAAAATAGGTTTTCCAGATTTCTTCTTGTTATCGACAGATTTACTAAAAAAGGCAGTGTGCTGAGTCTTTGAGTCCGACGCAGAGCGAGAAACACCACGATGAGACTCTTCTCTAGATATAAGAGAAAGGCCGTTTTAACAGTGGGTAGGGGATCAGTGGTCAGGATGTTGCTTCTCAGATGCATATAGGTATCATCCAATCCCATTAGAAATTGCATAAGTTTCAAGAGTTGATTATGTTTTGAAAATTCAGACGAGGCATGGCAAGTACATGAAGGAAGTTTGATTAAAGCATCAAATTGTTTCCAAAGAGCATTTAGCTTATGATAATAATCAGAAACAGACATCCCATTTTGACTAAGAGAGTTTATCTTTTGATGGAGACTAAAAGTGACAGATCCATCAATTTTATCATATGTTTCCTTAAGTTCTTGCCAAACTTCACTAGCATTCTTAGAGAACACTTGGCTGAGAAATAATTCCTCAGATATGGATCCTAGGATCCAGGATAGAACAACAGAATTGCATCTGTCCCATTGCCTACCAAGAACATCATTATCAGTGGGACGAGATACAGTACCATTAACAAAACCAAGTTTATTTTTAGTTTCCAGGGCCAACACCATAGCACACGACCATACCTTATAGTTTTCGGTTCCAGTCAGTTTTAAATTCAGAATAGCCACACCTGAAGTATCACTAGCATGAAGGTAAAGAGGATCACCAAAGTCCAGTTTCGCAATCAGAGATTGCGGCTCTGGATCTTTGGGAGCTTCTCCACCAGTCATAATGAACAGAAAGTAAAAACACACAGAGTGAGAGGATACTTACAGTGGGTAACGAATACAGTACGCAGCGGAAACAAGAAACCTCTGTGATCAGAGATTTCCAACAAGAAAACCAGAGAATAAACCTGAACAAATATACACAGATCCAAGAGAAGAGAACAAAGAGTGTATGTTTCTTAACTCTTAGAACAAGGAGACTCAATGCCAATCTGCAGATGTCAGTATGACATAAATTTAGAGCAGATCAAGAGATCGGTTCTGAGAATTACACTGAGAAAGCAGATGTACGCAGTGAGTCACAAATACAACAAGTGAGCAGGTTATACAGGTTTTAAAACGAGGATGAACAATCAGATCTACAGAGATCTGATCACTCACTTTAGTTTTGAATCGGAAAAGAAAACTGAGGTAACAAAAACACCGTACGGTATGTAATATATGATAATGTAAACATAGAACACAGATACCAAGTACACAAATGTAATATGTATAAGAACAATACCAAAACTACAGCGATCAGAAGATATCAAGATAACAGAAAGATAACATAACAAGATACAGTTTATGTGCTCAAATGGGACCTGTTATGAAACTAAAACAAACAGCAAAGAAGGTGAAAACGTCTCAAAACTGAGTTACCGAAGATATAGTTTCTAAAACAACATTATCGAAGATACTAGCATGGATTCGAAGTTAATATGTAAAACAATCACAGTCAAGATAAACACAGATCTGAAGGTGATATGTAACAGAACCACTAGATCTTGAAGATGCAAAGAAAAACGTTTAACCGTTGAAGATGCAAAGAAAAACGTTTTACCGAAGATATACTTTCTAAACCAAAGTTATCGAAGATATAGTTTCTAAAACAACACTATCGAAGATACTAGCATGGATTCGAAGTTAATATGTAAAAACACCCATTAGACAAGATCGAGACTATATGAGTCAAGATAAAACGCAGATCTGGGGGTGATATGTAACAGAACCACCAGATCTGTTGATACTTACAAAAGACCAGACCGGATCAAGACTATAGAGTCAAGATCTTTGGAAATACAGAGGAAAACCTTAGCCACAGATCTGAAAATGATCAGATCTTAAAAGATGAACCAGTTGACAGGCAGAACGGTGGTAAAAACAAGCTAAACGCCAACAACCGCAAACCAGGAACTCAGATCGAGAGGTATAGAAGATCTCAGATATGAGTCGAAGGAAAAAACAAAAAACTAAACAGATCAGGACGATGACAATATAGATCTAAGATATTGACGATCTTGGATCTAAAAACGAGCAAACTCACTGATCTGATAGATGAGAAACGGATCTGAAATAAACCAGACCTGAACAAAGAGAGGACTACCTCTGACCAGAAACTATAGAGTTAAGATCAGGAGTAGATCAACACAAAATGAAGCAAAACTCAGAGATAAAGAAAAAATACCGAAGGATAAGTTTACAGAGAATTATACCAACGTGAATCGTCGTTTATACCAAGAACTCCATTGAGAATCGCACCGTGGAGCTCTGATACCATGAAAAAAATGTAAACTAATCTTTATTATGAAAAAACTCTGAGAAAAACTTACAATGAAAACCTCACTACAATATTCACTCAAATGCACAAGATCTTCAAAAGACTTGAAGTTCTATTCACACTCTTAGAAACCCTAACATGAGAGAGAACTTTATGAACTTGTGAGAGAAAAATGAACTTTCAGTATATTTTCCAAATGAACGAGAACATGGCTTTTTATGTTTGAAAGACTTCTGCAATTTTACTTTTAACCCCTTGACACTTCAGTCCCTTAATCCTTTTTAATTGCTCTGCTATCCCTACTTCAACCGGGTGTTGATGTGCAGTCCACGAGATTGACTCAGTATACAACTTTAGTCCTTACACAATTAAAGCAACACACAATAAATTAAGTTAGAACCAGAAATGTCAAGATTGGTCAACTAACTAAGTAGTTTTAACAGCATGCTTTCACAAACCGACCAGGTCACCAAACATAATTGTCCCAAATATAGCGTTCTAATACGTATAACCTCTTAATATGTTTAAGACTTTATAAACTAACTTATAACAAACTGATAACAATGTTCAATTAGAAGAAATTGAGGCATATTAATACAATAAAATATTTTATAAAACTAATAAGCCTCAAAAGGTCATCTCGTTTTCTCAGAACCATACAATGCATGAATAAAAACATGAGAGGCGGAATAAAGATATACTACATGGATAATGTAACACCCGGATTTTTGGGTAAGTGTAATTTCAAGTTATTACATAAATCGATCTTTCAAGAGAAATAGAAGAAATCGAATTTCAGGCTCAAATTCTATATTTTTTTAGTCTTGTTGGATAAAGAATTCAAAAACAAGTCTAACGGTTCTTTTCAGAACAAACTCAGAGCTAAAACGAAGAAGTTATGGCCAAAACAGTGACCGAATGACTTTCACGTGAGTTTCTTGGCCCCAAACTAGCATCAGACTCGCGTTGGGGGTTGCATTGATGCAAACCCAAAAGCTTCTCGGGCGAGTTTCACGCTAGTTGAACTAATGTGAAACTAGCGTGGGCGGTCGGAACTGCAAATACGCGATTTTCTTGGGTTTTCTTCATATCTTAATCACCTCAACTCCGTTTTAGGCGATTCTTTTTGCTATGTTATCGATTTTAAAAACTTTTCAAGGGTAGATCAAGTGGGTTAACTTTTATTGGAAGATTCAAGAGTATTTTGTGTTGGTAAGCTCATTATCTCTCTTAATTTTAAGGTAGGGTTTCAATGTTTTTCATTTCCTTCTACTTTCTTAGAGTTTGGTGTAACTTTGCGGATTTTTGTGGTAAATGAAACTTTGTAGAAGGCTTGGATCTAAGATCTAGAGAGCTCACTAGAAGGTTTCAAACCTTCATCCAAGGAGACTCAAGTTTTGGGGGCAAAACCTAGATTTAGCCTAAATCTAGCAAGGTGAGTTCAAGTTGATTTGCGAAAACTATGTACATGCCAAAAATGTTCATTGGAAAGCATTTATGTGTTTTACACTTTTACTTGATATTGATCAAATGTTGGGTTAATTGTTGAGTTTTGTACATTTGGTGCATTTAATTTGTTTCTATAAATCTCACAAAATGCATGTATTTGAGATTTTTGGACATTTTGATAAATAAATCATAAATGTGGGTATTTTAATGGGTTACCTTATAAAGTGAGGGTGTTTGATAAAAATACATTGTTGGTGTATTTCGTATGGAAAATACATATTGTTGTATTATGGGACATTTTAGGAATATAAAAAATATGTTTTTATTTGGTAAAATAATTGTCCTGATCCATATGGTTTTTGAATTAATCATGTCTTTGGAGCATGTATTTGCGTAAAAAAAATTATATATGTTTTATTGCTTTTGATGACTTTATTGGTATGGTCAATTGATTTGTTGAACATTTGGCTCGGTTTGACTAAGGTGGCGTTTGTTTTTTAAGAGGTGCTGAAGTCTGAAGTCTGATTTCACTTCTGATTTGCAAGAGGTGGTGCTGAAGTCTGAAATCTGAATCAATAAGATTGTTTGTTTTTGTAAACTGACAAACGTCTGAATATGAATAATTGTCTATTTTAGCCTTCAATTGGATAATCTTATAAATTAAAGCAACAAAAATGTTCCAGCATGACAATAACATATAAAGTTCACTCAAATGTAATCATTATTCTAATTCTTTGAAGCCGAAATCAAAAAACGTCAAATTGATTAGTAAAAGAGTACAAACAAACACAATATTTTGGGTAAATATTACAACATGTAAAACCGAGCTACTATTCTACAAAAAAAATTGGGGAATTTTTACATATATAACACATTGGTAGACCATCACATCAAAACCATGCATCATGTACAAAACATTGGATCACTTAAGATGTAAAACCGAGCTACTATTCTACAAACATTGAATTTCCCTCGCAACCACGTGGCTCCAAGCTCGAAATGCAGATTTTCTATTATTGGATCACTGAAGATTGTCAATTTCAAGTGAAAGTGGTGAAGAGATGCAAACCCCATTCAAGTTTCGATCACCTTTAATCAAGTTTTTGAACACAATTATATCACTATATGATACTTGAAGATCCACACACCCATGTTTACCACCATCTTTCTGTCTTCAATCAACGTGTCATTACCAATCCATTTCACCATCTTCTTCTTTTCTTCTTCTTGATCCACTAGTGCTTCTTCCCACCAACATCTTGGACTTCCCCTAATTTCTCATTCGGATTCTCAACATTTCTCCCAAGTTCTGCAGTTAGTAAAAAAAACAGCCTAAACAAGCTGTCCAAAAACATATGGATCACTTGAAGCTGTCAAAAAAATTGCCTATGCAAGCTGTCCAAAAACAGCCATTATGCTGCCAATATATGCAGCAAAAACAGCCTAAGAAGCTGTCCCAAAACAACCTAAACAAGCTGTCCAAAAACAGCCATTATGCTGCCAATATATGCAGCAAAAATAGCCTAAGAAGCTGTCCCAAAACAGCCTAAACAAGCTGTCCAAAAACAGCCATTATGCTGCCAATATATGCAGCCAAAAACAGCCTAAGAAGCTGTCCAAAAACAGACGATATGTTGCCAATATATGCAGCCAAAAACAGCCTAAGAAGTTGTCCCCAAACAGCCTGAGAAGCTGTCCAAAAACAGACGATATGTTGCGAATATACGCCGTCAAAAGCATCAGCCAACAAACTGTCCAGAAACAAATAAATTCGACCAAAATCAGATAAAAATCAAGTAAATAGAGGTGATAAATTCGACCAACATACTTGAGAGAAGCACATACAGATCGATACTCAAGAGAAACACATACAAATCGAGTAAAGGAAGGTGAAATCAAGTCCGGAAAGCCATCAACCATCAAACAAAGGAACAAAGTTTCATATTGGCATTTTATCAAACAGGTTAAGCTCATCAACCAAGTAGCAAGTAGCAAGTTCCATATCAACCAATAAACACATAAATGTAGATTAAAGCCTACCACTAGGGTGAAAAAATTCAAAACAATGTAAAGAAATTGACCTATAATATTCATCACAGAACCAATTACATAACCAAATAATCGAAGTGGGG
Source organism: Saussurea involucrata (assembly GCA_033807775.1). NCBI lineage: Eukaryota > Viridiplantae > Streptophyta > Magnoliopsida > Asterales > Asteraceae > Saussurea > Saussurea involucrata. Next base: position 211,110,887 of record CM066321.1, read on the forward strand.
AAATTAAACATAATTGAAACACTAATCAAACAAAATATCAAACCCCTTAAACACATCAAACATCATATAACCATTTCCAAAAACCCCAAATATCAAAATACTTTAACCAAAAATTGCACAAATATTATGAAAAATAAACACAAATTACCTCAAGGGATCAACCAGTTGTGGTAACAACTGCAGTTGTGAGATACAAATGAGTAATAGCAATCATCTGTTTGTACCAATCCTCCACACCGCTTGCGCCATTTTTAACCCTGAATTCTTAAAAAAAACTCAAATCGAGCTTCCAACTTCAAATCTCGATGAACAACGAAGAATCTAGATATGTTTGTTTTTAAAGAACTCGATTTAGGATATATATATAAAGAACTCAGAGAATCTAGAGAGAGAAAGAAACAGGGGCGATGGAGATGTTTGTGTCGATGGAGGAGATGTAGATGTTTCGGTCGACAGAGGTGATGCGTCGATGGAGAGAACTGGAGGGAATGGAAGCTCTAAGCGATGGAGAGGATGGTGTCGGTGGAGAGGTCTGGAGTCGAGAGCGTCCTCTAAGCGAATCAGATGTTAGATTGTCACTTTTTGTTTAGATGATATTCAGAGAAGACTCTCTGAAAATTGAAAATAACCAAACAATCTGAATTTAAGAATGTCTGACCGGTTTAGAGAAACGGGCAAATTAAGATCTGAAATCAATAAAACAAACAAGGTCTAAGATGACTCTTGGGGACATTTGTCCGGTTTTAATAGCTCGTTGTGGAGATTTGAGTATGATTGAGTTTATCGCGTATCATTTGAGAATTACATGTTTTGAGTGTTTTGGTCATTCAATTGGAGTCAATTGGAGTCATGTAATGTTGTAGACTATAATCCAAAGGATCCATAGGCATGGTAGTCAGTTTTTATCATTTTAAAAGGGACGGTTGTTCCCATGTTGGGACCAGGATTAGTCATTGGGTGATCCAGGGCTTAATGGTGCAGGATTTTGAAGTCGAAATCTGCCATTCACCCTATGATGTAATTTATGCGCCAATTTTTATGGGATGATTATTTCTCATTTATAACTAGTCTACATTGGGTCATCGGGGGCAACTTGGTACGGTTATGTGGAGACGGATACTATCCATTGATCGTAAATGTAATCATAGTGAAGAGTATGATTAAGATCTACGGGTGCCCTCATCCACATCTTAGTACGAGTCGGTGAGTTCATGGCCATTGATCCTAGTATGAGCTTTATAACTTGAAAAGTGACCTAATTTTGTGTTCCGCCACTAAGAAATCAGGTCTCCCCGTCACCGAAAGGTGTTGTTTTAGGTATTTAGTTTTATCCTTGTTTTTCGGTGACGTTTTGAACATGAAGTAGTCTCCATAATTTATACATTTGGGGCTTGAGCTTTACTCATATTTCGGTAGTTTGGGTAATATAGTTTTATCCGAAGTTTTGTATTTGTGCATTAATCATAATTTACGTTTTGGGTTTCAAATACATATTTGAAGAAAAGTTTTGTATTGGGTTTTACATCCTGTAAATGGTAAGATTTTAAAAAAAAGGTGTTTTCATATTTAATGCATTTCATTTTAGAAATCGTGGTTTAAATAACATTCTTTCGGTTTAACGATTTATGTGAAGCCTGACCTTTTTATTTGTCCGCATGTGCATCTTATCCTTGTTGGCGAAGTGATATCAGCGACATCATGAAGAGTTAAGTGTTAATTAGACGCACATGAAAGATTTAGTTATTCAATGATGTCTTCCACTTTTGGAGATAGCCACGGTTATTGGACTTTATTAACACCCAACCTTAATCTAGTTTTTATATAAGATTGGTTTATTATTTGTTGATGTTAAATCTATAAATTTCTATTTGAGTTAATTCAAGTATTGATTCGTAGAAAGGGATTTATCCTCTATTTATGTATTAATGAAATATTTAAATTAATCACTATACCAAATTTAAACGTGTTACAGATAAATTCTAATATATAAAAATAAAAATCTATTAATTTACTAGTAATAAAATTAATTATAATTCACATGCTTTTTTTTACTTAATAAATATTTTCTCCATCTCAAAATAAATATCCACCATAAAATATTAACATAGTTTTAAGAAGATGTATTCATTACAACTTCAATTAATTAAACGATATATTTATCTTTAAAAATAAAAATAAAAATTTCTATAACTCACCATAGCAAGGTAAGCTGCTCTGTCTGAGTCGTTACTAACAACCGAGAAGCTAGTCTCTCAGTTGATAGCTCATCGGATCATGCAGCTCCTGATCTGGTCATAGAAAGAAGGAAGTCTGAACTCATGAAGTACTAAACGGAATAGGTATTAGTTTGGTTACAACATTCTTTTCTATTGCGCCTAAAATCTCTATTTCTGCTAATATTTCACGTCTTTCTATTTATGGTTCTTATGGAGCTACATTGCCTCTGTTATCTTTTGGGAGGCCTACGCCCCATAAAAACTGTCTACCTGAGACTGTCCGTTGGCCCGTACGTCCTGACACAAGGTTAGAATTCTAGCTCTTCCAGAGTGGCATCTCACTGATGGCTCGGACCCCCCGGAAGGAGGCCTTAAACTTAAAAAAATAGATACTTCCTTTCAAAATTGAATAAGGCTATGTTTGGCAAGCCAGCTGGTAGCTGATAAGTTAGATGTTGACTTATAAGTTAGCTGATAAGCTAGCAAATGAAGAAGTCGCGTTTCGCAAAAACTAGTTTACGAACATGTAAAATGACCAAAAAGGACATCTTCAAAATATTATCAATTACAATATTTAATTATATAGTTAAAACAAATTTATAGCAATATAATATATTAATTAATACAACCAATGTAGTAAAGAAAATTAAATAATATAACATGTTAACTAAAAGAATTTAAAATTTCTTATTATTATATATATTATAAATTTTGAATTTGTTAAAACAAGTTCTATGCTTATATGTTCGATGCAGATCCCTCCTTTCCCAAGTGAGCGGATCCAAAGTAAGCTTCGTCCGAAGACATGCAAATAATACGGCGCACTCCATCGCTAAAAATGCCCAAAGCTTGCTGATAACGCCACTTTTTGGCGTTATTTCCGGTTCTCAAACCAATGAGATTGACTTGTATTCAAGTAAAAAGGCGTGTATTTTACGGTTTATCTAGTGATTTACACAGGTTATCTAAAAGGCGGCATTCCTCGAGAAAAGAAGCTAAAAAGAGCCCAAAACGAGTCAAAACGAAGCCTAACGGGAGCCCAAAAGCCAAGCCCAAGACCCACGACCGAACCAGGACCCGAACCGCGAACCAGAAAACGACCCACGCAGCTAATTGGACACGCGCGACTTACCACGCGACTTGCAAGTCGCGTGGCAAGTGGCGTAACCCACTGTTTCGCGTTTTTCAGCTACAAAATCCGATTTTAGGTCATTCGTTCGATATCCAACTTTCGGCAGACGACCAGGGGCGATTTTGGAGCGATTTCCGGCGACTTTTCGAAGCTTTCGGAGTCACGTTAGAGGGCCGATCACGGAGACAATCATCACGGAACGTAGATACAAGCACGATTGAAGGGAGTTCATCACGTTATTTTTCATGTTTTTAATCTTTCGCGTTACCATGTTTACATACGTAGTTTCATCTTTCTCTCTTGTGTTTGAATCCACCACCGACATGAACTAACCGGTTCGTGTTGGGGGTTGGAATGAATTCGGTTTATAAAGCATGTAACCAGATGATTTGAACTTTTATTGGTTTTTCCTTGATTAATGAAGCATGTGATTTTGTGTTTAATGCCTTTGAAAGTCTAGCTAGCTTTTAATTGATTTATTATTTCCAGTTGAGTTCGAGAGAATTAACTGTTAAATAGAACTAGGAATTGCATGCCTAAGACGATAAATCAGTGATAGAGATATACTGAATAAGTCTTAGTCTCAATTAAACCGTTAGGTTGATATCGAGAGATGAAATCTAGCCAATTTAACATAAATCGAGTACTTAATGTGTTTTGGAATCCATAGGTGAGATCGAGAGATTAAACTTATCTTTTTCAAAATAAAACCCGTTGTGGCTTGAAAGAGAACAACGGTGACTTTAAAAGATTTGGGAATCATTAAGGGGATAAACTGGTAATTGTTTGAGTTGTTTGTGTGCATGTGTAGAACCGGAGGATTTCCAACCCTCAACTTTTCTCTCTATCGAAGTTCCTAAATTGTTCTTTGCTTTGTTTGCGTTTAAGTTGTGATTTGCTAGAATTTAGTTTAAAACCCATCTTCCAAATTCGGCAGTCTAGTTAATAAAGCTTATAGTAATTGTGATACTTAGTTCCTAGTTCCCCGTGATTCGATACTCGTACTTCTAAAGTACTATTACTTGACTTCGACCCGTACACTTGCGGTAAGGTTCGCGGGGTGTGAAAACCCCGTGTCAAGTTTTTGGCGCCGTTGCCGGGGAACTAGTTGCAACTAATAGCACTACTATCTATACACGCTATTAGATTGGACATTTTCTTTTCGTATTTTATTTCATTCACTTTCAGTTTTTGGATTGTTGACTTTGTTTTCTTCTTTTCAGGTTCCACTTGGTCTATGCCAAGGACGACCCGAAGAAAAGAGATTGAAGAATTTGATCCGGAGATCGAAAGAACCGCCCGTCGTCTGCGGAAAGAAGCTAAAGCTAAGCGAAATCTGAAATTCGAGATGTCTGACGACGAGAGACCACCTCGCCGCAACAATCCACCACCACCTCCTCCGGAGAGAGTTCCGATGCGGTCATTTGCCGATCCTAATGTGGCGGCCGCACGAATAGGCATCCAAGCGCCCACTACTGGGGCGAACTATTTCGAGCTTAAACCGAGCACCATTGTGATGGTGCAACAGAACCAATACGGAGGGACGCCAACCGAGGATCCTCACGCACATCTTCGTGCATTCGAGAGGATCTGCAATACTTTTAAGATCAATGGCATGAGTGAAGACGCCATCAAGCTGCGACTATTCGGGTTTTCCCTCAAAGGCCGAGCTGAAACATGGACTGAAAGCATCTCACCTGATTCGATCACTACTTGGGCACAGTTGAAAGCCGCCTTCCTTCAGAAGTTCTTCCCACCGAGTCGGACCGCCCAACTAATGGCGGAGATCACCCATTTTTCTCAATGGGAGCAAGAAACGCTATATGAGGTGTGGGAACGTTACAAGGACATGATCAAGAAATGTCTGCACCATGGGCTACAAGGCTGGGTCATCATCCAGACTTTCTTTAGTGGGCTCCACCCACAATTCAAAAATGATATCACTGCTGTCGCGGGTGGAGCATTGATGGATAGATCATACGAGGAAGCATGCGAGTTGATTGAAAACTTGGTCGAGCATAGTTTTTCTACACCGAGATCAGCCGTTAGAAGAGTGGCAAGTATTCAAGAGTCAGAAGAGATGAAGGAACTGAAGGCTCAACTAGCCTTTATCACAAATAGGCTGAATGGTGGAAATCTTCAAGAACCTGATCAGGTCCATTTTGTGGCAAACCGGAACCAACCGAGAAACGATCCGTTCTCGAATACGTATAACGAGGGGTGGAAAAGGCATCCCAATCTTTCATGGAATCAGCCAGGTCAACCACAGTCAGGTAATTTCCCTAACTCTTCTAATTTCTCTAATACTAACAGTGCTTATCGTCCTCCAGGTTTTCAGCAAAGAAACGAAGGACCATCCGGGGAGAAGAAGCCGGGACTCGAGGACATGATGATGAAGTTCATGTCGAAAATGGACAGCACAGTCGAGGGATTAGCAAGCACAATCAATACTGTCAAGGCGGCTACCGAGCAAAACACCGCCGCCATCAAGATCCTCGAGAGGCAAGTGGGGCAGATTTCCGAGACCCTACAAAACCGAGCCCCCGGGAAACTTCCGAGTCAACCCGAAAGACAAAATCGGGAGCATTGCAATGCCATCTACCTTAGAAGCGGAAAGGAGTTGACCAGATATCTGGTAAGCGAGACTTCATCAAAGGAGACCGGTCCGGAAGAGGAAGAGTTCGAGATGATAGACATGGGCGAGTTAAAGGCTGACAAAGAGTTTGAGGTGAAGAACAAGAAGAAGGAGGAAGATGTGATTGATCGAGAGAAGCCGAAGGAAAAAGTGGCACCACCGGCCAAGCCGGAAGTTCCAAACGTGCCTTACCCGAGCAGATTGAAAGCGCAAAAGGATGATGTCAATTTTTCAAAATTTCTTGATGTTTTCAAAAAGCTAACTATCAACATCCCTTTTGCAGATGCACTTACACAAATGCCCTCTTACGCTAAGTTCATGAAGGAGATTATATCGAAGAAGAGGACACTTGATCACCAGGCCACCGTTGCACTCACTGAAGAGTGCAGCGCGATTTTCCAGAATAAGCTGCCCCAAAAGCTTAAAGATCCAGGGAGTTTCTCGATTCCTATTCAAATTGGCAGTTTTAATTTTAATAAGGTTCTATGTGATTTAGGGGCAAGTATTAATCTGATGCCCCTTTCTGTTTTTAGGAAACTCGGACTGGGTGAAGTGCAGCCAACGTACATGACGTTAAAGCTTGCGGATAGGTCGATCAGATATCCTTACGGAGTGATAGAAGATGTGCTCGTCAAGGTTGGTAAGTTCTACTTCCCGATAAACTTCGTGGTGATCGATATAGACGAAGATGAAGAGGTTCCACTCATCCTGGGAAGATCATTCCTAGCCACGAGCCGAGCACTGATCGATGTAGAGGAAGGAGAGGTGACCTTCAGAGTTGGTGGCGAGAGAGTGACTTTCAAGATGTTCGAGAAGACGAGAGGTCAAGAGGGAGAGGCATCCGGATCTGGTCATGGAAGACCAAGTGTGAGAGAATCCGCGAAGAATCGCAGGTGTGGGCGATCCAACTCCGTGGATACTGAGCCGAGTTGAAACCGCACAGTCGTACCACGACTTTAAATATGGCACTGGGTGGGAGGCAACCCACCAAGGTTAGTTTCCGTTCTTTATTTTTAGTTTTACGCGTGTGTTTAAATAATGAAAAAGCCATACAAATCGAAAAATCGAAAAAGTCAAAAATAGCTGAAACAGGGACATACGCGACTTGTCACGCGGTTTTCATACCGCGCAGCAAGTCGCGGGGCCCTCTGTTGGTTTTCTGAAACAGAGAGTTACGCAGTCTGCCACGCGACTTGCAAGTCGCGGGCTAAACCGCGGGAGTCCCATTTGCCTCATTTTTCATGTTTCGTGCAGTTTTTATTCCTTTCTTGCTTTGTGTGTTTCTGTTTTCTTGTTTTTCTTTCGTCGTTTGTTTATTTCTTTTGTGTGTGCGTGCTCTCCCCTCCTTCTCCAAATGCTCAATCTTTCAAGAATCTCCTCTGGCCGGGCAAAACAGGTATGTTCTAATCATTTCTCTGCTAAAAGAGTGGTGTTTGATGTGTTGTTCTATTTTAATTGCACGAGATGCAACAAACCTAAGTTTCACTTAGATTTGGGGTGCCTCATTTTTGAACCATCTACACACTCACATTAGACCCTGTGCAAACCTCGGTTTCACCGAGGTTTGGGGTTGGCTTTTATTTGGCAAACCTAGGCCACGGCCTAGGTTTGGGGTGCCTATTTTTGGAAACTTTGGGTAGTCTTTTTATGTTATGCTATATGATGCCTTGCCTGCTCTTCTTAATAACTGCACAATGACTGCGTCGCGTCACCTAAGACTTTACTTGCACATTGGGGACAATGTGTGGGTAAGGTTTGGGGTTGCCCAATCGGGCCCAAGTTATGCACGTAGAATTCCTACACTTCTGAGTGTCGAGATCAAAGTAGCTAAAATTTTTGTTTTGAATGATTGAGACCAACCATTGTGGGAAGAATCTTGTGATAGTGACGTGGCCGTTAGGGAAAGACCGGGAAAGGACATGACTAGGGACATTAGTGGAGACCACCCGATAGTGAGTTTGAGCCTAATAAGACGTTTTTCATTTCGAGGGATTCATACACGTAATTCTTATACACTTTTCGAATTCCTTGTCGTGAATGTAGAATGATCTCGCTACATTATTGCATTGAGTAGCAAAGACGAACATCGGGATATTAGGTAAGGGTACAGTAGACCATATCGTGTGGACCTTAAGACATGATTCCAGGCATTTTGTTTCTGTTTAAACCCAGTTTGGCTATCGTTCCCTTTTCACCCTTTCATGTATATCCATTAACCACTTTGCAGCCAAACACTCACCTTTTCGTTTCTAAACCCATCATTACACCCTCAGCCATGAGCCTTAGCCAACCCTATCCGAAAGTGTGTCAATCGGAAGCAGTAATGAACTTAGAGGGATAGAGCGGAAAAGAAAGAAATCAGGCCAGTCACGAGAATAAAATGGGTCAATGCAACCCATGAATAAATAAAGAGGACCAATGAAGTCCCAACTTGAAAAAAAAAAATTAGATAATAGTTAGAGCTGCAAAATAAGAGAGTCAAAGCGACTCCAATAGTGACGAAAAGGGCCAAGTAAGCGAATGTAAAGCAACGAGAGTTCAGGAATTGCCAATGATTGACACACTGATGATTGTTGATCCTTTTTACCCGTCGTTTCTTAGCCTTAACCTTAGCCCCATTACAACCCGTGTAAAGACCTGGATGATCTTTTGGAAAATGTGATTACGGTTTACGACTACCTTTACCGATAGTCCCTGTCTTGTTATTTGATTCCTTCTGAGATCAAAAGTTTGGACATTTGTGCGCCTTTCCTTAGAGTTGTCATGTAATAATTTGAGTATTCTTGTACATAACCTCCTTAAACATGACAACACGAGCGATAACCTAGGTTCGAGTGCAAAGAGAGTATCCCGTGAGGTAGGGTCGAGGCGAAATGTTTTCCCTAGTATGTTCGGACTTAGTCTAACCCTAATGTAATCGGAACGGTCACGAGTTCCACTCACAATGGAAGGTCATAGGTCAAACGAAATGAGAATGAGGCGAGAGTGAGATAGATATTCACGGGTATAGGAAATCACCGATGCATCACTTGGTACCGATTGGGAATTGTGCAGTTATTAAATTTTCACTGATATGTACTTTAATTCTGTTTTATCGCTAATTTGCTTGGGGACAAGCAACGCTCGGTTTGGGGTTGTTGATAACGCCACTTTTTGACGTTATTTCCGGTTCTCAAACCAATGAGATTGGCTTGTATTCAAGTAAAAAGGCGTGTATTTTACGGTTTATCTAGTGATTTACACAGGTTATCTAAAAGGCGACATTCCTCGAGAAAAGAAGCTAAAAAGAGCCCAAAACGAGTCAAAACGAAGCCTAACGGGAGCCCAAAAGCCAAGCCCAAGACCCACGACCGAACCAGGACCCGAACCGCGAACCAGAAAACGACCCACGCAGCTAATTGGACACGTGCGACTTACCACGCGACTTGCAAGTCGCGTGGCAAGTGGCGTAACCCACTATTTCGCGTTTTTCAGCTACAAAATCCGATTTTAGGTCATTCGTTCGATATCCAACTTTCGGCAGACGACCAGGGGCGATTTTGGGGCAATTTTCGGCGACTTTTCGAAGCTTTCGGAGTCACGTTAGAGGGCCGATCACGGATACAATCATCACGGAACGTAGATACAAGCACGATTGAAGGGAGTTCATCACGTTATTTTTCATGTTTTTAATCTTTCGCGTTACCATGTTTACATACGTAGTTTCATCTTTCTCTCTTGTGTTTGAATCCACCACCGACATGAACTAACCGGTTCGTGTTGGGGGTTGGAATGAATTCGGTTTATAAAGCATGTAACCAGATGATTTGAACTTTTATTGGTTTTTCCTTGATTAATGAAGCATGTGATTTTGTGTTTAATGCCTTTGAAAGTCTAGATAGCTTTTAATTGATTTATTATTTCCAGTTGAGTTCGAGAGAATTAACTGTTAAATAGAACTAGGAATTGCATGCCTAAGACGATAAATCAGTGATAGAGATATACTGAATAAGTCTTAGTCCCAATTAAACCGTTAGGTTGATATCGAGAGATGAAATCTAGCCAATTTAACATAAATCGAGTACTTAATGTGTTTTGGAATCCATAGATGAGATCGAGAGATTAAACTTATCTTTTTCAAAATAAAACCCGTTGTGGCTTGAAAGAGAACAACGGTGACTTTAAAAGATTTGGGAATCATTAAGGGGATAAACTGGTAATTGTTTGAGTTGTTTGTGTGCATGTGTAGAACCGGAGGATTTCCAACCCTCAACTTTTCTCTCTATCGAAGTTCCTAAATTGTTCTTTGCTTTGTTTGCGTTTAAGTTGTGATTTGCTAGAATTTAGTTTAAAACCCATCTTCCAAATTCGGCAGTCTAGTTAATAAAGCTTATAATAATTGTGATACTTAGTTCCTAGTTCCCCGTGATTCGATACTCGTACTTCTAAAGTACTATTACTTGACTTCGACCCGTACACTTGCGGTAAGGTTCGCGGGGTGTGAAAACCCCGTGTCACTTGCCAAACCGTATTACTCTTTTTAACATCCCTAGTATTTTATCCGATCATGTAAACCCCCACTGTAATCTTGTTCATTAATGGAGTTTTAATCTTGTTTTAATCTTCTTTCAAAAAAAGAAAAAAATATACATTTACTTATGATTTAAATAAGCGTTACATATAAGCTAGCTAAAAATAATCAAAAATAATTAAAAAATAATAATAATTGATAATTATATAATATTAATCAATATATGAAAATAATTTATATGATCAACATTAACTCTAAATAATTTAAATTAGAGTAAACTCTACTTTTGGTCCCTGAGGTTTAGTGATTTCTTTGAAACAAGGACTTGTGGTTTCATAAGTCGACTTATGGTCCTCATGGTTTGATTTTGCTCTAGAATCAGGACCTGGTCACTAACGGGGTTAAATGGCTTCGTTAGTGTCAGGGGTATTTTCGTCAAATCACTATTTGCCTCCTTTTTTAACCCGCCTTCCTTCTTCTTCTTCCCTTCATTCACTTCTGTTAACTTCCATCTTCCTCCTTCCTCCTCCTTTGACGATTCAAGACTTCTTCTTCTTTAACAATCATGGTGCTATGTTATTGTGGATGTGAAGCAGCTGTAAAAACATCATGGACCACTGCAAATCCTGGTCGAAGGTTCTATACATGTGGAAGAATGGTACACTGTTCCGATTTTCTACATTTTCTGCAAGTAATCATGCTTAGCTAATAAAAGTTAATTTTTTCTGTTAACGGGGCCAATGTTCCTTTTTTGGGTGGTTTGATCCACCTATTTGTTCAAGGTCCATTGATGTCATTTCTGGGCTACTCAAAGCTAAACACAGAGCTGAAGAATGTGTCAAAGAGAAAGACAAGGAAATTGTGAAGTTGAATCTGCTCTTGGTCATCACTTGGAGTTTATTTGTGTATTTCATGCATTTAGCTTTGACATGATTTGTTTTTTGTGTATGGGTTAGCTTTTGGGGAACAATGTATGCATTGTTGGTTTTGTGTAATCATCTCCTGTTTGTTATAAAACTAGGTGTGTTGATACTATTTGTAATGATATCCTATTGGTTATAAAACTAGGTGAATGTTTTGGTGGTTTGATCCAACTGTTTTTGGTACCTTTGTTGATAACACAAAACCAAACCTGTTTTGTCATCTGCAAGACACAGATAAATGCCCTGTTTTGATCATCTGCAAGACACAAAACCAAACCTGTTTTGGTACACAACATAACAGAACTCTAACCTGTTTTGGTACCTTTGTTGATAACACAAAAACAAGATAACACATACAATTCCATTCTGTTTTGGGACACAACATAACACAAAGAGTAAACACAAAACTAATTGTTTTCAATACCATAAAAATATACATACCAAACCAAAGCTATTGTTTCAACCATAAATACCATACATACCAACCTAAGACATAAACAAATAAACTAACTGTTTTCAACCAACACCAAACCACCAAACTAACTGTTTCAACCATACAACCAAACCATAACTACCATATATACCAACCAAACCATTAATTTGTCTAATTGTTTCTTGTGAAGGCCCTGCTTTCCCTGCTTTCCCTCCTTGTCCTCCTTTCCCTCATTCTCATCATTGTCCTTTACAAGTCCTGGAATTGTGTCCTTGATTCTTACACTTATCACAAGTCACAGTCTTCCCTTTCCTAGGAAGTTTACCAGTGTCCCCACTCCTCTGAGACAACTCCTCATGTGTCTTTCTTCTCTTCTTCTTTGGTCTCCCAATCTGTTTATGGTGAGTTGGTGGGATTAAAGTTGTTGCCCAGTCACCTTTCTCCCATAGCAGGCTCCATTGATTGGCTCAATCTTGAAGCTATACATTTCCCTCCATGTGCTTAGTATGTATACATGCTCAACCCAATCTTCAGGTAACACATTGTTACCATTTGCTCCCATGTTCCAGTTTGTAGCCACAGCATGCTTGCACGGAATTCCAGTTAACTCCTACCTCCTACATGAACATGTCCTTGCTCTCACATCTACTATGCATTGGTCATTCCAAGGGCCAGAAACCTATTATATAGGAAAGAAATCAGTCCATATCCAGTAAATACCATTAAAACAAAGCATAATAACCTATAATTTAGTATACATACCTGGTACCTATCTCCTCCACTAAACAAGACTTGATATTTGGATGCCTCTTTCTTGGCAGTCTCCAAGATTTTGTTTGCAGTTGGGGTAAGTGGGCCATCACAACTCTCTATCATTTTGCATACATTCACTATCATCTTCATTAGATACACTCTAATGTATTCCAGACATGAATAAATTGGTTTATCCCTAGCATCAATAATTTGTCTATTGAATACCTCACACATGTTATTCAATAACACATCAGAGTGACACCTGCCTGTTACCAAAGTATAAACAGGTTGAAATATGTTACCAAAGTAAAAACAAGTTGACATATATACTTACCAAAGTAAAAATAGGTTGAAATATGTCTGTGAAGTGCGATCTGCTCCAGGATTGAGGGGGGATCTTGTTCAAATATTCATAGCAGTCTGAATTGAACATTCTCAAACTTTCCATTGCAGTCTTAAACTGTGGGACAGTGGGGGCTGTTGCACATTGCCATAAGTGATCCTTGTATGCTTTCCCTTTCCACTGTTGTTTCATGTTATCATGAATATGCCTGAGGCAGTATCTATGATCAGCAGAAGGAAGCAATTTGGCAATTGCTGGAAGAATGCCCTATTTTCAAAATAGTGTAACAATCAGAATACAATTCAATTACAAAAACAGAGGAAATTGAAAACCACAAACAGAGGAAATAAGTTCATACCTTTTGTCTATCACTAATGAAAGTGAAGTTGGAATTTCTTTGAAGATCAAGGTCATCTCCAAGGCATTCTAAGAACCACATCCATGAACTTGTATTCTCAACCTCTACTATGGCATATGCCATTGGATATATGCCCTGATTTGGGTCAATGCCCACTGCTGTTGGACCTTTCATAAAAGTACCATCTAGTCCCAACAGATCCCTTCTACCTTCCCTGAATCCTCTCTTCAAAGAACCTAAACATATGTATACCCTTTTGAATTTCTTGGTTTCACTAGCTGGATTGGGTTATTCCTCAACTTTCATCTTAACTGTTGTGTCAGGGTTGCATCTTCTTACCTCAGATAGGTAATCCCTCAGGTGATGGTACTATGCCCCATAGTCTCCCCAGATATTCTTCATGGCCATCTGTTTTGCCCTCATTGCCTTGCCAGGTGACACAAAGATCTCAAATTTCTCTGATAAGTGGGATTGAATTGCCTTCAATAACATATTTGGATCTACCTTGATCTGCTCTGTTATGTGCTTTGACAAGAATTGTGCAGTGGCCATACCAACCTCCCTAGTTTGGAAGCATTTATGGGTGTCAAGATAGGTTTTCACAGTCCAAGTTTCTTCATTTTGTGAACATGATACGTACAAAATCCATGGACAAGTGGGCCCATTGGACTTTCTCCAATCACTCTTTCTTCCCTTACTAGGCCCACTGGACTCCTTTAACTTTGGCAATGATCCCCTACAAACGGCCCTAAGTCTTGCAGCATCATTTTTTATCACCACTATGTCCCTTCTAGTCTGAATTGAATGTTGCTTGATTAGGTTGATAATGGTTGTTTTATTACCAAAAGTCTGGCCTAAATAGAAGTCAATCTCCTTACACTGTGTTTGGGACCTGCCTTTGCACAAACTGCAATTGTCATCCCCTAATTCAAAATTATCAACCTCAAAAGGATTAATATCACCCTCCACATTCACACTTTCACTTCCCTCTCCATTTACACCAAACCAGTCCACATAACCATCTACATAATCCTCCAAGTCATCATCTATACCAAAAAGCTCATCATACTCATTACTATTATGGCTCTCTATATCATCATGGTTGTCACTTCCCTGGTTCAAGTCCAACCCCTGGTTCAAGTCCAACCCTGGTTCAAGTCCAAACCCTGGTTCCCAAGGCCTGGTTCAAGTCTAAGCCATTGTCCAAGCCTACTTCCTCTTCCTGTTCTGGTATCTCTGAGTCCACCCTAATGAAAGGATCAAAGATATGAATTATATGATCCATGCTTTGATTTGGGGTTGACAGGTTAGTCCTACCATGTTCCACAAACACGTCAATGAGTTTAATAGCAGGGGCATATTGTAAGAGGTTTAACACATCCCGGTTACTACCTAACCCTCTTAACCCAATATCCATATCACCTTCAGGAATCAAGAAATGGTAAAATTTGATTTCATGTCTATCATACCCTAATGCTAACACCATTAAATGAAACTCCTCTACATTTAATCCTTCTGTGTTAACCAAATCAACATAATCAGTCTTACCATTCTCGTATCTTCTTCCAGGAAAGCTTGTAAAGCAACCTCCATGGTTCATCCTTACTGTTATCAATGTTGGGTAAAGCTCTGTGTAGAAAATCAACAGGATCAAAGCTATGAAGAACGTTTGCTTCAAAAATGGAAAAACAGAGATGAATGTTTGCTTACCATATACATCACTTGGGTCAAATCCTTCGGCTAAATCCCTCCTTAAAACCCATCCTGGTTCCGCCATTGTTTCTTGAGCAAAGGGAACAAGTTTGATCAATAAAAGGGTTTTACCTCAGTGTCTAGTGTGTGTGAAGAGAGTGAGGTTTGAAGTTTGAAGTGTGAGGTGTGTGAAGTTAGTGAAGACGAAGAGTTGCCATAGTGTCGTTAAAATTTGAGGGAAATAGTGATTTGACGAAAATGCCCCTGACACTAACGAAGCTATTTAACCCCGTTAGTGACCAGGTCCTGATTCTAAAGCAAAATCAGAACCATGAGGACCATAAGTTGACTTATGAAACCACAGGTCCTTGTTTAAAAGAAATCACTAAACCTCAGGGACCAAAAGTAGAGTTTACTCTTAAAATTAATATCAATGTATAATTAAAAGTTAATTTTATAATTTTCAGTTAATATTTATTAATTAATAATAATTAAATTTCAAAAATTAATATTTATTTATAATAATAGTTAATTAATAATAATGAGGACAATATTAGAATATTCACAAAAAATACTAAACAACTACTCCAAATAGTATTTCAAAAAGCTAGCTTATAAACTAGCTTATGATCATATAAACATGTACCAAGAAAAAAACTAGCTTATAAATACATAATTTAACAAATTAAAAAAAAATGTGAACTTATTTTGAAATGAAGAGTCTTGTTTTAATAATTTGATGATTAATCAAAAATATTAAATTGTATGTGAAACATAATTGAGGCACTGAATCAAACAAGTATATAAATCCCCATCTTTCAACGTACTCCCACACACAACTCTCTCTCTCTCTCTCTCTCACCTAACAAGCCAAACAAGCCATGGCTACGATCAAGTCCCCCGCTGTTCTTCTGCTACTATATACGGCAGCGACGGTGGCCGTGGTTGTGGCAGAACTTCAACGCTTTGAACATCCGGTGAAATCCGACGGATCTCTTAGCTTTTTGGTGGTTGGTGACTGGGGGAGGAGAGGACTCTACAACCAATCCAACGTGGCTTATCAGGTAATGTTTTTTCTCTTTATTACAGTTAAATTATTAAACCTCTAAATTTAACTTCAAATTTCTTCTTCGAAGGACTAAAAATTTCCACTTGCAAATTATTAAGGGAGTCTAAGGTGTCGTTTGTTTTTTAAGAGGTTTGAAGTATGTAGTCTTATTTCACTTCTGATTAATAAGAGGTTGTGCTTTAAAACGTTATAAAACATTAGGTTATCTCTTCTAGTTTCAGACGTATTTCAGCCTTAAGAACCTCTGAAATCTCGAATAAGAAAAAAAAAACTAACTGGCTTTCAGATCAAATTCATCAAAAATATATATATAATAGAATAATTATATGTATATTTTGATGAATGATCGTTGAAAATGACGAAAAACCGATTGAATTAGGTTTTGTAGGATCGATTTACGTATAAAATCTCTTTAACAATATGTAGAATGTCGTATTCGTCTGATTACCGTAAAGTTAATCCTTTTATTAAAAAACATATGTAAACAAAAAAATTGGTGATATAATTCAACTTCAACGTTGTATTTATTATGAAAACAGAAAACACGAGTAAACAGTAATTCAACGATTCCAAAATTTTCTGTTTCAGTGTTAACGATAAATGTTTTAGATATATATCCACAATTAATCTGTTTAGTTACGTTATTAATTTAATCATAACTACCCTCAATATATATATATATATATATATATATATATATATATAGAGAGAGAGAGAGAGAGAGAGAGAGAGAGAGAGAGAGAGGGGAGGTTCAAGGGAAAACCTCAAAAAAACGGAAAACTGAAGAACACTCTAGGAACCCTTCATTTGGGCGGTATGCACTTGTGCATACAGGTAAATAGTTGAATTTTTGGTTTTATGCACAAGTGCATTATGCATTTGTGCATATATGCACAAATGCATGTTACAAATAACCTGTATGTACAAGTGCATACCACCCAGATGAAGGGCTCCTAGGGTGTTCTTCAGTTTTTCGTTTTTTTAGGTTTTCCCTTAAACCTGACCCTATATATATATATATATATATATAGGGTTAGTTTCACGTGAGGCCAACATGTTTTCGTGAGACCAAAAAATAACACCGAAACTTCACATTGATTTATTGTGAAGGTACGGAAAACAGCGAGCCTTCACAACAAAAACACTGTGAAGTTTACCTTCACAACACCTTCACAGCCTTTTGTTTGAAGGTTTAGTGTTATTTTTGTGGTCTCACGAGTGTCACGGAAATAGTTTGGTCTCACGTAATCTGGAGTATATATATATATAGATCTAAGAGTATAAAATTTTATTGTAAATTATATTTAATTTGTTGTTACAATGGTAATGGAATTATTGGATATCATCCTTATAGCACTTTGTTTATTACATTTTCAGTAATTATGATTTTACTTTATTACGAATTTGATGAACGCATTACAAGTCATTAATATTTGTTCGTTATGTAAATGCCTATGCATATTCGTCGTAACATTTTTATGTGATAATAACCTTTTACCCGTAATTAACTCCGATTTCTATAAAAAAATAAAAATAGATGATGGATAGTTTGCGATATGTAGCTCAGATGGTAAATGAACGTGGCAACTTTGGTCAAATACAGTAAAGATCCGGGGTATGATCCCGGATCCTCCTACTAGGTGTTGTTTACGAAACTTTTACTCGGGTAAACATTTACCAAGTCACATACTCACATTACCTTATCGGATAAATATGGCATGAACCAAGAATCTTATCCGATAAAATGTAATGCAAGAACTGAGAGTCTTACCCGATAAGTGATGGAAAATATTCTTACTATGGCTTAGTGCTTACCGAAAAAATTATTGCATACGATCCCGTTTTTATAGATTAAAATCTTATCCGGTAAGTAAGTATTAATGTTAAATGTTGCCTTTTGTATTGGTGTACGTGTTCCATGTGTATCCAATTGTAATTGGCGGTACAGAAGTATTTGCCAGAAGTGTTCCATGTGTATCCAATTCTTTATTCGTTGTGGTCCTACCATGGTGCATAATTAATTAATGGGCAACACAACTCATGCAATATTATAAATGTCAATTTATTATTGAAAGGGACAAAAATAATATTAAATTTCATAACATTTGGAAGTATTTTGTATTTTAATTATGTCTTTAGATGGGGAACGTGGGAGAGAAAATGGACGTCAACTTCATTGTATCCACAGGTGACAATTTTTACGATAGTGGATTAATTGACGAAGACGATCCTGCGTTTTTTGAGTCCTTTACTGCTGTATATACCGCCCCGAGCTTACAAAAACAATGGTACTCCGGTAAGTCCAAACCTTTCATCTAGTTTTAAATAACCTTATAATATTTTATCCAATAACTCGTTTTATTGGATAGAAAAGTAGATCTACTTGTGAACTTATAAATTTCAGGTTGTGAGTTATTAATAACTTTTTATTATTATTATTATTATTTAAATTGATTTAATTAATGTTATTGAAATGCATGATTTAGAAATTAAAACAATAAACTCCTTAATTACTTAAAATAGTTTTGTTTAATTTTTGCAGTATTGGGTAACCATGACTACAGGGGTAATGCCTTGGCACAATTGAGCCCAGTCCTCAGACAAAGAGATAGCAAATGGCTTTGCCTTAGATCTTTTATCCTACGTGCTGGTATTTTTCATTTTTATATTTGTATATTCAAAATTATTTATTTATTAAAAAGAAAATTAATTTTTCTATTTATTTAATTATTCATATTGTTAATTGTTAATGCAGGACACGTGGATTTTTTCTTTGTGGATACAACACCTTTTCAAGATAAATATTTTACAGAAATAGATCAGGAATATGATTGGAGAGGCGTTCTTCCTCGAGAAAACTATCTTTCAAATCTTTTAAAGGTGAGAGTTTTTATCCGACATATAAAGATGGGAAAATTAATAATTACTCGAATGTAAAATAAAAATCAACTTAATTATAAACACTTTTAAATTAGTTAATGATCGGAACAACTTTCAGGGTTAAATGAGAACCATCAGATATTTTTTAGACTTGTCAAAGTTTAATTTTGTCTTTCTAGACTTATCAAGGGCTCGAATTAGAGTTTACTCTAAAATAAAAATAGGAAATTATTATAGAATTAAATAAAAATTAGTTATATTCACCAAGTCCAGTACATAATATAAGTAAGATCAAATTCTAATTATTTACAGTCATAGTTTTTGTGTTCCCCAATTGTTAATCGTCAAATATAAAATTCGACAACTTAGTGTAGCTTCTTTATTTTACGGTGATGATCCTATTATGACACACTTTGTTTTCCACTTTTCCTACGATGCTCCGAGATCACACACTTAGTTTATGATGACATATGTCGAATAACAACGGTGTCACCTTCTTTTTGTTAATCGTAGGTGTTCGTACTAGATTAATCTTATGAACCCTAGAGAACAACAAGAAAAATCCCTGATGACTTAAAACGGACTCGAACCGATGAGTCGATGGCAATCAGGAAGAAGCTCCAATAAACTAACCCCTCAAAATCAGGACTATTGATCAGCGGTGACATGAGACCCCCTTAGCCTATACAAAGATCCACCCATGTATGCGTGCGTGCACGCGCACACACACACACAGGGGCGGAGCCAGGAAAATTATTGAGGGTGGTCCTTCTAGATAAGACTAAAATGCATCAAAATAGAAACACGGTTTTGAATATATTTATTTTTTACTCATGTTGACCAGATTACTGATCTTGACGTAAATACTCGTTTACAAAAAATTTATGAAAGAGCAATTATGCTGAAGTGAACATAAAATTTGACCTTCATGTGATCAAATGTTACATTAAAAAGATATTTTGAACTTTGTTTCATTAATTGAGAAATTTTAAAACTTTATCACATTAAATAGAAATTTTTGAAACTTTGACGCTTAATTAAGAAAAAAATTGTTTGCTATAGTAAATCTAAACTAAAACATTCTTAGTTAATAAGTATAAATACTCTCTATTAATACTAATAGAAATTATATACACTATTAATAAAAACAATATAATTTATGGGCTTTTATAACAATTAATAAATAAAAAAGTGGAGATGTGAGCAAGAGTTTAGTTTTATTAATAAATAAAAAACCAACTTTGACCTGTATATTAGATATGCATTTGGCTTTCAGGGTATTCCTAGGATAACTCTAGGCATGTGCCGGCTCCGCCAGTGCACACACACACACACATATATATATATATATATATACACACACACACACACGGTATCATGTTCTAGGATTGAGTTCCGAAAAGTACCAAATTTGGTTATCCACCTTTGGATGAGAAATGGACGAATATTAGGATGAGATACACAGAGATAAAATGCACCAGATCAATTCATTTTAAGCCACAATTTATGGGAGGGTATTTGAAAGTAGCAACTATAAATTAAACCTGGTATTTTACTTTTTGAATGTTTGCATTGTATATCAAAAACCTTAAATTTTAATGAAATATATCGAGGGCAATGTCCTAAATGGTATGAGGCTGGTATGACGGCGGGACCAAGCCTTAGGCATTAGGAGTCACGCTAAGGTCACGACGTTTTTCAAGACTTAACTTATGATGGAAAATCTTTATGTCATGTATAATTTTATATATAAAAACATATGTTCAGTACAATTACTCAATGAACTAATGACAATAAACATGTTAAATTAGGTTATACATAAAAAAAATAGCAAATAGAACATTAAAAACGTAAAAAAAAAAATCAAATTATTGCGTTACAGAAACCAAGCATTAGGCCATGACATGTCACAAACTTAACATAACGTAAGACACAAGTCTTGAGCCATGTCGACTGTTGCGACGAATCTTTTAACACAATAATTGAGGATAATTAAGTTTTATTTGTTTTTGTATACATGCAGGACGTGGATACAGCATTAAAAGAATCAAGTGCCAAATGGAAAATAGTGATAGGGCATCATACAATATTTAGTGCTGGTCAACATGGCAATACTGAAGAGCTTGTGGACAAACTTTTGCCCATTCTTGAGGTATATAATATACATATCATATCATACCATACCATATCCTAATCCTATATATAAAGGACAAACGTATTCCGAAAACGACCTTTTGATTTGTCGTTTTTAAACAAATTGACATCAATCGATTCTTTTGAATCGATAACCTAAGATCGAGTTGTAACTCATCAACGGCATAAACTTAATTATGCTTCTTTTTCTGTTTGAGATGTAAAAAAAATTGACTTTTTTGAATGATGTGTAATGATTATTTGAAGGCAAATGAGGTGAATATGTACATAAACGGACATGACCATTGCTTGGAGCATATCAGTAGTCGAAACAGGTAATCTTGCTTTTCTTTTTCGTCTAGTTTACACATTTCAAAAGACTAAAATGCAGAGAAATGCAAATAAATCCACCGGTGATGGGGATTTCCGACGGATTTTGCCGTCGAAAAAGCCTATTTGTTTTGTAGTCCGTATTGATTCTTAAGTTTTTATATGTTTATCAACAACCGATAGATTTTATAACTATTTATTGTGTACATGTTAATTTGTTATGTTATAAATGTGATTATTGTTAAGTGCACAAACATCATGTTAAAATTAATAAACCAATACTTTTGTTTTAATATTTTGTCAGAAGTGGTGCCTCGATCCTTTTCGAAAAAAAAGTACACTTAGGAAGAAAGTAATGAATGTTTATTACACCAATTGAAGAAAAAATTCTATTTAAACTAATTAGACAAATTTGGTTATCTTATGGTATTTTATTCGATTTTCAAACACACTTTTCTTTAGGAATCTGAGGGGCCGTTTACCAAATACTTACTCGGGTAAGCGCTTACCAAGTCACATTACCTATCGGATTAGTACGGCAAGGACCAAAAATCTTACCCCGATAAGTGATGGCGACGACTCTTACCACGGTTAGCGCTTACCGGGTGAATTGTTCCATACGAAACCGATTTGCGGACTAAAATCTTATCCGGAAAGTAAATGATAGTGTTAAATTTGACTGGTAAGTACTTACCCGGATAAGCATTTGGTAAACGAATCTGAGTTATATATATAGTATAAATGTATAATGATTAGTTAATTTGTATGCAATGTACGTAAAACAGTGGGCTACAGTTTCTAACAAGTGGAGGCGGGTCAAAGGCGTGGCGTGGCGCTACTAACCCATGGAAGCTTGATGAAATGAAGTTTTATTATGATGGGCAAGGTTTCATGGCGGCTGAAATAACTGAAAATGAAGCTTATGTGGCTTTTTATGATATATTTGGCAACATGCTACACAACTGGACTACCTACCAATCCACGCATACTGCTTCCTAAATTAATTAATGAGCTTTAATTATGTATTTATAACTTAATTAATTGGTACCTCATGAATCAATTTATGTAATCAAATGAGGTTTATGCATGTTGTAATTTATCTTGCTATCAATCCAAAAAAGAATGTTAAGTTTCTTCATCACTCAAACCAAAGGTTCTCGAATCTCCGGTAGTCTAGCATGGCAATATAAATGTATTGTACAAACCAAAGGTTCTTGAATCTGTTGGGTTTTACTAGCGATTTGTAACCGATAAACGCAGCGGAAGTAAAATAATTTGGTTACAAAATTATAGAAAGTTTTTCTAAAAGATTAAAACCTAATCGGTTCCAATGAAGCATTTAACTAAATAATCACACACCATAGGCCATAAGGTGTTTAGAATTGTACCTTTTGGGATGTGTTGTGGTTGAACGACCGGGGCACTAAAAAATCAACGCAGATTTCCTCTAACGGTATCCACACACGAACACGCGAATTTCACCAAGTGTTAGCCCAAAAGAACCCCTTAATTCTAAATATGTGTATGTGTATATTCGGATTCATAGAATCGAATTGGTCGTTAGAAAACAAATGTGTAATAACCCAAAATAAGTTAGGTGATCTAAATAGAAGTTAGGGGTGGTAAGTGATTATTATGAAAAGTTTGAGGGTAAAAACTGAAAGTTGGGAAATTAATTCCCTCTTTTCTTGGGCGCCGCATCTGCTGAAAGTTGAGAAAACCCATTTGCTTTAGGGTTTTGGTGTGTGCATGTGTAGCCAGCTACACATCGAGAGAGAAGAGAAGAGAAAGAAATGCCATGGAAGGGGGGCCTGTGTATTTTGCGTGAGGAGAAAACAGAGAGAAAGAAACAATGGTTTTGTGGGTGTGTGTCCTGTGTGTGCACCGAGAAGAGACAGCGAGAGAGAGAAAGACGACGAGAGAAAAACGACGAGAGAAGAGGTTGCAGGACGGGGAAGAAGGAGATGGGCGCTGGTTGTTGAGGAACGCCGGCAGTCGGCTGCCGGTGGTGGTCGCCGATGGTGGTGGCTGAGGTGGTGGTCGCCGGCGGTGGTTGCTAAGGTGATGTCTAAACCCTAAAAATCGTTTTGTCCTTTCAATAGCGAGAAATAGAGAGAAACAAGGAAGAAGAAGAAGAACGGTTGGGCAACGGTTCCCGTTTCGTGAGGTCTTTATCGGGTAAGAAACCATTTCCTTGTGTTTTCTCTTTTGCAAGTAATGTGAGAATTGTTAAGTTTCTAGCTGCTATGTAAGCGGAGAAATCAAATAAAAGTATTAATAGAGTTTTGATTTTTATTCATATGGTCAAATTAAATCGAAAGTTTATAAGGGTTCTTGGTTGCAGAAATTGAGTTCCGCAAAAAAAAATTGAGTGCAGAAGTTGAGAGTTCCGCAAGAGAGTGATTGCGTAAGGGAGGTTACGCAATTATGAGAGTTACCCAATCTTGTGAGTTACGCAAATTGAGAGTTCCGCAATGGGCCAAGTTACGCAATGGGCTAAGTTCCGCAATGCGATGGGCAAAATTTCAGGGTTCGTTGTCTTTGGGCCTGGAATAGTGCCATCATGTTGGGCCGGTGTTTGGGACCATAGTGCCAGCCTAATTAACTTTAGGGAGTAATTAATTCAGTTTACTTAATCAAAAGTGACCACGTGGACCGAAATCTGTTGTATACTAATTACGGTGGTTTTGAGGCTAAATTTAATTAAACTTAGTGGAGCCGAATTAGAGTCAATTAAACCTGGTAGTCTTGGACTTGGTTTATTTTAAAGTCTAAGACCGTTTATAAAAGGGCCTAGTAAATAGTTATTTTCCAATTAATTATGTAAGGTCGGATTAAGGAAAAACCTAAGAGCGTGAGTCAGTAGACACTCATTTGAGTTGTTATGTTATGTTTTAGGTGTAAGAACGGATCGGAAGTGTAAGTGAGAAGTTTTGGAGCAAGCAAGCCAGGTGAGTTTTCTAACTAAAATACGTGCCCTTTTAAAATGCTTTTAAAGTGATTTCATGATGAGAAATGCCATGATTATTATTATGATTTTAATTGCATGAAAGATGTTTAAAGTTTTATATGAGATGTATGCATACATTGTTTTAGACGGGAGAGTAGACCCGCCAGTGCTCATGCGGGAGAGTAGACCCTTTATGCTAGGGGTAGTGTGGCCCCACGTAAGGCATCGTGAGACTGACTCGTTGGCACCTTCGGGTGACTTCAGGGTGCCGATTTACGGGGCAGACTTTTCCGCGAATGATTTATGGGGCGGACCTATTCCGTGAATGTTTTATGGGGCGGACCTATTCCGTGAATGATTTTTATATGAAGGGTTTGTGAAAGTGTTTATATGTGAGAATTATAAACTGTTTTAAAATGATTTTGATAACTGTTAGGAGGGACTCACTAGACCTCATGGTCTAACCCTCGCATTTTCCAAACTAAACCTTTCCAGGTAAGCAGATAGTAGGAGGCTCAAGTTAGTGAGCAAGAGCATGATAGAGGACAGATGCAGATAGAGACAGCGCCACTCGTACTTTTAGTGGTAGATATTCTCAGTTGTGTATGGGTTGTTTCCGCCAACCTAAGTTATGTAGACAAAATGCAATGAAATTTTATGAACCCAGTTTTGTAATTGTTTAATATTAAAGCTATGTATGCTTTATTTAGACTGGTTCGTTACAGTTGGTATCAGAGCCATAGTTTAAGGGATTTAGGTGACCGGATGGGCCTAAACTTAAACTTGGAGTAGAAATCACAACTGAGAATCAGGAAATGCGTAGGAGAACACTATTATAGAGATAGGACTAATAGGGTACTGAGGACTGTCATCTAAGGTAAGTTTGAGATTTCACCTGGCCAGTGAAATTGCGAACTTACAGGTACATGTATGTGCTTAACCTACCTTATTATTCCGAAGTGCTGGTCAGAAGCTATTGTTTATGTCGTGTTCCAGTCCTTTAGAATTCCAGCAAGATCCCCGAGGGGTAGACTGAGGCCCCTTGATGGGGAAGCTTCATGAGAAGTCACTTATGATGTGATGTATGTATACATCATAGAGAAGAAATGCTGCATAAAGTGTTATGAGTTGTCTAGAGGTAGCTCTTCGTAAAATTCGAAGAGGATGAATGTTTGAGTTGAGTAAGACTCCTGTTTCGGGAGAGTCCCAGTTCTAGAAATCAATGGGATAGGGTAGTCGGGACGGTAAGAAAGGACGGTGTCGAAATCTTGAAAGCGTCAATGGAGCTCCGACTTCTTAATCGAGCTTTTCAATGGCAGGGTAAATGAAATAAGATACATGTAGTGAAATGGAAGTATGTAGAAGTAGAAAATGAGATAGATGATCAGAACGTAAGTAGTAGGAAACGGATGAGTAAGTGAGATGTAGAACGTATGTACTACAAGTTGTTGCAGGACCGAGAGGACGACCATTGGTCGAAGTTAGAGTGCAAGGGTTAAGGTACGTGAGTAAAACGGTTGACCTTGTTTGAGTGAGTAGCCTTCAATTGCAAGTAGAGTTTCATGCATTGAGTTGAACTTGTGTACATAAAATTTTCCATAAGTAAAGTGAAGGTGTAAATTTCAAATTTGAACTAATATGAGTCGGCGTGTGCAAGCGTATGTTTAAAGCAAAATGCAAATCCATTTACATCGTCCAACAAAAATTTGAGGTTTACGGTTTGCAAAATATTCCACTTTTTTCATGATGAGTTAAATTATTACAAAAGTCAAGAAAACGATTGAATGCAAAACTTTTAAAACCAAAATGAGTATTGACATGTTGAAGTTATTTATGAAAACGAAAACCGACTGGGTTACTTTGTGTCGGTAATTTCTTTCAGGATGTGGTCGTATGAAAAGATTTTCACATACTATATTTCCGTCGTAACGACATATTTTAGTGGAGTAAGATTAAGTTTATGGAAAGTTGCATGTGTATGATTCTCGAGATCGTTGTGCAGGGCATTGAATTTTTAAGAGTGATGGGGGCATGTGTACCCAATATGTTTTCATGTGTTGCTTATTGAAAATGATGAAAAGTACGAAATGATTTATCTATTGCGTTGTCATGCATGAAGGCTATGAACTCACTAGGTCGTAGGAGGTTGCATTTTAAGGCTAAGAAAGAACTCAGAGAGTGGAGAGTTGTTGGTCAAATCAGGAGAGAACGTCGTAGTATCGGGATATGTGCTCCGTCAGTAATGAATTATAGTAACGGTTGTATGAGGGTTTGTACCCTTGTTCGGTAACTGGAAGTACGGTTGTCAAGGTGATGGTTTTAGCGATTCGTTAAACAGTAGTGTGGTAAGGAAGAATGAAATGTCCGTGACGTGGAAATGTGAGTCTTGAGGTGAGCTTGTAACGTTGATGTTACATGAGTAGGTTACGAAAGGAGGGAGGCGGATCATGAAGATGATTCAATATGTTGGAAGGACTAGGTTCCGTAAGGGATCCATATTGAAGAATAAGTTAAGAAAGTAATTACAGGTTGTCTGTTGTTGTAGAAGTCGACAGTTGTGTAGTGTGGCTGAGGCTGAAGACGAGAACCAGAAGGTTGAAAGTTGATAGAACACCTTGTAGGGGTGTTAAGAGGATGAGGAGTTTTCGTTCTGAATAAGAGTTCTATTTACGAGGTATGGAGGGATACGTAGAATGATGAGGCATGTAGCACAACGAAGCGAGTGTGTAGATTTTATCAATCGGTAAGAGATGTGTTGTGTTTTGTAAGGGCTCGGATCGCGAAGAGCTGACTAGAATGGTTGCGTGTAAGCTAATTGAGAACTCATGGGATATAGTTCAACAAGTTGGGAAAGGACTACTTAGTGAGATAGACTCGATTGTAGTATACGGGAGAATATGAAGGAAAGTGTGGATTATGTACGAATGACCGTGAGAGATTTGGTCTGGCGGAGAATTGTTCTTCAACATGTGGGTCGAGTTTGCATTCCTCTTGTCGTTTCTCCAGTTTCCTCACAACATGATTACTTTTCTTGGCCTCCACGGTTGCACCTTCTGCTTTCTATGAATCCCCAATAGAACACAAATTAGTAAAAATATCTTCTTTCTTTAAGGGTACGTTTGGTATGAAGGACAGGGTGGAACAGAACAGAACATAACACATTTGTCCTGCGTTTGGTGTCATCATATGTGGAACACGCTTGCACTAACTAGAACAGGCATGTGACACGGTTGTCCCACCCCACCCCCTGGAACTAAGTAGAACAGCCCTCATGTGACCAATATACCCTCAATCTTTCTAGGCTTATCAAGGGCTCGAATTAGAGTTTACTCTAAAATAAAAATAGGAAATTATTATAGAATTAAATAAAAATTAGTTATATTCACCAAGTCCAGTACATAATATAAGTAAGATCAAATTCTAATTATTTACAGTCATAGTTTTTGTGTTCCCCAATTGTTTTTTTTTTGTTTGGATAAGGTTCATCTAGGCTTTGCCTAGACTACATCCTTGGAAATTTGGAAACAAACAAACAAAGCGGCCGTTTGAGACTAAGCCTGGCCACAGAATGCTGACGCCTGGACTCAAACCCGGGGTGGATGGGAT